>CM008285.1:44634342-44972359 GCA_002319775.1 Fagopyrum tataricum | reverse complement strand
CTTACTTACGAATGAAACAGCGAGCGAAAAGAGCAGAGAAATGGATGTATTAGGTTTACGAATGTAACAACGAAGAGCGAAGAGTGAATGACTTAGGTTTACGAATGAAACAAGAAATGGACGGCTTACGAATGCAACAACAAAGAGCAAAAAGAAGGATGATTGCCTTCAGCGGTTTCCTATTCCCTCCTATGAATTTTTGGATGTCATATACATTGACCATACCGCTGTTCGAACCGGCTGCAAACACATCCCTTGTCGGGGAAGTGCACAAGGCGGATCCACTTCATCACCATACCCCATCAACTCATTTCCATCAACGTCTTTTCCCGCTTCTTTGGATCCCCCTCAAGATTTTCCTTCTTTGAATCGTCGTTGATCGACATGAATGCAGAGGAAATGGATGACTTACTTACGAATGAAACAACGAGCGAAAAGAGCAAAGAAATGGATGTATTAGGTTTACGAATGTAACAACGAAGAGCGAAGAGTGGATGAATTAGTTTTACGAATGAAACAAGAAATGGATGGCTTACGAATGCAACAACGAAGAGCAAAAAGAAGGATGATTGCCTTCAGCGGTTTCCTATTCCCTCATATGAATTTTTGGCTGATATATACATTGACCACACCGTTGTTTGAACCGGCTGCAAGCACATCCCTTGTCGGGGAAGTGCACAAGGCGGATCCACTTCTTCACCATACCCCAATAACTCATTTACATCAACGCCTCTTCCCGCTTCTTTAGATCCCCTCAAGATTTTCCTTCTTCGAATCGTCATTGATCGACATGAATGCATAGGAAATGGATGACTTACTTGCGAATGAATCGGCGAGGGAAAATCGCAGAGAAATTGATGTATTAGGTTTACGAATGCAACAACGAAGAGCAAAAAGAAGGATGATTACCTTTAGCGGTTTCCTATTCGCTCCTATGAATTTTTGGATGTTATATACATTGACTATACCGCTGTTCGAACCGGCTGCATACACATCCCTTGTCGGGGAAGTGCACAAGGTGGATCCACTTCATCACCATACCCCATCAACTTATTTCCATCAACTCATCTTCCCGCTTCTTTGGATCCCCTCAAGATTTTCCTTCTTCGAATCGTCTTTGATCGACATGAATGCAAAGGAAATGGATGACTTACTTACGAATGATTAGGTTTACGAATGAAACAACGCCTCTTCTCATACCCCATGAAGTGCACAAGGCAGATCCACTTCATCACCATACCCCATCAACTCATTTACATCAACGCCTCTTCCCGCTTGTTTTGGATGATATATACATTGACCACACCGTTGTTCGAACCGGCTACAAACACATCCCTTGTCGGTGAAGTGCACAAGGCGGATCCGCTTCCTCACCATACCCCAACAACTCATTTCCATCAACGCTTTTTCCCGCTTCTTTGGATTCCCCTCAAGATTTTCCTTCTTCGAATCGTCGTTGATCAACATGAATGCAAAGGAAATGGATGAGTTACTTACGAATGAATCAGCGAGCGAAAAGCGTAGAGAAATTGATGTATTAGGTTTACGAATGAAACAACGAAGAACGAAGAGTGGATGACTTAGGTTTACGAAAGAAACAAGAAATGGATGGCTTACGAATGCAACAACAAAGAACAAATAGAAGGATGATAGCCTTCACCGGTTTCTTATTCCTCCTATGAGTTTTTGGCTGATATATACATTGACCACACCGCTGTTCGAACCGACTACAAACACATCCCTTGTCGGTGAAGTGCACAAGGCGGATCCGCTTCCTCACCATACCCCAACAACTCATTTCCATCAACGTCTTTTCCCGCTTCTTTGGATCCCCTTCAAGATTTTCCTTCTTTGAATCGTCGTTGATCGACATGAATGCAAAGGAAATGGATGACCTACTTACGAATGAATCAACGAGCGAAAAACGCAAAGAAATGGATGTATTAGGTTTACGAATGTAACAACGAAGAGCGAATAGTGGATGACTTAGGTTTACGAATGAAATAAGAAATGGATGGTTTACGAATGCAACAACGAAGAGCAAAAAGAAGGATGATAGCCTTCAGCGGTTTCCTATTCCCTCCTATGAATTTTTGGCTGATATTTACATTGACCACACCGTTGTTCGAACCGGCTGCAAGCACATCCCTTGTCGGGGAAGTGCACAAGGCAGATCCACTTCCTCACTATACCCTAACAACTCATTTCTATCAACGCCTCTTCCCGCTTCTTTTGGATCCCCCTCAAGATTTTCCTTCTTCGAATCGTCGTTGATCGACATGAATGCAAAGGAAATGGATGACTTACTTACGAATGAATCAGCGAGCGAAAAGCGTAGAGAAATGGATGTATTAAGTTTACGAATGAAACAACGAAGAGCGAAGAGTGGATGACTTAGGTTTACGAATGAAACAAGTAATGGATGGCTTACGAGTGCAACATCAAAGAGCAAAAAAAGGATGATAGCCTTCATCGTTTTCCTATTACCTCCTATGAATTTTTGGCTACTATATACATTGACCACACCGTTGTTCGAACCGGCTGCAAATGTCAGGGAAGTGGACAGGGCGGATCCACTTCCTCACCATACCACAACAACTCATTTCCATCAACGCCTCTTCCCGCTTCTTTGGACCCCCCTTAAGATTTTCCTTCTTCAAATCGGCGTTGACCGACATGAATGCAAAGAAAATGGATGACTTACTTGCGAATGAATCGGCGAGGGAAAATCGCAGAGAAATTGATGTATTAGGTTTACGAATGAAACAACAAAGAACGTCTAGTGGATGACTTAGGTTTACGAATGAAATAATAAATGGATGGCTTACGAATGCAACAGCGAAGAGCAAAAAGAAGGATGATTGCCTTCAGCGGTTTCCTATTCCCTCCTATGAATTTTTGGATGTTATATACATTGACTATACCGCTGTTCGAACCGGCTGCATACACATCCCTTGTCGGGGAAGTGCACAAGGCGGATCCACTTCATCACCATACCCCATCAACTTATTTCCATCAACTCATCTTCCCGCTTCTTTGGATCCCCTCAAGATTTTCCTTCTTCGAATCGTCTTTGATCGACATGAATGCAAAGGAAATGGATGACTTACTTACGAATGAATCAACGAGCGTAAAACGCAGAGAAATTGATGTATTAGGTTTACGAATAAAACAGAGAAGAGCGAAGAGTGGATGACTTAGGTTTACGAATGAAACAAGAAATGAATGGCTTACGAATGCAACAACGAAGAGCAAAAAGAAGGATGGTACTGCGAGTGAAGTGGGAAGATCGTGGGTTTACATTTACAATTATGGTGGTCCCAGCATAATGTCAGCTGTCACAACCGTAAGAATGGATGATGTTGATACTCATGGAAACTTACACCAAACGTGCTTCGGTTTATTTTACAAACAGCCCAATGGGCCTCAACTTTCACAAGTCGGCCTAGTATAAATTATTATAGGCTCAACAAAATTATTTCATTTGTAATATTTGATTTAAATATATTACAAAATTTTGTTATATTCCACTCTACTAATTAGTTTGCGTAACCACCAACATCAAGTGTTCAAAATTTTAGATTTTAACTCACTGCTATTAGGAGGTTCTCCTACAGGATTTTTTTAGTATAAGAATGTAAGGATTAGAACTAGAACTAGAACCAATATTATTTAGACTCTTTTTTTAGAACAGTTATAGGCTTCCATGGTTATAGGATCCAAGAGTCCTTGATTGATTGTAGTTGCTATTGAAGAAGGCTTCCATGATTTGGGGATCGGCTAAGGTAGTAGAGAGAGTGATTTTATTTATCGACTTAGTAATATTGTTACGTGAACGGGTAATGACTTTAGGTCTGGGTGGTGGATCTGTGAGACTGTGACGATGGGCCTAGGGTGATTGAAGGCAGACTGCGGGTTTGGTATAGTAGAAGGGGACATGGGCCTAGGCTGGGAAACGGTAGACAACTTTATTGGTGGATTAGGAGTGGTGGAGGGCCTTTGGATAGGGAATTGGTCATGGGCCTCAGCAGATGGCAATGGCATTGGTACGGAGACAGTAGTGGGCTCAGTTTGTGATGGAAGTATTGTAAGACCAAACTTGGACCAAACATTTGTCGGTTCAACAAGTAAATCGACTGATTTCATTTTCATATAGGGCATTTAATTTTCAATAAACTTAACATGACGAGATGTGTATATCCGTTTGGTAAGGGGATTGAGGCACTAATATGCACTCTGAGTAAAGGAGTAACCCACAAAGACACAAGTAATAAATTTTGGAAGAAATTTGTGAGAGTTATAAGCCCGTAGCCAAGGGAAGTACAAACATCCGAAGCTTTTCAACTTGGTGTAGTACGAAGTATCATTAGTGAGAAGGAAATATGGTGTTGTTTTAGAGATTTTGTGAGGGTAATTGATTAATGAGGTAGGTTGTAGTTATGACTGTATAAAGTCAATGATCAAGAGGCATACCAGAAACGGTTAACATGGATATAGTGTAGTCTCGACAATATGACGATGTTTGCGCTCAGACCGTTGTGCTCGGGTGTATGAGGTAGAGTTGTTAGGTGAGTTATTCCGGTTTCTCAAAAAAAGTATGGATTCAAACATTATACACATTTAAGTCCATTAAATAGTATTGCGCTTATGTAGTTTGGAGATTCTTGTCAATCAAAAACGATTCATTATTTGTAAAAGGTCAAACTTTTCAAACAAAAGAGCTACATTTTAATGTCTTTGAGCAGCTAGAATCTTCTAGTTTGAGCCAATAAAGTTACTAATATACCGAAATAAACAACTCAAAATGTAATCTGATAACTAGATATTGTGGAAGTTGATGCTATAGTAAATTACTCAAAGGAACAACAAACAAGAAACAGATGAAATATGAGAGGATAAATGATACGGGGTTAGCCATCAGTTGGCCCGATCTTTCAACACCAAAACTCGAAATGAAGAAAATGGATAACAAGATGAAAACTTGAAATAAAAAGATGGAGGAATGATCCAATGATTGTGAAGGATCGATAGATGGATAGATCTGGTCGAACCCTTAAGGCAACCAAGCACGATAGGGAAACAAAGGCCCTAACACACAACTTGGAATGAGTTGAAGAAGCCCTTCTGCTATAATCTCACACAAAGGGGAAAGCGATTGTCCCCAGAGCACGAGAAGTCACCCGGAGATGATTGAGAGCACCAACTTGCCAATCCAAGTGACACAACTCAAAACAACACCAAAGTTGTTGGGCGAACGAATTCCGCTCACACAGTAAGGTGTCTCGATTCCACGAGAAGAATATGGGATAGAAGAGAAAAATACTCGAAAGTACTTGTGTTTGATTTCATTCAAAGCTAAGGATGTTGGACGTCTACCCTAACCTTATATAGGCATGTTGGATGTCCTCCCTAGGGTTTATACATGTTATGGGCTTGATCCAAGATCGAGCCCAATCTAGCTTAAAGAGATAAGATCAAATCTCTAAGAGATAAGATCAAATAAAATGGAAATAAAAAAATAAACTAATGGGCTGAACTAACAAGTCTTAAAAAGCCCAAAAAAAATAATTAAAAGCAAGCCCATCTTTTATTTAAAAGATGTCCAAGAATGAGCTTTAAAATAATAACAAGCTGGGCCTAATTTAGCCACTTAAAGTAGCCCGAACTCTCATTCCTTCAAATGCAGTCCGACGCATCTCTTCTTCATATGGATCACGACTCATTCTCTCTCCCACGTCTCGGCTGCCTCTCTCCATATCTCGGCCCTCATCTCGGCTGCATCTCTTCACATCTCGTCCGGTATCTTCATCATGGGTCACTCGTCTCTTCTTGCTCATAGGTTCATAGATGAGTGGAGATGTAGTCGAGTTGTGAGATGCTCCTACATCAATAAACCTTGTTAGGATCAATTAAGATCAAGCAATTATTAATTTGGTAAATCTCGGTAGGCTCAATTATGATCATGGTCCAATTTACATCCGTTGAGATGAGAAGTGAGCAGTGGATAGTGTAATATGTTTTTTTTAAACATTACCTGAAAAAGTTCAGTGGCACCACTGAAGTTTCGTTCTTTAAGCTTTTCCATGGCCAATTATCTGTTGGTTTCTCTCAATCTAATTAACCACAACATGCAACAATAAATCAGAAAAGAGAATTACAAACTAAAATTCACGAGCATTGGAACGGCAAACAACAGTTGCCAGTATCATGCATGTGCCGATCATCCTCTGTTGCGGCCTTGCAAGGGACATTACCACCATCAAAGACAACTAAGGGAACAATTTTGTAGTGTCGAAGCATATCAATCCAGTTCCTATACATAAAGTAACTAATGTACTTAAACTTGCCATCACTGTCTGTATCGAGCGATAGTTTCATGCTACATGAATAACCTGACAAATTAAACAAGGATCAAATTAATAATCCGGCGGGTGTTTTTAGACTCTACGAACGTGATTTCGACTCTAATTGATTACCGAATTTGAAAACATGCTTGAAAACTGAAAGCTGAGCTGAAAAGTAGGGCTCATAGCAAAATCAATAGATCGGAAAACAAAAGTGACAAGACTGGGCTGGTGTGATTACCTCCTTTTGTGTAGCCATGAATAAGCATCGAATTCTGACCTGAAAAAGTATTCCAGGGGACACGAATCAGAAGCTTAATTAGCAAGAAAATGTGGAGAGATTGAGAATAGAGATCTACGAAGAAGAAACACGATGATTGAAATGTGAGGAATAAATTACTCGTTTGCCACGATACTTCTCAATGTGGACGGCTTTGGCGGTAGGGTTTCATGAAACGCAGAAGATCCTTGATTCCCATCTCTCCCTGCAAAGTCGATTAAGAGAGAGAAACATGGAGAAGAGAGAAGACTATGTTAGACCGAATAAAATGGCGGGAAAGAGGACAATGTCAAATGTAGGCATAATAGAATTGTTCGCTATTTTAACACCCCTATAAACTTTTATCAATAATGATAAAAGCAGGTTAGTAAAAACCACGGTATGCTTTAAATTTATAAAACAAGAAATAAACACCCAAATTGTAGCGAACCCACAGTGTATGGGTCAATTACAGTAAGGATAAGTATTCCAAGGTCGATCTCAGGGACTAAGTGTCTGAATTGTAAATGTGATTTAAGATAGAGTAAATCAAAGTAAAAGAAGGAGGTTGGAAAAGAAGAGAAGAAAGATCAAAAAGGTTTTAATGGATTTTGTAGAGTTCGCAATCAAATATCGGATTCGATTGAAAACTAAGTAAACAAACGAACGAAGGATAAATTAATAAAGGGGAACATGGATTCCAAGGATTCAAGGTCATTATTTATACGCATGGACTCAGGACATCTCTCAAAGGATCTATGGTTAACGAGCTTCAGGGAAGAACGTTTCAAGGCTGACAGTCTATTACCGGGTAAGTCTCAAGACTATCTAGTTCCAAACCAACCACCTATCACCGGGTAAGTCTCAAGGTAGAGAGGTAGGAAATTCTAAACAAACCAGATTCCAAACTAAGGGAAAGGTAAACCATTACCGGGTAAGTCTCAGGTATTACCCTACTTAGGAACGAATCTAAGCACACTCAACCCAATAGAGATTTTCATCTCTATTACCTATGGTCAGTCTCTAAGGCCTCTAAGACAGGGGTTTCACCGGGTAACTCTCAACTCCAACTTAGTTTACTAGGTAGAAGGATTCTAACTAGGTTGAAGCCCTAACTAACCACTAGGATTTCAAAGCTATTCAAACCAAGCATTAAAACTCTATTTCATCATAGTCCAGGTATAAACAAATCCCTATTCACATTGGAACCACAATGGTTCTAGCCAACAATCGACATAACAAAAACAATAATCAAATCAATGGAGGAATTCATAAAATAAGAACTAAAAGAGAGAATAAAGAAAGTACTCAGCTTTATTAAGATGAAACCAGCAAAATGACAAATTTCCAGTATCGCGAAGCGTATCTGAAATGAATAAAATCTAAAAGCCTGAATCTTTCCTAAAAACTCAATGTAGTTCAACAATGGTGACAATGGTGTAGAGCAAGGGGGAAGAAGAAGGAGTAGGCGGCACTCTCAATAGAAGCCTTAGAATAGAATCAAGCGGAACCCTGGAAATCATTTAGAGCTTCCCTTTTATACCCAACAATCTTCCACAGACGGGCCGGGCCAAAACTGATCCAAAAAGAACAAAATATTTCGGCGCACAGGAATCTCGGTCGGCGACCGAGATTTGTGAACGTCGGGACCGAGATTGGCTTCGTGATTCGGCATTAGGGAAATCTCGGTCAAGTCTCAGAAATCTCGCCCGAGATGGCACAAATCTTGGCCGAGATTGGGACTGAGATGGAGACCGAGATCCTTCGACAGAAACTTCTGATATGGAGTCTCGGTCGAGATGGCTCGGATCTCGGCTCAGATCATGTGGATCTCGACCGAGATTGCTCTAATCTCGTGCGTTTCGTCTTGTTTGCTCGTGGCTCATCTTTTCATCCTTTCCCGTGCCTGCGTGATCGCTCCAAAGCGTCCATCCCGAGGCTTGATCCTCAAATGCATCGTTTTAGCTCCAAAACACGCCAAAATACCTACAAAGGCACCAAAAGTGTGTGTAGACATCTATACTCGCAAAGTTGCACTAAACAAGTATAAAGAACACAAACTAAGGCTAAAACATGCATGCGGAAAAGGAAAAACTAACTAAATGCTCTACTAAACTAGGTCGATAATTCATGTTATCAAAATACCCCATACTTATCTTTGCTTGTCCCCAAGCAAATAATAAATTCAAGGCAAGATAGCATGAATCATCTATGCTAAACAAAAACAAAAAACTTTTTGGTAGTGCTTCTATTCATGATCACTTTCAGAGTGTAGTCACAAGGCTAAATACATAAATCGATTAAAGTCAAGTAAGATAAGCAAAATATAGGATAATCACACCTTGCAAGGAATCCAAAATCATCATTTAAACTACCAATGTCTAGAATTCATGAAAAATCCAAGTTTAGGCTATGAAGTCAATTACATGTATGCAAAGATCAATAGGACTTAATAAAAGAAAAGGTCAAGAAATGTGATATAGGTAGGATGTGTATAGGTTATGTGGTGGAAATCCGGGAAAGAGGACAAAACAACATTTTCTCTTCTTTCTTCTTTCTCAACATCCATCCCTTCTCTTCATGCATTTTTTTCTCTTTTTTTTTTCTTTTGAGTGAAAGGCATAGGTGCACAATAGCCGAAACCTCGGTGTTCAGTTTCCTTCACGTACCTCACACCAAAGTGCACATACCAAATCAACTCTAGAGAACGTTTTTAAAACCAATCCGACTTTGGCAAGACACAAACACCCGATTATGTGAATGGTGTCGAGTTACTCATCTTCATAACCAACAAAACCCATAAAAGCTCTTGCTTGCAAATCACATCTCACAAATCAATCAACTTCTTCACATATTGCACATAAATCACTTTTCACAATTAAGCACACACCTTCAAACTTCACTTTCCTAATTCCCGGATGGGTCATAACGGGAAAATAAATTCAATGTTTGAGGTGTTGAAAATGGTAAAGATAGAGAAGAATAAGAAGAATTCGAATTGCCTAAATCATTCCTGTGCAAAGTAAAAGAACTTTTGATATAGCTTCAACCCTTCAAGATCAATCCCAATAGACAAGGTAATCCAAATAAATCATATAGATTACAAACAAGGCATTCAAATCCCATAATTGTCATTAATTCAATTAAAGCTCAAAATAAACATCAATAGCCAAATAAACATACACAATATCCTCATTAAGGTCACATCAATCCTAGAAGCACAATTTTATAAAATTTTCTAATTTTTTTGGATTTTTATATAAAAATGCAGTACATATAAAAGAAACGTGTGACAAGAATATAAAATTGTTCAATGCAGTACATATAAAAGAAACATGCTAAAAGATATTGCAAGCATCCTACCCCATACTTAAAACTCACATTGTCCTCAATGTGAATAATAAATATGAAGTAAAAACAATACTCACAATGTAAAAATGAAGAAGGCGTCCGGCGTGTCTACTCGAATGGAGGAGGAGGAGGTGGAGCACGTGGGTAGTGGAGGTTGTTTGAGTCATAGAAATGCCCAAACGTATGACGATATAAGTCTCCGTACATCCCCTCCGAGAAAGAATAGCGCCTATCCTGCTCAGCAACCCTCTGATCCTGCTGTGACATCCTCAAATCCTGCGCAGCCCATCTGTCCTCAACTTTCTTATAAAAGTCCCTCTGACTCATCTACATATCATGCATGTCCGCAGCCAGCTGGGCCATGGTGTACGGCCTCCTGCGGCTGGGCCTAGGAGCACGTGATGATGATGCTCCTGCAGTAGACATCCTAGGTGGTGTACCTACATCACCCATATTAGTGTCAGAATCACCTGCCTCAGTGCCAGGCTCTAAAATCATCATCATCCTGGACAACATCCTCATCCTCGGGCTCCCCTCTATCATCATCATCAGAACTCGCATCCTCTAAGGCCTCTAAGACAAGGGTTTCACCGGGTAAGTCTCAATCCAACTTAGTTTACTAGGTAGAAGGATTCTAACTAGGTTCAAGTCCTAACTAACCACTAGGATTTCAAAGCTATTCAAACCAAGCATTAAAACACTATTCCATCATAGTCCAGGTATAAACAAATCCCTATTCACATTGGAACCACAATGGTTCTAGCCAACAATCGACATAACAAAAACAATAATCAAATCAATGGAGGAATTCATAAAATAAGAACTAAAAGAGAGAATTAAGAAAGTACTCAACTTTATTAAGATGAAACCAGCAAAATGACAAATTTCCAGTATCGCGAAGCGTATCTGAATTGAATAAAATATAAAAGCCTGAATCTTTCCTAAAAACTCAATGTAGTTCAACAATGGTGACAATGGTGTAGAGCAAGGGGGAAGAAGAAGGAGTAGGCGACACTCTCAATAGAAGCCTTAGAATTGAATCAAGCGGAACCCTGGAAATCATTTAGAGCCTCCCTTTTATACCCAAAAATCTTCCACAGAACGGGCCGGGCCAAAACTGATCCAAAAAGAACAAAATATTTCGGCGCACAAGAATCTCGGTCCGCGACCGAGATTTGTGAACGTCGGAACCGAGATTGGCTTCGTGATTCGGCATTAGGGAAATCTCGGTCGGTGATCTCGGTCAAGTCTCAGAAATCTCGCCCGAGATGGCACAAATCTCGGCCGAGATTGGGACCGAGATGGAGACCGAGATCCTTCGACAAAAACTTCTGATATGGAGTCTCAGTCGAGATGGCTCGGATCTCGGCCGAGATCATGTGGATCTCGACCGAGATTGCTCTAATCTCGTGCGTTTCGTCTTGTTTTCTCGTGGCTCGTCTTTTCCTCCTTTCCCGTGCCTGTGTGATCGCTCGAAAGCGTCCATCCCGAGGCTTGATCCTCAAATGCATCGTTTTAGCTCCAAAACACGCCAAAATACCTACAAAGGCACCAAAAGTGTGTGTAGACATCTATACTCGCAAAGTTGCACTAAACAAGTATAAAGAACACAAACTAAGGCTAAAACATGCATGCGGAAAATGGAAAACTAACTAAATGCTCTACTAAACTAGGTCGATAATTCATGTTATCAAGAATATGGAAATTTTCCCGCGAACTATGAAAACAACGATCCACGTCTCTAGATTTTCTTGCAATGAATATTGTATTACAAATTACGGAGACGTCAAATAAGATTAATATTGAGCATATGATTTTACCAACAACTATGATATTTTTTTTCTTTTTTAACATAAAAAAAAATCTTAAGACTTGTTTGATATCAATATCTACGTATCAGATGTCTAAACTTGCTCCCCTCTCTTCTATTTTTTCTCTCCTAAACAAAAATATAATATATCAATATCATACGTACTCATATCATGATACTTAATACTCATATCTTGATATTTATATATGGATACCAAACAAGCCCTTATTATATAGCATCAATCGTACTAAAGGTACAATCCTGGGAGGACATTCCGACCCGAAAATATGTCTAACAGAATAACACTATCTTCCAAACAAACATGAACGAGGCGATGAGCTACCTTATTAGCAGTTTGATGGATGTAACAAAGAGAAAAAAAACGTAAACTCACGTTGAATATATATAATATCATCTAAAACAACAAGACCGAGTAGTTCCAAACATTAGACCAAAGTTGTAGCAATCGGGCAAGAGAGTTGAATCTGTTTATAAAAATGACGTGCTCATATCATAATCTGCGCGATTCTTTCACACCCGTATGATTATATGAATAGCACAACATAATCATTTTAGATGTTACCAAGCGAACGTAAATTAATTGAAGGAATGAACGTAAATTTTTTTAGAGAGAATTGGATGATATACACTCATTGGTAAATTTTTATTTAGTAGATATCTCAGGCCCGTAAATTATTACGTGAATAGCATGATTAGAGATATAATGACATATTTGACCTTATAATGTCATCTCAATATATCCTATTTGGCTATAAGAATAAATGTACATAATCTAGAAAATTTCTTGTAAATGGTTTATCTATTATTGTAATGTACAAAAATGTTAAATATTTTTGAATAAAAATTGGTTTTGTAGAGTGAATTTCTTGTTAGTCTTACATGTTTTCAGGTATTTATTGTATTTCATATAACATTATGACGTACATTAGTTTCATGTAACTGGCTTATTAGAAAACGCATGGCCAACTACTTGTATGTTAATTGATGATAATCAGATATCTATTCTTGTAATGTAGGAAAATGTTTAATACTTTTGAATAAAAGTTGGTTTTGCACAATGAATTTCTTGTTAGTCACAACTCACAAATATTTCTTGAAGTATTTATTGTATTTTCTGTAACATTTTGACATACATTAGTTTCATGTAACTAACTTATTAGAAAACGTATGACATACTTACGCTTCAGAACCTGAGAGAAAAACTCCAGTTGTTGATAATAGTCCAAAGAGTATTTTAAACATTATCGATTCACCTTTTCAGTTTAGAGTGTATCATTATTAAAAGGCAATATTAATTACACGATCTTGTAATTGCTAGTATGAGGGTAATTTTTTCTAAAAATTTCAAATGATGTCAAATGCTAATATATTTAACAACGGGGATATATGCTAAGACATATTGTTGACATTAGGCTACATAACGAATTCACCCAATTTTTTAAGAATCCTTACCAAAAACATTCAAGGTGTTATCATGAGACTTTTTATTAATTAAAGGAGCGAACTTAAAAAAAATAATAATACGATTATCACTTAGGTCCTTGTACTATTTGATTTTTATAATTATAAATATTTTAATATTTTTAAAAATGAAAGAGATTCGGGAAGTTGATTATAATTAAAGTTGTAATCACAATAATAATTATAAAGTCAAATTTAAAGAATAGTTTTTTCATGTTATTTTTAAGTTGAGTATAAAGTTCTCAAATATCTTTAACATATGTATACATAAAATTTAATATTAATTAATTTCATAATCACAATGAAAACAAAAACAAATATTCAGATGTTTTAATTACAACAAGAGTATCCACAATCATTAGACTATTTTATTTTTTGTGTAATACTTTTAATGTTCATATTTTATAGGAATTTTTTTCTTCCTTTTTAATAAAAAAATATAGGATTCATGTTTAGGGTTGTGTATCCGGTCCAGGTCGGACCGGACCGGACTGGAATTTCCGGTTCCGATCCGGACCGGTGGACTGAAATTTTCAAAAACTTGGACCGGGAACCGGACCGTTACCATTCCGGTCCGGACCGGAATAAAATAAAATAAATTAAAATATATATATTTTTGCAAAAAACTATTAAAAAAATTTCAATAAATATATATTTTTATTAAATATGTACAAAATATATATGATTTTTAAAATATATAAATTTAAACTAATAAAAAATATTTAAAAATAAATTTCGGTCCGACCCGGTCTTTTTCGGTCCGGACCGGGACCGGAATTTCCTAAAATCCCAGACCGGGGACTGAAAAAACTGGTCCGGACCGGTCCAGTCTTCCGGTCTGAGTCAATTTTACACAACCCTATTCATGTTGGTCTGAATCCCAATTCAGACGGGTATGGGCACCGCCTTAGGCCCGCAAGTCTTGCTTGAAAAAACGGACATATTTATTAGTTTAAAAAGTTCGGTCTGAGCTCGGGTTTGTCCAAGTCTAACAACCTAGAACATTCTTTCATATGATAACTTCAATAGTGAGCGGTATCCTTTCTTCAACATTATGGCTTGAATGGCCAAACTTAATAAATTTCTCCATTACTGGAGTAAGATCTTTGAATATATATATATATATATATATATATATATATATATATATATATATATATATATATATATATATATATATATGAACTTAACATAATATCATACTTGTAACAAAGAAATCATTAACAATTACTATTTTTTTTGGTTGTGAAGGTGGTATTTTTTTTATACAAGGTAAGCGATTCAGGACACTATGTAGACAGACTAGTGGCCCGATGGGTCGTCTAAAATGCTAGATGACAGACATGGCGGGACGTCAAGACTTGGTTCTCAAAACATGTTGTTGTAAGGCATCATTCTGAATAAGATCTTTGATTGCTTGTGGGACATTTGCATTGGTAGCAGGGTGTAACTGGCCTAAGGTTAATAGAGCATTGGCCACTGTGTTAACTTCCTTGAAGATATAATTGATCCGCACCTCGTCGAAAAGCTACAAATGAAATAAAATATCACCAATTAGAATTTCCGCTTGTCAAGGAGGTTTTCACTCTCTTGTGGCGCATTTAGTCACATTGAGATTATCCCCTCAATTTCTAATCTTTTTGTGTCCAATTCTCTTAACCTTTTAGTTCCTTTTAAAAGTACATGAGCTTCTACTTCAAATATTGATAACTCTGAAAGATTTTCATAGTTTAGTGACGTAACATTTGCCTTATAGTTTCTCAAAATGAAACCAAAGAAAGTTGACCCGTTAGTTGTTCTCAATCCATATTTCCTACCTTTTAATTTGTTTATGTTTTCTTTTCTAACGAGGTGATCAACTTACATGCTGAGAACATCTTATGCTTTATTACTTCATATTTCTCATTGGAAATAAATGGTTTTATAAGAATTAAGAATATTTAAATTAACTTATAATCTCAACTTAATTTTGGCATGTCATGAAATAAAAAGAGCACTAAGGTATTCGGAATCCGGTAATGAAGTTTGTTTCATTGTGTATCATTTTTTGAGTTTTAGTTTCAGGGCCTCAATTTGAGCATGCTACACTTACGAGCGCTATGTCTGAGATTGTGAGTATGGTACATTGTGACCAGACTTGACTAATTTAGAATATCTCCTGCTTTTTTTGTGATCTCATTGGAAAAATAGGGAGACTCAATTGATTTTGATATGAATAACTAGGGCTTGATTATAGTGGTCTATTGCCTCAACCTTAATTTGAATTTTATTCCCCTCATTTTGTCTGTTATGATCTTAATGGAGCTTCATAAATTGTTTCTGTTACATTTATTTCTATCTAAACTAATATAATCGAACCACGTAACATCATTATACATGCAAAATCCGGTACATGTGGGGCAAGTAGGCACACAAATTAGTGTTGTTAAAGACCAATGTCCCTATGTCAAATCTAATATGTTATAAAGCATTAGTTTTATTCATTCTAATGATCTTGAATAAAATAGTTCTGTAGGTTAGTTTCATTAGTTTCGATTTAGTTTGATGCAACTTCCATTCTAAAAGTGAGATATTTGTGACAAATATAAAGCAACCCAGAACACCAATCTATGCAAATTCCACCCTTTTTTCATAGTGAGCAATTCCAAGTAGGAGGCCCTTTACATAGTCTTGGATCTTTTTACATAGTCTTGGAGGAATTCTTCGCGAATATCCTCTTCTGTCATTAGGACTATTTCATCATTTTTCATAATTTTCCCTATGTTTTTATGGGTTCGTCTTCCTGTTGCTCTTCTATGATGGAATTTTGTGTTTTTATCTCTAAGACTAAGTGACTTAGACTTAGCTCGTTGCATCCAATAACGTTGTTGGTATTCGATTAGGCCTTCTCTTTTCCTAATAGAGTCTATTGAGTTTGGCGTTTAATTTTGTGCATAAGTTTTTGTAAACAATGGTTTGTAGTTTTTCAATTTCTACATCCAACTTGCGGACTTGCCTATTAATGTTTCCAAATTTAGTTCTACTCCAACTTTTCAATTTGTTTTCGAGTAGGCTAATCTTCTTCACAAAACTAAACATGTGGGTTCCTTGGTATTGGGTTCTCCAAGTTTGCTTAATAATATTTCATAGTCTTTTCTTTGAGTCCACATAAGCTAAAATCAGAAAGTTTTATTTTTTGTTCTTTGTAGGGAGTTAGAGAACTCGATGAAAATACGATAGTGCTTTGAGGTAGTGAATGCATGGTTACATGTGTATAATTGTATATGCTTGAATTATATCCGGGCGTGCCATGGCCCGATCTAGTTTCTCAAGCGTATTATTATCTCCTTGTTTACGTTTTCTCCATGTGAATTCATTTCCTTTTATCATAAGGTCGATCATATTACATTGTTGGTTGAATTAGTGGTCTTCTGAACTTATTGTTGTTTGTCGGGGCACCCCTTTTTTTTGTCAGATGGGTTTAAAATTTCATTGTAATCCCCCACGATGATTGATGGGTAGTTACTCGTGTTTATTTGGTTCACGAGCTTTGTCCAAAATTCCTCCTTTTGTTGTTCGTTCGGTGGAGCATATATGAAAACAATGTTCATATTGAAATCGGTAAGCATGTTCGTATGTGTTATTGTTATGATCCTTTTATCTATACTCGCAATTTCAAGTTTCTCGTTGTGAGTTGGAAGCTTTTCCAAAGGAGACAACGACCTCCCGATAGGCCATCCGCTGGAAGAAAGCATCTATTGTCGAAACCTGCTCCTTTCAAGCTCGCCTCAAGTGGCTCGAAGCTCGTTTTAAATTCTGTCAGCATGATCATTTGTACGTGTTCATTTTCACACGTTATATTAATGTTGGTCCAGATGTTTTTCTTTCTCATTCCTCTACAATTCCAAAAAACAATCTTCATTAGAAAACTTGAATTAATTTTGGGTGGTAACTGCCCAATGTACTTACCCAATTTCGGGTTTGGCATCTAGAAAATGTCTTTAGTTTTTTTATTTAATTTTTTTATGATTGTTTTGATCGTTCCTATTGGTAATGGTCAATATAAACCTTATGAAGTTTTGTTCGCAGTGGATTAAATATTCACGGATTCTTAATATGATGTTTCTCCATCTATAATTGGTCATAGGAAGACGTGTAACGACCTCTTGACGTGGCTTATTTTTATTAGTATTTTCATACTTATACTTATGCTTTGGGATGGGTGGTAGAGTTCTCTTCTTTCCTACCTCAATTTCGTTTTGCGTTTTTGAAAGAATCACTTTCCTTATATTAACTATGAGGATTTTCTATTTCGGAAGAATATAGATTTCACTCGGAATTATAAAGACCTCGAAATTAGGGGACAATTTTCCAAGGACACAATCGTATTCATTTTAGTTGTTTGAGTGCGTGAAGTTGATTTGTTCTAATAAGAGAGGTATAATGCCAAATTTTGCTCAAGAACCATAAGTTTTTTTCCATATTCATTTTTCCTTGGTTTGCAGATCTGTTGGTTCCAACATACAGTATGGACAAAGAATAACAGTGCCCAAGCCCGTGGTTTATACATTGGCACATGGTTATCCAGGCCATATGCGCCGGTGGTGGAAGAACAAAGATGTTGTCTGTTCGCTAAATTATGACCTTATAAATCAATATCAATAATGACAAAGATTCGTAAGTTCACCAGACACGATATGGATAGTTTTAAAATTTATACTCGTAATAAATACCTAATTCATATTCATCATTACAAATTTACAATCACCATTGTCTAATAATCCTCAGAAATTCAAGTGTAAGCCACTAAGTCATACACATGTGTACAAAGATCAATAGGACTTAGCAAGAAAGGGGTCAAGAAACGTGACGAGGCTAAGACGTTTTTAGGTGTAGTGGTGCTAATCCGGGAAGAAGAACCACACAATTAACACTTTTCTCCTCAACATCCACCACTTTACATTTTTTTTTGGAGTAAAAGACATTGATACACAATAGCCGAAACCTTAGTGATTAGCAAGCCTTTAGGATTTTCCTAGGTGTCTCACACCGGATCCACATAACCAATCACTCGTTAGGATGTTTAGCTAATCCGACTTTGACAACATACAAACATCCGGTTATGTGAATGGTATTAAGTTATTCATCTTCATAACCAACATCCCCTAATATCTTGCATTCACAATTCACGTCACATTTCACGTCATTCACACTTCTTCCTACAATTCACATCGAAATTATTTTCAAAGAGGTAAATTTCAAATTTTGTAAATAAGATTGATATTATTTGATAATTTTTTTTAAAATTATCCAATCATTAAACTAACATTTAAATTATTTAATTCCAATCAGAAATGATATTTTGATATAGAAAAATTTACTTATGACCAAAAAAAATAGAAAAATTTACTTAACCAAGTGATATTATACTGGTTTTCAAATATTGGTTAAACCCATAATAAATCTTTGTAAATATTTTTACCTTTACTGCCTCTGTACTTGTATGGAGAAAGAATCACGTATGTTAAGTCTGTCGCTCCAATTTCGCTCCACACCAGCTACAACAAGATCCCCTTCCTGTCTCCGATTTCCCCAGCAGACGGCCGGAATTTCAGATTCGGTTTGATCTACAATTTTGTGCTCTCGGGTATGTTTCTGCTTCGCTTTCTATCTTCATGCGAATCGCGCGATCTGGAAATTGTTAAAGTGTTCCCTTTGGTGATTAAATTGCTCGATCCAGTTATTAGTTTGTGTTTGTCAAGCCGGCTGAGTTGAGTGCTTGATGTGTGTGGGATACTAATTAGTCAAAGAGATCTTCGTCAATTGCATCATGATTGAATTCCTTGTTGTAGATGCTTTTAGTTCTCCTCACGATTTTAAGTGTTTACCCAAATGCATCATTTGCTCCAATTGGTGTTATTAACCTGTGTAAATGCAACATTTTATTGGTTTGAAAAACTGAATTCATATCCTTTTTAATATCGAAAGTGAGTTGGAGTATGTTGGCGTCAATGGAATTTGTCCAGTTAGGAGTTCTAGTTTGGTTTTGTATGTTTGCATGTATGGAAGAAGTAAAAATAAAGCTTAATGACATTGATGGTTGTAGGTGTAGGTTTTTAAAGCCTAGCTATCATTAACAATGAAGTCTTTTTAGTTTTATTATGATGGGTTGGACATTGACAACTTTGCGTAATCCTGGTATATGTTGATGGTAGGAGTTCAGATGCAGTATGGTGATGCGTTTGTTCTTTTTTTTTTCTTTCTCTTCCTGCTGGTTATACGGGTAGATTGCTTCTAATTTAAAATTTGTTGTGTTTGTTAGTATGATTGGTGATGGATGCCCTTTCTCTGTATATTGCTAGGTGAAAAACTGTGCACAAGGAGGATTTGTGTTTAATAGAAAAGCTCACGTTTTGGGAATATGTCGGCTCCTGTTCCTCCAGGGGCACCTAGACCTGGAAATCCACTTCCAGGCCCTCCTTTCGCGTATTATAATCCTAATCTCCAAAGAACTCAGGACCCATCATTGTCCCAGAATTTCCAAAATTTGAACATCAATCAACCACCTAATAATGTAGCACCAGTAACATCTTCATTTGGTCCTGCTAGGCCTCCTTTTACAGGCCAGGCCTCACCTTTTCAAGCTGCTGGTCCACCTGCTAGTTTTCCAGGACCTTCTCCTATTTCTAGGCCTGGCCCTCCCCCGCCAGGTGTTGTTCCTAGAGCAGCAGTACCCCCTTCTGGACCTCAGCAAACTTTTCCAGGTCACCTTCCAAATGTACCTGGTAGACCCTCTTCTGCTCCTGTAGCCAACCAAACTCCTTCATTTGCCTCTAGGCCTCATTCAGGATCATTGCCTGTGGCCGGTGGTCCTGCAATGGCGCCTCCTCTTGGGCCTCGTCCATCTGTGCTGAATCCTGGTTCTTTGGCAGTACCTCCACCTCCAAGTGCTTGGCCAAGTGCTTTTGTCTCTCCTCCTATCAATGCTGGCCCAGTTGCTCCTATCTCTTCTGCACCTCGTACAGTCACTAGTGGGCCCTCTGCCTTCTCAGCGGGAACTTTGCAAGGCGCCCCTCGCTTTCCTTCTTCCGGAGTTCTCCAACAGCCACCATCTGGACCACCACCAAGTACAATGCGCACTCTCCTGGGAGGTGAGGGCACAGCTTCTACAGGAACTTTTGCTCCAGGCAGTTTATCTCAGCCAATAACTCCATTTTCTGTTGCATCTCAAGTCGTCCCGCCATCTGGTGCTCCTCCTTTTGGGTCACAACTATGGCAGACACAACATCACCAGGTAGGTAAGCTTTGCCAATGACTTGCAGATTTTTTATTTAAAATTCCATTTGTGCCTTTCTGATGGATCAGACTGCAAATGTTGATGGAACTTAGGTTATCTTTCCAATTATGGATTAAGTAAAAGTTACGCAACAGATTACCCAAATGCTTTCATCTACTGTTAAAATTAGGTATTTTATTTGCATGTGGCTTCTCCATTATTGTAGGTATTTTAGTGGTATTAGAGTAAGACCATATTATTTGATTATTGTCCTGAGAAACAATATATAACTGACAAAACCATAGATTATGTATTTCAACACCTAAAAGAGAAAAAAAAAGTACGAATATTTCTATAAACATTAACATACAATGTCCATAATGAGTATGGTTGTGTAGACTTGTAGGTGACATATTTCCTCTTAGATGTGATTTCTAGTTTATTTTATTCTTCCAAAGAATCAATATTCAAAAGTTAAGATGTTTTGTGCTTATGCACTACTGTATTCATGTATAATATGATGATCACATAAGCATAGTACAGGGGGCGCATATTTTTCCTTCTCCTGAATTATTACGGAACAAGTTTTAATTTCCTTTAAGGAAAGGGAAAGGTAGAGCTATCAACATGTTCAAAGTCAAAATTAGGCATCATTTGTTACGAAGATGAAATTTGATTTATTTTATCTCTATTACTGTATTGGATGACCGTTGAAGATAAGAGTTGTTGCTTTTCATTGTTGGCTCGTATATAAAAGTCCTTTTATTTTATGCAAATGACATAGGGTGATTTCCATGAGGTAGGATGCAGAGTTGTTGGGGTGCAAATCTCGTTGTTTGTTTCTTTCATTTCACTTTGTTGAGCAGGCTTCTTTGTTTAGTCTTTTTAATATCAGACCTCTGCGTTCAAGTAAACTACTTGTCCCATTGAGACGGTGATCTTGGTAGCATGGACATGATAGGAACATGGAAAGCAAAAAATCAAAAAATTGTAAGATACAAACATGAGATCATATCTTATTTTTAATGTCTGCATTTGAAGCAAATTAAAACTATTAAAGCCCGTGAAATCCCTCAATTCAAAAATAAATAATAGATAAAATAAAATTAGTGATTACATGGTATAAATCCAAAACCTCAAAGTTTGTTCATTAACAAAGCTTATAGTGTGATGCGAGGGCATAAGGTTGAATAGACATACAATACAAATCACCAACAAGAAACTGATCAAAAGTCAATTAATCGATAGGACATGGATAAAAGCTCATGTCTGGCAATACACAAAGGGCAATTAATGTGTTTTTTATTGCTTCTCTGGGTTCCACTTGAAACGACTGGTGGGAGACGTCTTTGTGCTTCTTAGATGGTCAGTAACAACTAGGTTTCGATATTTAACATGCAGTGCATTCCAAAGCATTTACATTTTGTGCAGTGTGCACGCACTCACACGCACCATCTATTGCACGGAGTTAATGTGGTCAGTGTGATGTTCCTTGACGGATATGGTACCTATTATACCTTTTCTTGGGATTAAATTGTTAAGCTGGTTTCCAAAAGTTTGGATGGTTCAAATTTGGGTGGATCTAGAGGCAGCGGAAGAAGGGTGCATTTCCTTATTGACAGTGCCCGGTGCCTAACAACACGAAATATAGGCCAGGAAAGAATGAGTGAAAACACTGAACTTTAATCAGACAATAACCTGGGTTAGGTCTGGCTTAAGGGTATTATAGGCATTGCACTTGTTATGACTATACCTCAAAACCAAAATTTTCTAACACTTGTCAAAGGGAGCCGGATTATTAATCCTGTGGAGGTTATAAAAAAGACCTAGACTTGTGATGCATCAACCTTTATTCTGGATTGATCTTAATCAAATCCTTGTCAGACACATGGACCAAGTAATGAGGTGTTAGATTGTCCTTTTTGATTTCATGGTTGCACTCTTTTCTCATTATCAAACCAAGGGCAGTTATCATCAAGAGTGCATGATAGCTGCAAGGTCCAACTTGCAGTCTGTAAGCAAATGAGTTTCCATTTGGACATTACTTGTAACAGCTAAAGCTGAATTGACTGTTGAGCCATGGACACAAGCTGGAATTTTCGGAGTTTGGGATCGATGTTCACTTACTCGATTATAAATCCTAGGGTAGATGGCCACATACGTAATTTTGAGTTGTGAGAGTACTTTCAACTGCTTCTTCCTGCTTCCTATTATGCCAAAGGTTTTTATACCATTTGTTTAAATCTAAAGAAATAAATGAGCCCTTATACTTCTGTCTTTCCCAAGCTCCTTCCATAATTGATTTTCTCTTCACCGGAGGATATTGATACGAAGCAGTGACAGACACATTGAAAATTAATGCCCTTATTTGACTCAGTTTCTGAAGACTACATCATCAAAGGAATTTGTTTTTCAACTTAATCAAATTTACCATCAATACTCTATTTCATTTAATGAGGCCACTTAATCCTAAAACCCCAAATCTTTGATATGATTTATCATTTCATCTAACTTTACAATCTGTGTCTTTTCTAGATCGCATTGTAGATTTTGCAATGAGCTAGTACTTACCTTGAGTACTTGCATTCTTCATGTACCTATGATTGACCAGACCTCCTCTGCGTTTTGTATTGTTAATTTTTATGATGGTTAGTTGAAAATGTTCGATTGAAACCAGCTGTAAGTTGAGAGGGAACTGAAAATGCTATCCAATATGATCCTTCTATTGAGAATGAGGAAAAATGGACAATGAAGTGACGCATGAAGCATTTCTTTCAACTTGTGCCTGTGTATTTCTGGTTACATGTTTCTATAAAGAGCGGAGTGTGCTTCATTTGTCCCTTGCAAAGACAAGCAGTTGATGCAAGATACGTTACCTAACACTTTGATTTTGCTTCTCCAGGCCCCTGTTATGGTTCCTGGTTCTGCACCACCACCTGGGACCTTTGGTGTAACTCCACATCAAATTATTGGTCAACCTGCTATGGCTCAACCCGGCCCAATGGGGGGACACAACAGAATTGATCCTAACCAAATCCCACGTCCTATTCCAAGTTCGTCAGTGACCATTCATGAAACTCGTCAGAACAATCAGGCCAATTTACCTCCGGTATCCTACGTTTTTGCATTTTTTTTGGAGTTTGTTGTAATATTTATCAAGTATAATTCTCAATCTTTGGGTCCATTTTCCATGATTTTTCTTCATCTCAGGGCCAACATTTTCTCTCTGCTTTCCTTTCACCACATTTCCATGCTGTTTAATTTTATTTTTCTTGATATCTTATGCTCTAAATGCTTTTTTACTTTGTTGTATTTTTGCGATCATGTGATGTTACAGCCTGCTACAAGTGAATATATTGTTAGGGACACTGGAAATTGCAGCCCTCGTTACATGAGGTGTACAATTAATCAGGTAAATCATTATTGTAAATAGGCAATAGTGGATAATAGCACTTCTTTGTTGATTCAATGTTTACTTTCTTGTTATTCAACAGATCCCGTGTACAAAAGACCTTTTGGTTACATCCGGGATGCAATTGGCTCTATTGATTCAGCCATTAGCTCTTCTACACCCGTCTGAGGAGCCTATTCAGGTGGAATAAGTTGCATCTTAGTTATACTGTACTGTTTGACATGCATGCAATGGAGATGAAATAAAATGCATCTTTTGGTTGTTACCATAACTCTTTTTGAATTGGAGAAACAGTGTGAGGTTGTTAAGAAGGATTATCCCTCAGAATCCCTTGTCTTTGGGCATTGCATACATGCAATATTACTGAAAAAAAGAGAGAACTTCTTACCTGTGAAAAAATTGTCAGGACCTGCTTGGTGTGAAATATTTATGGTTTCTTGTACCTTTTTTTCAGATAGTTGATTTTGGGGAAAGTGGTCCATTGCGTTGTTCACGCTGCAAAGCCTATGTAAATCCTTTGATGAAATTTATTGATCAAGGAAGACGATTCATCTGTAACCTTTGTGGTAAGAAGTTCTCTCTTTTGTGGTATACTAGAACTGTTTTTTCCCCCTTGATGGCTTCTTGTCTCACATTTCTGGAGAAGGGACATGCTTTATTGTGGAGATTCTTTTTCTTATGTACTTATACAATATCCCCTGATTTATAGGCTGATTCACTTGAAAATATTTAAGAATGTGGTCTTATATATTCATATGTTCCTATAATGTCCAAAATGACTTAGAAAGCTGTTAGAGATTAGAGCTTTAAATGGAATGATCAGTGATAAACATATCTTCTGAGATTCTTTCCTTGTACCATCCACGACCCATCCTGCATGCTCTGGATATCTCGAGAAAGAAGTTGTATTGTAACTTCTGAAATATTTACTTCTATTTTTGTGCTTTTGGCTGTTTAAACTGTCTCGAAAGACAGTGGTTTATCAAAATACAATGTGTAATGGAGGAACAATTCATTAAAAGCTTACGAAATGAATTTTTGTTAATGCCGTATGACCATCAGTTGACATTTGAGATTATGCTCCAATCATGTGATGTTTCGTTAAAACCTAAAAACATATATTTAATGACAAAAACTTGCTACCTTTCCCCTCTTTCCATTTGTTTCACTAATGACACTAGACAGTAGACACTTGTAGGATTTGGAGATCTTGACAATAGGCTGTCATAAAACTTTTTCCTAATAATAACCCCAAGGATGGCTAGCCAGCATATGCCACAAGTTTTGACTTTAGGTCTGACAGAGCCAGTGGGGTATTGAGAAATGATCCAAAACATCCCATACACACAATGCTATGCAGTGTAAGCAAGATAGCTCCAGGGATAAAAACCCATGGACACGTGACTATTCAGTATTCACCCATCTTGAAGGCACGTGACATGCGTCAAGACATTTATTTCAAGTATATGTGGTAATTCTGCTCAACATCATTGGGCTTTGAGACTTGAACCTTGATTACACTTTGACATGAATACCATTTCTTCAACTGTAGTTTACGACTTACAAAATATGCCAGTAACTGTTTTATGAGGTTATATTCTAGGTATCTGTGTAACATTGACCTACCATGCTGTTTCCCTTACCCCTTGCAGGGTACACAGATGAAACCCCACGCGACTATCACTGCAATTTAGGACCCGATGGTCGGCGTAGAGATGCTGATGAAAGGCCTGAATTATGCAGGGGGACAGTTGAATTTGTTGCTTCCAAAGAATACATGGTCAGTGATTATGAAGCGTGTCAAGTCTTCTTTTTTTTGTTGTCGTGTATTGCACAATAATTTTAATTTGTGATATGCTATATGATAGTTTTCCATATTACAAATATTGCAATACTGTCTGTATATATTTAGATTCATCTAGGTAAAGTCTCGGGTTCCTAGGTATTATGTATTATCTTTTTCCTTGCACAACTTTTTATGTACATTTTTGCTCAAAAAAAACATGTTAGATGCCTACATGTGTGACTAGTGCTGATCTTTGTTACTTCTCTGTTTCACTAGGTTCGTGATCCAATGCCTGCTGTGTTCTTCTTCCTCATTGATGTGTCTATGAATGCAATACAAACTGGTGCAACTGCAGCAGCATGTAGTGCCATTAGTCAAGTCATCTCTGATCTTCCAGTAAGTTGAAAGTTATGGAGGTGATCTCTTGGTCAGTTATCGTTTGACTATATCTTGCACATGAATTCATTAAAAATGGATCTCATGAATTTTAATGCCTACAAACCAAATAACCAATTACATCAACAGATAACTTGTATTTACCTCTTATTAGTATAATATAGCACAAATTTTCTTCGATTGATGCCTTTTTATATTTTAATTAGGATTATAACATAAAGGTATATAAGATTATCCAATAATAATAATAAAATAATTATTTTCAATATTTATTTCAAAAAAAATCTAGAATTAATAAATGATATCTTATTATAATTTTTATTAATGTAATCATTTTATAATGAAATTACAATTACACTCTCATGTCAAAAGTTTTCAACTATAATGTAATAAATACTGTTTAATGATAATAATTATTCGCTAATAATATAAAAATAAAGATACAACTATAGTATAATGTCATAAGGATTTCCATCCTATAAATAATTTAAAAATAGCATAATAATAATGATGGTAATAATAATGATTTAATGGTTTTATAATTATTAAAAACGAAATTACAATAGTATAATAATATTTATGTAAAAAAATTAATAATAATTATAATGTGTACATGACGATCTATCTGTGGGTCTGGTCTTATAAAATATTTGAATATTTATATATTTATTTGAAATCTAGTATACTAAAACAAAACCTCTAAATATATTTATAAGAATAATAAAAATTATTCTCAAAATTACAACACGCTCAGCTTAGTGTATAGCATAGATTAGAACCAAAAGAAATACTTATGGTTATAACCCAATAACCCATTTTAGCCGTGCTGCTTTTTTTTCATCAACAATGAATTTGTTAATTCTCTCAATTAAGCGTGAACTCTTTTTTTGTAAATGAATCTTTTTATGCTATCACCATCTTATACAACTCGAAAAATCTGACCTGCTTGACCAAAAAACTCCAGGTTTAGTGTTGAGAACTTTGATGTTGTAACCCAAATAACCGGGTCTGATGTCTCTAAAACCTGAAATGGCAGAGCTTGAATTGCAAAACCCATAATCTCTCCACTGATTTAATTGATTTATTGATTTGAGTGCAAAAGGTGTTATAATGGGTCGAAGAAATGAGGATGGCAAAGTAATATAGCATCGTAGTGAAAGATATTCATCTTTTCATCCTCACATTGTGGACTTCTTATTTTTAGTGCAGGGTGAACTGGCAAGCAAAATTTGATAAGTCCAAGTATTAAATTACTGTTTTATTCGAAAAAATCGAGGCTTTTTGATTGAAAATTGAGGCCTTTTGATTGCTGAGAGTTGATAAACTCCCCTTCACTTGAACGTGTGAAGAGCAGAAGCATGACTATCTATCAGGATTTTGATGTTCATCTCTGGACTAATGTACTTGCATTACTAGTATTATTGTGTTTTTCATGTGCTATATAGAGTTTCGTCATAGGCATGACATGCATTTGCAAAATGAAAGGAAACTTTTTTCCTATCAAATATGACCCGTATCATTTTTTAATCCAGGAGAGCCCAAGGACTATGGTGGGGGTTGCCACATTCGATTCAACCATACATTTTTACAGTCTGAAGCGTGCCTTGCAGCAGGTTACTACCGATTTTGCTTAGTTCCCAAAATTCCTGAAAATAAACACTTGTAAGCTATTGTCTGCTGCATTAATAACATGAAACACAGGTTTCTCAAATGTTACAACTAACCATTTGAAGAGTTCTTTGTTTGGGTGCTTGGAACTGTGGGAGTATGTCTACCTTAATATATGCCGAAAATGATTTCTCTGGTTTGCGCGCTTAACATCTTCATGATGATTCCTTGTTGACCTTCTAGTTCTGTAACTCCTAGGATACAGTAGTCAATCATCATTAATCAAACTGCTGGCATAAGCAAAATTCTGGTCTTGGTTTGTTAGTTCAAATGCAATAACAACCACTTAATGGAAATTCTAACAGATGTACTTTTTATGTACTAATATTTTGCAGCCTTTGATGCTTATAGTACCTGATGTTCAAGATGTTTACACTCCTCTAGTAACTGATGTAATTGTTCAACTTTCTGAGGTTAGTTCATCAAGCATATATATTATTTGATGAGCGCTTTCTTTCTTTTCTTTTATTTAATTGATGTGCGCTTCTAGTAATCACTTCAATCATAATTTCTTTATGCTAAGTACTTTTCCTTATGTTTAAATGTGTCTTCTCTGGTCTCAGTGCCGTCAACATCTAGAGTTATTACTGGAGAACATCCCAATTATGTTTCAGAGTAACAAGATTGCTGATTCTGCCTTTGGTGCTGCAATCAAGGTAATTGGTTGTTCTGTGCCATCTGACATTGGATCTGTTTTGCCTTACACCCTTGAATTGGTTGTCTTGTTTGGCATCCATCTCTTATGTCTGTGTGTCAGATTGATTTGGTTATTATCTAAGGGTGAGACTGATGATACTCTTTGCAAGAGTTCTTTCTTATGTGTTAGCTTATATGTGTTTTCCTTATTGTTGTGCCGCTGCGGCGCTGTGCACAAGACCATTATTCTCTAAAGCATTCCCTGCTTTGTTTCTTATGATGTTCTAACAGATAAACCAATGTAACAGTCTCTGTCCTTGTTTTTCTTGGAAAATGGTTGGTTAAAATTTTATAAACCATCCTCAGGGGAGATTGTATTTTTTTTACATACTCATGTTTTACATTACTTATGCTCTCTGGCTATAGTTATATGCATATTTTTTCTGCATTATCTTCTACAGGCTGGATTTCTGGCAATGAAGAGTACTGGGGGAAAGCTTTTGGTATTTCAGTCAGGTATAAATATTTCACATGTTATAATAAGACAGAATTTAGGATGTAT
Organism: Fagopyrum tataricum; assembly: GCA_002319775.1. Lineage (NCBI taxonomy): Eukaryota > Viridiplantae > Streptophyta > Magnoliopsida > Caryophyllales > Polygonaceae > Fagopyrum > Fagopyrum tataricum. Next base: position 44,943,398 of record CM008285.1, on the reverse strand, counting down.
ATAAACCGGTGGAGCATGGAGCTTATCAATTATTATATGAAGTTTATATTCATTTGCAGTCAAAGAAAAGCAAATACTACTTGGAATAGCATTTTCTATAGGTTTGAATCAGGTTAATATTGCCATTTTCGTTTTATCTTTTTTTCCTATGAAAAACAAAGATTACTGTTTTAAGGCCCTTGCATATGCTTTATTGAGGGTGAAAAGATCAGGTTTTTATTTCCTTTCTTGTCAAGAACCAAGGCACCACTAACCAGACAATAAATGATATTTTATTTCATAAAAAGCTAATGATTTTTATTTTTCTTATAACCAGCATGCTATCAGAGTATGTAAGTGTTTTATGTAATTAGCGGGTTGAACTCTTAATTGTACCAATCAAAGCATACAGATGTCAAGTAGACTTCTTGAATACAAATCGTCATGTTTAGATGAATCTCTACCTCTTTCATTTAGTGTAATAAGTCTATTTAGTTAGTATTGTGTCATATCTAATTAATTGCCTCATCATTCTCAACGTGGATATGGTAGAGTGAAAAACATAAGTGACACGGACTTATGTAGCGATATTAACCAGCTACTTCTCTTGTTTATAAAAATTGTCCGCGTGTTCTAGGGGTACATAGAAGCATCAGAAGCTAAGAAAGATTCACTTTCTTCCTTACTGGTGTTGGGTTTCCTTTTCAAACCTCAAGCAATGATACAGCCTTCTCAATAGCTTTCGTAAACCTGGATAGCAGGGAAATCTCTGCTCATCCATTGCCTAACTCTCCTGCCCCTTTAGTTGGTTTTAGCTTCACTTCACCATTTTGGATCAATTGTGTTTTTTCTTACCTGATATGGTTCATGCATTATTATGATAATCCTTATCTGGATCTACAGTTCTAAATGATTATGTAATCCCAAAATGATAAAAAAACTGTCAGACCCTTATTGGATCTTAAGCAGAAATAAGATTTCAAACTCTCCTTGCTTTAACTACATATATAATTATATTTCTCACCAATAACAATACCAGAAATTACTGTCTCTGGTGTATAATGAACTACAGAACTAGACATCCATCTATAGGCTTGGCAAACTGTAAGGTGCATGACCTTGGATCTGGTGGATTTTCTCTGTGCAGTCCTGCCTTCGGTCGGGATCTCTGCCCTTTCTGCCAGAGAAGCTGAAGGTCGAACTAATGTCAGTGCTGGTGAGAAGGTACATGTTAAATGTGCTTTATCTTTTGATTCTTTTCTTGTAATCGGTTCTGCCACTGTTCCATTATCAAAGATGTTGAATCCTTGAATTCTGAGTATCTTTATTCTCCCTTATTTGTATCTTCTCTGTACCTTTGGAACCTTCTGGATAGCCACCTCTAAGAAGTGGTTGGTGTCGCTTTCTTTGATTCTACCCCAATATTTGTTGTAAGTTTTGTAACAGTATCCGGGCTTAGGGATTGTTTGGTGTGTGAACGATGATCAAAATCATAGGGTTAGCATTGTAGAAATAAGATTCGTGCCTTGGGGAAGATGAGGAGGAGATTGGAAAATTCTTTATAAATGTTCGAGTATATGCCTAGTGCCTGTTAGCCAAAGCTTTTGCTGCCTTACAAAACCTTGTGACAGTACATGCCATCTAGCCCCATTCCTTCTGTTCTTTCCTTGATCTCCTTTCTGTTTTTCCCTAGCATCTAAATCATAATAATCACTCTCATTTGTTTCTCTATACAAGTCGCCTAATTGTCTCATGATAAAAATTTTAACTCGAAATTTCTTTGTATCCATCAAAAACAATTCAAGATCAATTGAACTTGCCTCGCTGTATCAGAATTGTAGTACCCTATGCTGCACGTAACAAATGTATCAGAATTGTTTATTTTGTTCTGCCGGCTGATGATTTCAGGAGGCGCATAAGTTACTCCAGCCACAAGATAAAACCTTGAAGGAAATGGCAATTGAATTTGCTGAATTTCAGGTCTGACATTTATTTCCAATTAAATCATGATTTCATTTTGATTTCATATTTTCAATGAGATGACTGAATGTGTGTTGCAGCTCACTACATTATTTGTGTCCCTTATGATTCTTATTGTTAGATTATTCTTTGGATACAAAATTTTTGATGGCAGGTCTGTGTCGATGTTTTCTTGACTGCCCAGTCATATGTAGATGTTGCTTCTATATCTGTTGTGCCAAGTACCACCGGAGGACAGGTATTTGTGAATAGCTGTCATTGAGCTTTCTGTTTCTGCTTTCAAATACAAGTACTTACAAATGTTCCTGCTTTCTAGCATATACTTCAAAAGCTTTGATTAAAGTGCAGATCCTTTAGTTGCCTTCATGAGTGTAGTTATGAGAATTTCGTCCTCAGGAAGAAATTTATTTTCTACTTCTTCCTTGTTGGTAGGTCTGTGGTACTTCTAGGTGCTCCATATTCTAGTTTCATGAAAACACTCGACTAAGCAAGCAATGCTGGTTGTATTTGCATTTGTCCACTGCTGATTTTGTATATGTGAAGTTTCAGGGCTTGTGTTTGGAAGATTCGTCTTCCATCTGTAAAGCTATTGTTTTTACCCTTTCGTTAAACATGCAAGGCCCATAGCCTAACCCTTAGTTTATCTCTCATGGACCCAGTTGATGTCTAGTTTGCTGCATTCTTGTGGTGATTGTCAAATTCTTTCATACTGTTATTTCTTGCTATTCTTTGAGTTGAAAGGGAGCCAAATAATGTTTAGTTTGTTGCATTGTGATGATTGCATAAGATGATTTAATTATAAAAGTAATTGAGAAGATGCTTTTGTTTACAGAAAAAGGTTCCGGAGAGGAGCATAATAATATAAACACATCTGCATAAATTGTACATCATATTGGCACATATAAAATTTTGCATTTTTCATGTGTAAAATGTGCACTTTCAGTTTACAATCTATGACGCTCAGTGATGCACTTTTGCCCCTCGCTTTTCATTGATAAGGGAGCTCCTCACGGATCTTACCTCATACTTTCTCTTTGTTATTATTTGTGCTGATTAGTAAAAAGAATCTTCCATGTTGTATGTACCCAGAAGATCCTCTTCGTATACGTTTGTCTTTAATCTATTGCTGTTAATTCTTTTTGTTTCTGTTATTCCAGGTCTATCGATATTTCCCATTTTCTGCCGTCTCTGATACTGCAAAGCTTTATAATGATCTAAGATGGAATGTGACAAGACCTCAAGGTTTAGAAGCAGTAATGCGTGTGAGGTGCAGCCAGGTCTGTTGGATTGGGCTTTCTGTTTCCTATTAGCAGTTTCTTGTAGCCTGTTACACAAAGCTAATTGTATTTTTTCCACTAATTTTCATTTTGTTCCAATTTGTTTTTACATACCTTCTTTGAGTGACCCACAACCATTCATCACTATATGCTTGACTTGTTTGTTTACTTCATTGTTTAAACCGTTTGATGTTGAATTGGTAGGGACTCCAAGTTCAGGAATACTATGGAAACTTCTGCAAACGTATCCCAACTGATGTTGACCTGGCTGGGGTTAGTATATATCTTCCACGAGTTCCTTGTGACTGGGAATCTTCTATCATTGTTTAAACTGTTTATATCATGCAACTTCGTTTCATTATTTGTAATGTACAAGTTTGGCTTAAGCTTGTTGTGGTCTCAACTTTTCGCATAGAAATGATAGCATTTTGTTGCTGGTTTTGGACAGTTGGACCTTGTTTTTCTAATTTAGCTTTCTCTTTTGGCAGATTGACTGTGACAAAACTATAATGGTTACTGTAAAACATGATGAGAAACTCCAAGATGGTTCAGAATGTGCGTTTCAGGTATGGTATATTTTATTTCAGTGATTCTGGTTTATTACTGTTTCTTTTGTTTCAGTTGCTTTGTTGTAGAATGTGACAAAACTTCTATTTATTTTAGCTGCATGAATTTTCTGCATTGCCAAACTGAAGAGATCTGTTTACTTTTCAGTGTGCACTTCTGTATACAACCATGTATGGTCAAAGAAGAATCCGTGTTACAACTCTCTCTCTCCCTTGTACTAGTATGCTGTCCAATCTTTTCCGTGCAGCAGATTTGGATGCTCAATTTGCATGTTTCTTGAAGCAAGGTTATATATTCTGTTTTACAGGCCACCTTTCTGTACTTTCTGGTTGCTGTTGGTGCTAACTATGTACAAACTACAAAATTGTCAGTTCTCTATTGCTGAAGCTAAATAAAGTTCTTTGTTGCCTATATATAGCTGCAATTGATGTCCCGACAACTCCACTGTCGCAAGTTAGGGATCAGCTTACAAATAACTGCATCAACATTCTGCATTCATATCGAAAATTCTGTACAATGGCATCATCATCTGGGCAACTTATACTTCCTGAGGCACTCAAACTTTTGCCTTTATATACGCTGGGTAGGTCTATCTACCTGATAATATGATTCTACATCCAGTGGTTTCTGTTAGAGTTTTTCACCTGTACATGCCACATAGGGTCATCTCTATCGTATTGTTTTCATCAGTAAAGAAATACATCAATGATATTGGTTTAACTTTGTAATTTGAATCTGTTGACCTTGTAATCCTAATAGGACTATAGGAGTATTAAAAAAAAAAAGCAAGTGTTAAAGGTTGAGTGTGGAATGATAATTTGAAGGGACTAGGATGAATTGCTCCAAATTATGAGTTCTATGTTGAATTTCTCTCTTTCTTTTTTTTATAGTGGGGGGCATCAGGGTTGCGGTTGACAGCTTGCATGTTTTACATCTGGTGGCAGTTTTATTATCTCCAGTGTTTTAAACTCTTACTCTGAGTTTTGAGATTTTAATGTCTTCTAAAGTGTTATCTGAATAATTTGAAAACATGTTAACTTGAAATTCATGCTATACATTCAAGTACTTGGCTTGGTAATACATGCGGTTTCTCTCCAGGTTTATTGAAGAGTATTGGCTTGAGAAATGATGGGAGAATTGATGATCGTTCCTTTTGGGTGAATAATGTTTCTTCCATTTCTGTTTCATTGGCAAGTCCCTTGGTGTATCCTAGGATGGTATCTGTGCATGATCTTGCATCTAAGGTATGAGCATCACTAGTTGGTTCTCGCTTCTCAACATTAAAAAACATTTTTTTACTGTCTGATGAATAATTTTTAATGAACAGGAAGTTGATGATGATCAATCGATTATCCCAGCTGCAATCCCTCTTTCAACTGAACATGTGATTGAAGAAGGTATCTACCTTCTTGAGAATGGTATGGATGCTATGATATATATTGGGAGTTCTGCAGATCCGAAAATTGTCGAACAGCTCTTTGGCACTTCCAGAATTGATGAGATTCCTACTCAGGTAAATCCCTATTTTATAATATAATGCTTTATCTAACACCATTGACAATGATCCGTGTTTTTGAAGTACTATAGTCCCTTAATTTTTCTGTAATGCACTTACGTCACCATTATTATGGCAGATTCTTTCATGCAACAATAATGTCTTTGTTGGTAATGTTTGATAACAATTTTAGTACATGACCGTTGATGAGCTGTGTATTGGGCTGAGAAGTTTATAGTTGCTATTTCCCGATTCCTCAAAGTTGGATGTATTCTTGTATGGAATTGATACAAAATTGTTTTAGTTTGTCATCCTCGTAAACTTTTGTCCATTTTATATATAGTACATTTCTAAGTTTTGGCAGTGTAGAAACACAGATACTTTGTTTACTTCTGCATTGAAGTTAACCGATTACCATCTTATGCCATATTTTATGTGCAGTTTGTACTACAGCAATTTGACAATCCATTATCAAAGAGACTCAATGAAGTCATTAATGAGATACGACGTCGAAGATGCTCCTATCTCAGGTGAGATGTTTGTCATGAATGTGACCGTCAAAGAAATATCTGACCGTGGATCCTTATATCTTACTCTGTGTTCGTTTATGTTTTATTGCAGCTTGAAAATTTGCAAGAAAGGAGATCCATCAGGTGAGTTTTATTACATACCAAAGCCTCTGTTTCTTTTCCTCAGCAGAAGCCCTAGATTCCCGGGTGTTTCATTACTTTATGCATGTATTATAGGTCTCATCTTCATCGATGAAAATATAAATCTTTTCATTTTCCCCTAAATAAGTCTTAGTCTTAATTTGTGTACATTTTGCACCATCCAGGAATGCTCTTCTTCTCGTACATGGTTGAAGACAAGAGTCCTATGGGGCTTGCATACGTTGAGTTCCTGGTGTATACACATCGGCAGATTCAAAATAAGATGAGTTAGCTCCATTTGTAGTTACTATATACACAAGATGTAGTCCTTTTGCTTCTCATACTTCGAGTTCAGTACACCATAGTAGCTGTTAGCAATGGCAATCAACAGGGTGTGGCTGTATCAAATTCGAATCTTTTTGCCCTTGTTGCTCGTTGAGGATTTAAGTTTATGTTCATGAATTTTTGTCGAGGAACTTTACTGGCTTGATATAACTTCTCTGAGGCCGAACTGCTGAAGTAATTCTGGGAACATACATAGATGTTTTTCACCTTTATTTATATTTTCTTAAGATTTGTTGTGACTTAGTTTGCATTGAACAAAGTAAATGAATGTTTAGCGCTTCTCTTGGAATTCCATGTTTAAGCAATTGTTATTAGTTCCTCTTATATTGCATTGAACTAAGCGCATGTTGCTGTCCTAATCAAAATAATCCTATCCTTGCTTAAAACCCAGCCAAGATATAAACCCCTTGTTCACTTCATAATTTGATAATGGCTTTTATGATATTTCAGGCCAAGATTAAACCCCCTTGTTCACTTGATACCGCAATTAACAGATGCACAAAATTCTTGGATTTACATGGGTATAATGTTACTGATCAAAAATTAATATGTCAAGACCCAGAAAGTTCTACATCCGTTTCAGCATGACAACACTACGACAACAAGCATTTTATCAAGATTTTCCTTTTTTTGTATTATAACAGAAAAAACTGCTAGCCACCACCAGGTTCTTCTTACGGGTAGAGCAGGACCACTTTTATGTCCGAGGTTGTGTTTTTGCACTGAGATAATACAATGGAACCAACCAGATCTTGTGCTCCCTATCAACACATGTAACAGATGGGCAGTAAATCCGCCTTGGCTTACCTCCTCTTGACATGACTGATGTCCGAGTCTAACGTTCCATCTCCGAATACTTCTTCAATCATGCTACAAGTAGGCAAGAAATCAATTTGATCCTTTGAACAGGTTGAGTACCCATTCCATACCTTGGCATCACAAGGCTCCAAAATGAAGTCTTGCCATTCTCTTCCACAATCTGGGTTTCCAGCTTGCAGTTGAGCTGGAGGCCCCGAGTCGGGGGAAGTGTAAGAGCCAGAGCCATCATGGACGTTATTCTCCAAGTGATCGTCATCATGTCTCTTTTCTAGAAGATCAATGCCTGAATGACAGTCGAATTTGCTGATGATGTCTCCATGGGAACCGAGGTCATCAAAAGGATAGTCCATGCGGCCATTGATATTGTTGGGACGGCACATATAGGAGCCATCGTCGTCATGACAAACAGGGGATTCAACAGCGGAATCCTCCTCCTCGTCGGTCTTCTCACCGGGATCAAAGCCATCCTCGTCACTAAGCTGCCATTCGTCATTATCACTGTCAATGTTCATGGGAGCATGTCTGTTCTGCTCTGCTCGCTTTTGAAGCATGAAGACGTTGAAGTAATAGCTCACAATTTCCATCTTGGTACGAGAAGGGAATAAAGCTGAGAGAGCATTCCAGAAGTTTTTACCCGATGAGACAGGGTTACAGTATATAGCCTTGTGAAACAACTGTTGTTCATCTTTACTCCATTTCTCAGCCACAACTTCACCCATCTCGCAAAAACCAAGATCTATGAAAGCTTCTTGACCAAGGTTTATCATTAGCTTTTCCCTTGCTTCCATAATGTGTTGCCTTACACATCTAACAGAACCCATGTCTTCACAGTCACAGTCGTTCCTGCCATTGTAAGGAGGCAATTCTAAATCATTCCTAGGAATGACAGAATTGCCAACCAATTCATCATTTTCATCTCGGGTGAAACTACGCTTCGACAGGGCAGGGATATCTGCCTGATAATCAGGTCCAACAGGAATAGACTTTCGGGGAGGATAATCCGGCAGCGAATAATACAAGCTATCAGAATGCAACGGGGAGCTAACAACACGGTCGAAGGTGAAATACTCTGTGTTAAAGGGCAGCGGGGCTACCAGGTCAACTGTATAATCTTCTTCACTGGTGCTGCTAGCAGCCCATGGAGACAGAGAAAGAGACCTGGGTACGACATCATTATCCCCTTCATTACCATCTGGAGATCCAGGGCACCTCCCATTTGAGCTTACTTGGCCTTCCAAGCCATTTACCAAAAAGCTACCCTCACCTTCACCACATTAAGGATTGGGTCAATGGAAAGAAAGAATGACTTAGTGCTGTATGAATTGATTCATATGAAATAGCAGCGTACAACATCAGGCCACAAGTGCAAAATATCTATTTGCTATACACAATTGGTTAAAAATAAGAGTAAAAGTTGAAGCCATTGTCCACATTGATTATTTCAATGTAACTCATTCATGAAAATTTTTGTGACAGCAGTACATGAATTTCTCCAAACTTCATCATTACCCATGTCATTTAATCTTTCGAAATCCACAATCCACCAGAAGAGGAATATCTTGATAATTACAAGTTTATACCACTAATCAAACTTTGCTTTATACCTGAAGGGTAATGCTTTACAGAAGTCTCGTTTAATGAAACCATATCCACCTGTGGGAAAATATGATCACCTTCTCCCATCTGTCTAGGATGCTTTGCCGAAACTTCATTGGGAAGTTGATCCTCACAAGGTCGCTTATGAGCCATATTTTACTGCAAAATAATAGAGAGCAATTAATGATGATAACAAACAAAAGTAAAGGCAGTCACTATATCAGTTTCAATCACTCAGCAAATGAACATTAATGCATACAGAAGCGGCACATCTACTGTGTTTCCTACCAGCACAGCCAACACATAATAAACCAAATGAGAAGTGACAACATTAGATATCTATCTATCTGATTCAATATGACAAGGAACAAATGCACCCTTAACTTCTGAGCTTCATAATGTATACAGTAACTTAATACGGGATGTCGTTATCTAAACATCATGGTCACACAGAAGACAGCATTAAAAAGGAGAACAGGGTCCACCAACACAATGAATAATCATCCCATCAGTAAGAGCTGACCACTAGGATGGTTCACATAAAAAAAACCCGTCATCAAGTTAGTACTGATCAATATAAAAATCACACACATACAATGCAAACTTCCAACCCACACATGTTCCCAATTCCACTAAAATCGAAAATAATCTTCAATAAAAGAATTTTGAATACCTTACAAATGATTTCGTCGGCTGAATATGCGAAAGCCCCAAAGTCTATATACACAGACCTGATTCAAGCTAAATCAAGGATCGTAAGGTTTATATCTGGACGATATGTGACTTTCCCCCAACTTAATTGCACGAAATCGACAAAAGCCCCAAATTTAATTGAAACCCTAACCCTAGATATACGAATTCCGTAAAATTGACGATATAAACACAATTGTTTTTACAGAAACGAGGATCTCCACATAACAAATCACAAGAGCCAACAAATCTCTGTATCCAAGCAAAAACCTAACGAGATCGAACAAATCTCGATCCTTCGAACACGAACAAAATAACAAATTGATAGCAAAATTGACCTCCGCAAGGAGATCGAACCACAACCCCTAACGCGAAATCAACAGATCTGCGGGAATAGGAGAGAGATCGATCGATAAAAACAGATCTAGAAAGTTGTCCCGAAACCCTAACCCTAGATTTGAAATCGAAGTACGGAAGAGACCAAAACTAGGATCAATCGATAGATCGGAACGAGATCAGAAAGGATCGGGAAACAATTTAAGGATTCAGGTGAAGAATGGAAGTCGAATTGGATCAAGAGAGTTACGAGAAGGGGGATGGAGGAGAGAGAAAAGTCAAAATTAAAAATCGAAACGGCGGAAAAGGGTAAAGCAAGCTAGGTTTTTTTTTTAGGCAACCGGCGGGTTCATTGATTAAGACCAGGTCAACAACAGGGATAAAATCGTAGTAGATGTGGAAAAGGGGCTCGGAAATCAATTGAATTTACAATATTGCCATTCAGGGGAAAGACACACGAGGAATCTCAATTGTGCTTTTCGGATTCAATTGTTTGTGGGGGTTTTGTCAGTCTATATATAGTCACAACGTACGACGCTTGAGTTCGCTAACGTCACCTGCTGTGATGCCTCAAAATGCAAACGTGGAGGTCTTTGAGTGGGTAGATAATGCCAAAATATTATATTGGCTGCATTTAATAAACATTTTCTTTATGCTCTCTTGATGGACGAATGGGATGTCGGATATCCCTAATTATATATGCGATATGATGAGTATAAAGCTAACTATTAAATAATACCAAGTTCTAGTGGAAATTGATCAAATCATACAAGAGAAATCACGATGAGTAGGGATGCTTAGAGTTTGATCCGGACCGCTAAATCCGATCCTAAGTGGAATACAGTTCGATCCTCAATTCAAGGATTTTAAAATTCGAGTCAAATTAGAGTATGTTCAGATTAGTTTTTTATTTTATTAGTATGAGAGTATTTTTAATAGGATTCAAATGGAACCCAAACTCGCTTAGACCGACCCTAATTCTATATAATATGCTAGGTATTCGGTCTAACATTTTTGGAGGTTAGTGCCCGATTTCAGCAATTCTCTAATTAGTTTGCGAAATCAACATTGTATTTGTTCTCCCTGATCAATTCCGAGTCTAAGCATACATGTTGATTGAATTTTGGCTTAAAAATTCAAAATCTCAATTGAAGCCACACCATTTAGGCTTCCTTTGTCGGCGGCCGCATTCGGCCATGGCTACGAAGAAGAGGTCGGGAGATGAACCGAAGGTTTTCGGCGGCCCAAATCTCACAAACTTCCCCATATCTTATTTTTCATGTCTACTAGTTCATGGGAAGGTAGAGACTAAACCCTCTCCTTTTAGATTCAAACTCATTGAAAGCCACGTAATACGATAGATTCATCCCCTCTTGTTGTGGGTTAGAGTTTGTATTTTTTAACAATAGACTCCAAAATTGAATTTTTAGTGCTGTTAGTTAGTTTTGATTCAAGTTTACGGACTTAAAAATAGGTTGAGAAAAGGAAGTCTCCTTAAACGATTTCAAATCCACTTATTTCAATCTCGTGGAGTGATTTTAGTGAAATTGCGAGAAAGAGACTTGCAAGTCACAAATTCATTTCTTTAATTCTTATGGATTCGTTGGACGGTTGGACCTTGTAGTGTTGCATGTTGTGTAATTCGATTTCCTTGCGTAAATCGAAATCGATAGGCTTGTGTAAATCGATAGGTTTGGGTAATTACAATTTTTTATAAATGTTATGTTTGTGTAAGCAGACATTAAGTATAAATTTAAAAAAATTAACAATAGATTAACAAGTTTAATTATTCTAGTTGGTATAAAGGTGGGAGGGCTTGTCATCAAGAGTTAAGAGCCTACTTTTTTTGTTTTTTTTAATTAAAACACTTCTCAATCATTCATATCATCATCATCAAGCAACTTACATAGTTCAGCAGAAAAAGGAAAAATAAAAAAAAAATTAGTCACAGATAAAGAACATCGACTTGCAAGCCAGTGGACAACCGAATTGCACTTCCTAGGTATGAACTTTCAGCTACATGAAACGAATCTCCTTGATAAATCACGCAAACTTCTTAATATAGCACCAAAGGCACCCCTCTGCGCTGACCCATGAATAAGACTCGAGACAATCACAGATGAGTCAGCTTTGCATTCCACATTCCTCCATTCTCTCTCCACAACCATCAGCATGCCCCAGCTTAAAGCTTCCCCTTCCGCAACCACAACTGATCTAGAACCCATTAAAGTTCTAGAAGCAACAATCAATGTCACTCCGACGTTGTTTCTCGCCACAACACCAAGCCCACGCTGACCATCACAACTAACCGAGACATCGGAGTTCGAAGCCTACTTTGTTACCTAATAAACTAAAGGGCCTTAATGATACTCAATTATACACAAAGGTCTTGTTGCCCATTTCATCTTTTATCTATAAGGTGACAAAGAAGCCCGTTACTAATCTAGTTGATAAAGTATTCCTCTTGATTAAGAAAATTCAATAATTAAATTTTAATGATAATTATTTAAAAAAATACTAGTCTTTTAATTAAAATGGTAATTAGTGGGTTTTGAATCCTGATTAATAGTCTCACCTTACACCTATTACCAATTTGACTAATTGAATCTCATGATGATTTGTTATTGTTTTTTATATTTTATTTATTTATTAATCGTAATACTCAACACTTTATACCCGAATTTTAATACTTCAATTTCAATACCTGAAATATTATACCCGATCTTTATTATACATGAATTCAATACACAAAACCCAATACCCAAAACATATACCTAAAATCTAATATCCGTAACATATACCCATTTTAATTACCCGATTTTAATTGAGAAAAAAAGAAAATAATTGCTTGATTTTCAACACAAATATTGGATGCAACATGCTAAAAAAAATCTTAGTTAGGTGATAAAAAAAAAATTATCAGAAAAGCAACGGACATTAGAAACATATAAAACAATTGTGAATATAACAAAAATGATGGTACGATCCTGACAGCGGAAGAAGACATATGCAAATAATTTCTAGAAGATTTTGATTAGAGTTTTAAGGCTTCGGCAATAAATAGTAATAAACTAGAAACACAACTCGAAGACTTTTAGAGAAAAATATCAGATATCGGAAATAGAGAATTAACAAAACCTTTCTCCACATGTGAAAGAAAAATGGCGATTTTTTTTAATATCGGTAGTGGTAACTTGCTTGGACCATATGGAATGTTTGTAGGTTTTTACAAAAAAATATTGACATATTGGTGGCCCTATAGTAACTAGGGTTGTCAAAAGCTTCTATAGAACCGTAAAATAATAAAACAAATTAATCATACATTCATCACCCCTCATCCCAAAAGTAGATAAGAAGCCCACAACGATGAATCATTATAGACCCATCAGTCTAAGCTCTACTCGATATAAAACTATTGCTAAAATCCTCTCAAAAAGATTTAAGTATAGTGCTTAATTCCAAAGCCAACCTACTAACTTCAAGGAGCATTTACCCATAATAGATCAATACACGGCAATATACTTATTGCTCATGAATTCTTTCATGGATCCAGATCCAAAAAAAAGGAGAGATTCATGGCAATCAAACTTGACATGAAAAAAGCATACGACAAAGTGGAATGACCGTTTATAAAAGCAATTTAAAGTAAATTCAGATTCCCTATTACATGAGTTGGATCCACCATCCCCTTCTTGGCATTTGGCATTTGCTGATGATATATTAATATTTACCAAAGCATCAACACCAACAAAGTAACAAAGTTCTAGCCATATTATTCGATTATTGCTTGGTATCGGGACAACTAGTAAATTATCACAATTCAACATCTCAAACTACAACGAATGTTGACTTTACAACCAAAAGAAAACTACATCTAAAATTGGGGATTGCAAGGTCAAACTTTCTAGAAAAATATCTAAGGTGCTTTATTACTAACAGAGAAGTAAACAAGGACATCTTCAACTCAATAATATTAATTCAAGGCAACAACTCAAAAATGGAAAGTCTATGTTCTCTCACACGAATGATGAATAACCTTGATTAATGTCAATCTAAACACAAAATCAACCTACCTAATGCATAGTTTCATACTTCTAACAAGTATTCATAAGGAACTAGATCAAATAAACATAACTTTCTTTTGAAATAAGTGTCCCAACTTTCATCCACTCGATGGTTGGAACAAAATTTGTAAACCTAGAACACTAAGAAATGAATAAAAAAAAAGCATAAGAATATAAACAAAACACTACAAAAGAAAAAATTTTGTGAAAAAATAATGGCAGAATCGGATAATTTTTTGATTTATAGTCATTGAGAAGAAATTCCTCAAAGGAACATGTCTATAGGACTTATAAAATTGAAAGGAAAAAATACCTCTTGATAATGAAGTAGATTAATGAAATTGAGGCAAGATTTTGAAAAAGGATTCCCATGAAATGTGAGTGATGGTAAAATCATTAGATTTTGAAAAGAACAATGGATTTACGAACTACCATTACAAGAATTGGGAAGTGATGAAAGACTGATCAAACGGTTCAACACTCACGAACTAGTAAACATTTTTAGTGTTAATAATCAATGGAACCAACAATTAATAAACCAAGGCGCAGGGACGCTCTATTTTGAGTATGCAGGTACTAAGAATCCTCTCAGCAGGAGTTTTTCCATTGTAAATTCGTACGGAGCAATCAACGAATTCCGGCCCCACTAACCACTCTATCAATATATATGTTCGCTGGTTTTACACCCCTATAAATTCCTATCAATAATGATAGAAACTCACAAGATAGCAAAACTAGGAAGGGATAGTTTTATATTTATAACCTGTAATAATTCCCTAAATAGCAACGAACCCACAATGTATGGATCGTACGAAGTAGGACAAGTATTTCAGGGTCAATCTCAGGGACTGGGAGGATTAATTACAGCAAAAACTAAAGATATGATAAATCTCAAATAAAGATAGGGGGTTGGAAAAGATAAGGGAAAGAAGTCAAAAAGGGTTTGGAGAAGATGATGGATTCGCAATCAGGGATTGGGAGGATTAATGTACAACAATGACTAAAGATAGGATAAATCTCAAAAAAAGATAGGGGGTTGGAAAGGATAAGAGAAAGAAGTCAAAAAGGGTTTGGAGAAGATGATGGATTCGCAATCAACTGTCACTATTGATTAAAAATCAAATAACATAAAGGAAAACAAAGATAATCAAATTAAAGGAAAGAAAGTGAATTACAAGGGTTCAAAATCATTGTTTATACATGTGGACTCAGGAAAACTAATAAGGCATCTATGATTGGCAAACACATGATGAACATTTCTAAGTTGATTGTCTATTACCGGGTAAATCTCAAGACCATCTAGTTCCAAACCCAACTACCTATTACCGGGTAAGTCTTAAGGTAAAGAGGTAGGAAATTCTAAACAAACCAGATTACAAATTAAGGATCAAGTAAACCTTTACCGGGTAAGTCTCAGGAATTACCTAACTTAGCAAGGAATCAAGGCACATTCTGTAACACCCCAATTTTATTAATTATCTAGGTATGCTACAACGCCAACGGTTTCTCTACTACTATTGAAATCCGCCTCACGCTAAAACTTAGATTTCAACGAGTTATATAAAAACATATTTATATCACATGCCTTGATAAAGATTATAATTTACAGGAAAAAACGTTAACTGATTTATTTTTTTTAAAGTTATTCGCTTCTGAGCTAGAGTGAGAGGTGATCAAGTGTAACTCTTGGTACGCTTACATAACGCCATCTGCTACTCACCTTAACCTGTCAATAGGTTGATAACCAACCAAAACAAATAAAATAAAATGGGTCAGTCTATCTGGCATACTAGCAAGCTGGATTAGCCTAATAAAAATTATACTTATTAATTTAGAACAACATATAGTATTCATAATGTTACCGTACTAGCTTTCCAACGTTTAATCGATTTAATAACACTCTTAATTGCGTTAGCGTTACGCTAGCAATTTTACCATGAATACCAGGTTTGATTTTAACCGTTAATCAACCGAAGGGCAAGTCTTGGAGAACCTCTTGGTAAGTCCCTGACTCCCTAAATCTGCCTACCGGTAGCGATGGAATTAGACGAACTAATTCCCGGGATCCATTAAGCCCCAACAGACATTTCTAATAATGTTATCGAGCCGACATTATTATTTACCCATAATGTCCGTACCCATATTTCACATTTTCATCGGTTCGTCCATTATCCAAATAACCGCTAAAAATCAACAACATACCAATTAATACAATACGATAATATATACGTGTAATTTAACTATAGCTATCTCGATTAATATATATATATATATATATATATATATATATATATATTTCGATCGAATAGGTACGATAGTTATTTAAAATAACTATAACCCACTTGCCTGCGTTGAACTTAAAACGATTTTGGTCCAATCGTACCCAAAGTCCTTCCGTACCAACGTTACTTCGCTACTTCAGCTTCGTACTGTTTTCTTTAATTTAAAGGTTGGTGTGTGTTTTTATTTAGCCCAATTCTCTCGGTTTATATAGTGCTAGGTTGACACTGTCTTATTCAAGAAGAAAACAATTTACATGTTTTACTATATTTTATCATCTTCTTAGATGTTCATGTGGACTTCCAAAAATGTGCCAAGAGAATGAAAGTGTACATGGCATCTTAGTTTAGAATCTATAAAGCAAGCCTACATCTATCCTAATTACACTATAGACCCCTTTAGTTTTTATTTGATTAAAACAAACCCCTAAAATCCATATATTTACCTAGGTTTCCTTATTTATTTACTACTTTAAATATATAGTTATGTATAGATGACTAACTTGTCCTAAAATATCTTATTCACCTAAATTGCTTTTAAGAAAATCATTTTCTTATATTTTAATTATATATTTATATCCAAGATTAAGCATAAACCATAAATAAGCGTATACTTATTTATAAATTGTTTAAATTATCCATATTTACCTTACTTGTTTACTTAAGGTAAAAATTTATCGCGTATACGTTACTAAAATAATATTCATTTATTTCATAATAACTCGCACCGTTCATTATTATTCGTATACCTTATTTAACGGATTGCTACATCCTCCCCTTCTAAAAATATACTTCGTCCCCGAAGTATCATATTTCAAAGAGGTGGGGATATCGACTTTTCATATCGTCTTCGGTTTCCCACGTCATTACCTCGGTTCCTTGTTTTGACCACAGAATTTTCACTAATGGAATGATCTTATTCCGCAAATGCTTTTCTCGACGTTCCATAACTCGAACGGGTTCCTCGGAACTTGTGGCATCCACTTGTATCTCAATATCAGCATAGTTAATTACATGCGATGGATTAGGAAGGTATTTTCTGAGTAGCGATAGATGGAAAACATTGTGCACTTGGTAGGTAGGTGGTAAGGCCAAACGGTATGCTACCGGGCCTATTCTATCCAAGATTTCAAATGGTCCGATATATCTGGGTTTAAGCTTCCCCCGTTGTCCAAATCTGAACACTCCCTTCCAAGGTGAAACTTTCACAAAGACCTTGTCTCCTACTTCAAAACTTATATTCTCGGCGCTTGGGATCTGCATAGGTTTTATGTCGACTTTGCGCTGCAAGTAGTCGTTTTCTGATCATGACTACTTGTTGGGTTGTCTCTGCTAATAATTATGGCCCTACTAATACTGCATCAACTCGGTCATTCCAACATATCGGAGATCTACACCGCCTTCCATAAAGTGCTTCAAATGGGGCCATCTTTATCGAGTTATGCCAGCTGTTGTATGTAAATTCTATGAGAGGTAGGCATTGAGGCCATCCTTGAGGTCTATCAAGTACACATGTCCTTAGTAGATCTTCTAGCGTCTGGATGGTTCTTTCTGATTGTCCATCTGTTTGGGGATGATAAGCCGTACTAAAATTTAGATTCGTTCCCAATCCTTTATGAAGACCTTGCCAAAATATGGACATGAAACGACCATCTCGATCTGAAATTATTGATCGTGGAATCCCATGGAGACGGACTATCTCACATAAATACATATCTGCCAATTCTGTTGGTCCCCATGTCGATCGGATAGCCAGGAAGTGAGCTGTCTTTGTCTACCGATCAACTATCACCCATATAGAATCCTTTCCTCCGACGGTCTTGGGTAGACCCATCACAAAATCCATGGCAATATCTTCCCATTTCCATTCCGGTATCGGGAGAGGTTGCAGTTCCCCGCCAGGTTTTCTGTGTTCAATTTTAACTTGTTGACAAGTTAAACACTTCGCCACATATTCAGTATTCTCATTTTTCATGTTGGCCCACCAAAAATTTCTTCTTAAGTCTTTGTACTCCTTACTTGAACCTGGATGCACAGAGTAGGCAGAGTTGTGTGCTTCTCGAAGAATTGTTTCCTTGAGTTTCTCATCAGTTGGCACACATATTCGATCTTGGAAGCATAAAGACCCGTCGTCATGTATTATGAAACCCGGAGCTTTGCCCGAACTTGCATCATTGCATATCTTTATCAAATAGAGGTCATCAATTTGTTTCTGTTTGATCTCTTCTTCCAAGGTTACCCTGATTTTCATTATACTTAACTGCCCTTGTTGAGGATACAAAACCTTTGTCTCGGCTGAATCTTGAAATTGACTCTCGTTTATTAGGCACACCAGGTGTCCTTTTTGAGTCTTCTTTCGACTTAAAACATCAGTTGTAACACCCCAAATTCGTAGGACTCGGAGTGCTACTGGGCTAGGATCTCATAATGGATCCTGACCCTAGCCTGACAACAATTTCACTGATCTTACAACAAGGCATCGATAGATTAAATACAAAACATCAAACTGTTATAAAAGTATCAAAAGGTTTGTACAACGCTGTTGAGTACAAACAAAACACTACGTATATACATGATCAAAATATCCCATAACCCACGAGTATGACCCCAGTGTACGGAGCCCTCAGCAGATCACCCCTTTGGATCACTCTGCAACTCTCCTAACCTACAAAGGATCTACAACACGGTATAAAACCGTTAGCTAACTATACACATATATAAGAAGATGCTAGAGCACAATCACATATCAGAAATAATAAACACTTCAGCATGATACCAAACATTTACCCGGTTTATTATCTTTAATAAGTTAAATCACTCAGTCGTATAAATAGATGTATATGAAGATATGTGACACGAGGAATATAATCCCCGCCTCTGAGTACTCTAGCCAGCTGGAGTAGTATCAGCACACCTCCCGTGTACCCTATGGGAGTGGCGAGGGTCCTTCCCATATACCAGATCTGGCCTGACTACAGAAAACCTCTCAGACTCCACTACGGGATGAAAGGGAAAGGTTATCACGACCACTACAATGGGCAGTCAGTATAACATAGGTCGATGACCATAATAACACATGCTATAAAGCATAAAACACACACACCACTCAAGCATACATCCAATATAAGGATAGTAGCTAAGTAAGTCCTATGGACTTACCTCAATCTCGGGAGTCTCAGACTCCAATACAATCGGCTCCGCTCTGGAGATCAACACGGCCTAAAAAAGATATAACACATAAATCATACTCATATCCATAACAGGGGTCACACCTAGACCCAAGGGATCCATAAGGATCATATTCCAACTCGTAATCCTCAAAGCCGTAACCGGCATAAACCATTCCGTACTCACTCTCATTCTAATCTCATACTCGTACCTAGCATGCTACTACTGCTCATACTAGGAAAGGAAAGGATCTACCTAGCTCTAGGTAAAACTGGAATAAAACGCACATGCGTGACAAAGGGGACGCAGGGGCGAAAGGCAAGCGGCCGCGGGCGCGGCGGGACGTAGCCGCGGGGGCGGTGACAAGGGACGCTGGCAAACGTAGGCACGCCGCTGGCACGACGCAGGCGCTGCGACACGGTAGCCGTGGGGTGGTGACTCTCAGCTGCGGGGCGGCGACAACGCATGAAGTTATCCCGCGGCTTCTCTTCGGCTCTTCTCGTGATCAAATCACGTCTTCATTCATCCAAAGTTACATACAAGTATATACATACATAAACCCACATCAATACACACCTATACATGCATCTAAACCTAAGCTAAAGAGATGGAATCAAGGAAAGGAAAGAGAGGAAGCAAGATCACTTACCACCTTGGGGAGTTCTAGGCTGCAGGGGAAGACCACACACTTAGTAGTTGGCTTCCAAGCTCAGCATACATCAACCATCCACCACTAACACAAGTTACACTTACAACTCTTCCAAAACCAAAAGAGAACAAGAACAAGTTCAAGGAAGGCAAGGGAGCAAGGAGGCAAGCAAGGCGTGAGAGCTGGGAAGAAAGATGAAGAAGGAACCCTTGATCAACTAAGGTAAGGAATAAGAAGAGTAAAGGGTAAAGCACGGGTCAAAGGAGTCAACAAAGCCGGTTGCAGGGGCGGAAAGCCGCAGGGGTGGCACCATGTGCCCGCGGGTGCGGCTGGCCGATCTCGGCCCAAAGCCAAACTCGGCTATGATCCGATCTCGGTCCGAAAGAATACGGCTCTTACATCAGCTACCATATTAGTCTTTCCAGGGTGATACCTAATCTCAAGGTCATAATCTTTTAAAAGATCTAACCATCTTCTTTGTCTCATGTTTAAATCTTTTTGAGTGAATACATACTTCAGGCTCTTGTGATCAGTGAAAAGTTGACAATGCACTCCATATAGATAATTTCGCCATATTTTAAGAGCAAAAATTACCGCAGCTAGTTCCAAGTCATGTGTTGGGTAATTTTCCTCATATGATTTCAATTGTCGGGATGCATAAGCAATAACCTTATTATGTTGCATCAATACACATCCCAGACCCTGTTTTGAGGCATCACTGTATATCACATATTCCTTTTCTCCTGTGGGTAGGGTTAAGACTGGGGCGCTGGTCAACCGTCTCTTTAGCTCTTGAAAGCTTGCTTCACATTGTTGACTCCACTCGAACTTGTGTGACTTGCGCAAAAGACAAGTAAGAGGTCTGACTAACTTGGAAAATCCTTCTACGAATCACCTATAGTATCCAGCAAGTCCTAGAAAACTGCGAATCTCTTTAACTGTGTGAGGTTGTGGCCAATCCGCGACAGCTTCTACTTTTTGGGGATCCACCATAACTCCTTCTTCCGAGATCACGTGCCCAAGAAAGGCGACCTTGGTCATCCAAAAATCGCATTTGGAAAGTTTGGCATATAGACGATGTTGCCTTAGCACACTCAAAGTGGTCCGCAAATGTTGAGCATGGGCTTCATGGCTTGGCGAATAAACTAATATATCATCGATGAAAACGATTATGAATTCATCTAGATACTCTTGGAAGCACCGATTCATAAAATCCATGAATACAGACGGGGCATTAGTTAATCCAAAAGGCAACACTATAAACTCGTAGTGTCCATATCTACTTCTGAATGCTGTCTTAGGAATGTCCCTTTCGCAAACTCGAAGTTGATGATATCTAGATCTAAGATCGATCTTTGTGAATACCTTCGCACCCTGAAGTTGATCTAGTAGATCATCAATCCGAAGAATCGGGTATTTATTCTTAATTGTGACCTTATTCAATTCTCGGTAATCGATGCAAAGCCGCAATGAACCATCCTTCTTTTTAACGAACAACACAGACGCTCCCTAGGACGATACACTAGGTCGAATGTATCCTTTACCTAAAAGCTCTGTCAATTGCTTCTTCAATTCTTGCATCTCTCGTGGGGCCATTCTATATGGTGGTTTGGAAATTGGGGAGGTTCCTGGTTCTAGATCAATGGTGAATTCGACCTCCCGTTTAGGTGGCATTCCTGTAATTTCCTCTGGAAACACGTCTAGGAACTCTTGTACCACGGGTATCTTCGTTATATCTACCTCATTTTTTTCTCCCTCCACCATATGACACAAATACCCCATGCATCCCTATTTGAGTAACCTTATTGCCGTCATTGTGTTTATTATACTACCTTCTTCAGATGGGTTCCTACCCTTGAATTTACACATAAAGTCTCCGTTCCCCTTTATTGTAATTGTACCAACTTCAAAGTCAATTATAGCACCGTGTTGGACTAACCAATCGACACCTAATATAATATCATGAGGGCTCATTTGGATAACTATTAGGTTGACGGAAAATTTCCGTCCCTCAATCAGAATTGGAAAATCAACCAATTCCGTAGTACCTATCAATCTATCTCCGTTGGGTAAAATAACGACATAAGGTTCACACGAGTTCTCATTTTCTACCCCGAGTTGGCTAACACATTTCTTCGAAATAAAAGAGTGTGTTGCTCCAGAGTCAAACAAAATTTCTACTGGTTTAGAATAACTATGAAGGGTACCTTGAGTAACGGTTGTATTAGTCTCTCCTATCTGTCTCATCTCGTACAGACGGGGGCCAGACTTGGAAGTTCCGGTGGCATGCTTCTCCTTGTCTTGTACTGTCTGGTGTGACATTGAAGGTGCAACAGATCGAACTTGCTGAAATGACTTAGTTCTTGGATCATTCGTAGATGCTTGATAAGACATCGTGGGCTTTTGCATAGTGCTCCGGCAGAATCTTACCATGTGTCCAATCTTCCCACATCCTCTACATTCCCGAGCTTCCTTGTCACAACTTCGTCGGAGGTGATTTGACTTCCACAGTTAAAGCATCGACGTTCTTCTCCTGAGGCCTTGGGGTTTTGGATGGTTGTTTGTCGGCTGAAATGAGCCGGTCCTCTCCTTTCCAACTGCAATGGTGGTGCCGATCTTTTGAATCCTACACTCAGTTGTCCCTCCTTTCTCCGGTTCTCGTTTTCCATCCGCCTTTTTGCATTGTCTATGGCGGATTCCATACGTAGAGCTTCATCCATAAACTGTTCCAAGGTCACACAATTATGTCGTATCATGGACGGTGCTATCTCAGGGGGGTAACCATTCATAGAATTGTCGGATCTTATCTTCTTCATCCCTACTTATTGATCCAGCATAAGGTAGTAACTGTAGAAATTTCTCTGCCATTTGGGGTATTTTAAGCCCTTCATTCTGTGGAAATAAAAACTCCCGTCGCTTTTCTTCCCGTCTTGTTGATGGAAAGAACCGATCCATCAACTTTGTCTTGAATAACTCCCAACTTATGGAATTATCGTCTGCGGGTTTGGTTGTCTCCCACCAAAAATGAGCATTGTCTCGAAGATACAACGCAGCAATGCGAACCTTGTTTGCCTCTGAACAGTTAACTCCTCTGAACCTTTGTTCTATGTGACTAAACCAATGTTGAAGCCTCATTGGTTCACCAGTTCCGTCATACTTATCAGGTTTCATAGCTCTTACCACCTGATATGCACGGTCATAGCTCCATTCTTCATTTTGTACCAAGGGTTGCATTACTGGTGGAGGTGATGATTTGGCTACCCTGGCCAAGCCAGAGGGTGCGCGGTGCATTGCTCTATCCACCGCAGCTTGAATCATATTATACAAGGCTTCTTGTCCCACTGTGTTTTCCTGAACGTTAATAGGGGGATCTCGATGGGGTTGAGACTGTACTGTTGATTGTTGCGGTGCATTTATATTCCTGTCAATTTCTTCGCGGAATTGTTCAGGAATATCCATTCCTGGGTTGTTTTCCGCCGTGTGTGAATGCTGACGTAAGTCACTCATCTGAATGTTAGCATTTAATCCTTGTTAGTGGTATTCTTAAACATAACATTTTATAACATATACTTATTTCATACATACAAGATTTCATTTTACATTAATCTCTTATTCAAAACAGTATATATCTCTTTCCCCGTCTATTCTACACAATCTGGAAAATTTGGGGTCTAGTTCTACTTCCCTTAGAGCTAGGTTCATACTAACTTCACACAACCATCCTCTTAGTATTATACAAACTTAGTCACATTTCCTTGGACCTACTCTTTCTTAGGATTTTTAATCCTAAGGACGCGGTTGCCCTTTTTGTTGGTAATCACCCCTATGTTTGGCTCTGGACAAGGGGTTCTCTCTGGTTGGATTTCTGCTAACCCTGATAGTTCAGCTTCCACCTCCTGTAGACGAGCTCTCAACTCCCTCCTTTCCTCTTGTAACTCTCGGAGTCTCTTAGTTGTTGACTTTGGTTTGGAGGTGACTTCCTCTGTTGAAATTGTGCTTCCATGCGTCGATCCTTGTACCGATCCTTCATACCTAAGGGGACCCCAATAGTCTAAATAGTCGTATTTGGGCTCTTGGGGAGCGTACATGGACACTGGTGGTTCAAGATAGTTTACCTCTTGAAGTTGATATTGAGTCTCCCCAGGGTATATGTTATAGGGGTTTCCTGTCGGATCATACTGAAAGTCATTTTGTGGGGTGTAAGTGTTTAAAGGCCAAATAGGGGTTGGGCATGGCAATTCCCAAAATGCAGATATTGTGTTTATATCTAATGTTTCATTCCACTGGATTGGAGTTGGAGATTCCGGTTTAACTTTATTGCCTTTCCCCTTGCGATTCTTCGCTAATCACTAGAAGTTGACATCTAGCCATAGAAAATTTTGCAACACCATAACAAATGTTACAATTGTACAATGAGACAAAAATATCAAAAGACAGTTATGGTATAGAGATGGTACCTGGAGTTCACCTGATCACACCCTTATCTTATTATGTATATACTACTTATTATTATGATTATTATTTATTTTATATATATATCAACCTTGGCTCTGATACCAACCATTGTAACACCCCAATTTTATTAATTATCTAGGTATGCTACAACGCAGCGGTTTCTCTACTACTATTGAAATCCGCCTCAGGCTAAAACTTAGACTTCAACAAGTTATATAAAAACATATTTATATCACATGCCTTGATAAAGATTATAATTTACAGGAAAAAACGTTAACTGAATTTTTTTTTATTTTAAAGTTATTCGCTTCCGAGCTAGAGTGAGAGGTGATCAAGTGTAACTCCTGGTACGCTTCCATAACGCCATCTGCTACTCACCTTAACCTGTCAATAGGTTGATAACCAACCAAAACAAATAAAATAAAATGGGTTAGTCTATCTGGCATACTGGCAAGCTAGATTAACCTAATAAAAATTATACTTATTAATTTAGAACAACATATAGTATTCATAATGTTACCGTACTAGCTTTTCAACGTTTATTAATCGATTTAATAACACTCTTAATTGCGTTAGCGTTACGCTAGCAATTTTACCATGGATACCAGGTTTGATTTTAACCGTTAATCAACCGAAGGGCAAGTCTTGGAGAACCTCTTGGTAAGTCCCTGACTCCCTAAATCCGCCTACCGGTAGCGATGGAATTAGACGACCTAATTCCCGGGGTCCATTAAGCCCCAACGGACATTTCTAATAATGTTATCGAGCCGACATTATTATTTACCCATAATGTCCGTACCCGTATTTCACATTTTCATCGGTTCGTCCATTATCCAAATAACCGCTAAAAATCAACAACATACCAATTAATATAATACGATAATATATACGTGTAATTTAACTATAGCTATCTCGATTAATATATATATATATCTTTCGATCGAATAGGTACGATAGTTATTTAAAATAACTATAACCCACTTGCCTGCGTTGAACTTAAAACGATTTTGGTCCAATCGTACCCAAAGTCCTTCCGTACCAACGTTACTTCGCTACTTCAGCTTCGTACTGTTTTCTTTAATTTAAAGGTTGGTGTGTGTTTTTATTTAGCCCAATTCTCTCGGTTTATATAGTGCTAGGTTGACAATGTCTTATTCAAGAAGAAAACAATTTACATGTTTTACTATATTTTATCATCTTCATAGATGTTCATGTGGACTTCTAAAAATGTGCCAAGAGAATGAAAGTGTACGTGGCATCTTAGTTTAGCATCTACAAAGCAAGCCTACATCTATCCTAATTACACTATAGACCCCTTTAGTTTTTATTTGATTAAAACAAACCCCTAAAATCCATATATTTACCTAGGTTTCCTTATTTATTTACTACTTTAAATATATAGTTATGTATAGATGACTAACTTGTCCTAAAATATCTTACTCACCTAAATTGCTTTTAAGAAAATTATTTTCTTATATTTTAATTATATATTTATATCCAAGATTAAGCATAAACCATAAATAAGCGTATACTTATTTATAAATTGTTTAAATTATCCATATTTACCTTACTTGTTTACTTAAGGTAAAAATTTATCGCGTATACGTTACTAAAATAATATTCATTTATTTCATAATAACTCGCACCGTTCATTATTATTCGTATACCTTATTTAACGGAGTGCTACACATTCAACCAATAAAGGATAAACCTTTATTACCCATGGTCAATTTTCTAAGTTATCTAAGAAGGGATATCACCGGGTAAGTTTCAATTCCAACTTAGGTTACTAGCTAGAAGGATTCTAACTAAGTTCAAGTCCAAACTAACCACTATGATTTCAAGGCTAAACAAACCAAACATAAACTCAAACTATTCCTTCATAATCCAAGGCATAAACAAATCTCTGTCAACCTTGGAACCACAAGGTTCTAGCCAATAACAATCATATCAAAGACAAAATAAAGAAATAACAAAAAGGAATAAAAAGAACTCAACTTCAATGAATGAAAACTTGCAATCTTCTCAATTCTTGAATCCAACAATATCTCTCAACAAATCTCAATGCAAAAGTCTGAATCTTGAATCTAAACTAATGAAAAACAATGGTGGAGAAAAAGAGAAGGCAAGGAGACGGCTCCCCCTCTAGGGCTAACTTTGGGCGACTCCCAACACACCTTAAATCCAAGGCTTCCTTTTATAATAAAAATCTAGCTAAAAAGACATTGAGCCTAAAAGGAAAAAGCCCGCAAATAAAATATAATTCTAAGGGAAAAAACCCGCAAATAAAATATAACGCTCAGGGAAGAAATCTCGGGTTGGATCTCAACCAAGATGCTCTTTGGTCGTTCCCTCCATGCCTTTAGCTTGATTTCTAGCTCTTTCACGTGCACGTATGTTCGCTCCAATGCATCCACTTCAAGGCTTGATCTTCAAATGCGTCGTTCTAGCTCCAAAATGTGTCAAATCACCTACAAAGCCACAAATAGTGTGTAGACATCTATTCTTGCAAAGTAGAACTAAACAATCATAAATAACACAAACTAAGGTTAAAACATGAATGCGGAAAGGGAAAAAACTAAATAAATGCATGACTGTAACAGGTCGATAAATCATGTTATTAATATACCATTTACTATAAATTATATCGGATACAAAATGAAAAGGTTGGTTTTCCACCAACTCGGCAACGGAGCTTGTTAGCTTGTTCACAAACAAAAGGATGTTTAGAACTTCTACCCTAAATGCTTTATAGCATACCATTGCCACAAATAATTTGTTATTCAACTAGTTGTTCTTATGCAACCTATAGCAGCAATAGGTTGTGCTTTGAAGTTTGAATGTACCCAGCAAACACAAAGTTCACTGTACGGATAACTGGGTATGCATGGTGCGGTGGTGCCCAACAAAGCCCACGAGAATACTTCTTCACGGGGCAAGCCGAAGATGAAGAACAGATAGATTCTAGGAGCGAACTCAAAACATCAAGATTCAAGCTATGCGATAAAAATTAAGCTACTGTCAAAGGTAAGAATGTAAAGATGATGGATTTATGCAGTTGAAGGAATTTGCTGGGAATTCTGGTTCTTCTTCATCTCAGCGACTTGCTTGATCCTGTCCTTATACGGGAACAAATGAGGAAACGATAAGAATACTGAATACACAAAAACATCATAGTTTTACATAACAATTTGTGTTTTTGTGTCTCGTTTCTAAGTTTCCATGATAACGGGAACTAAGCAAAATTGTCCCTTCAGTTTCCGTGTTACATAGACGTGCACTGACAATATCGGATTTGAAGCTTGTTTGGATTTGATTATTGTTTCATTTGTTTATCACAATCCAATGCATTATTAAGCAACTCCCAAGGTCATTTCATGGTGATACCAATTCTTCAATGAACCCAAACCAAAGAACAAGACTAGTATACATTTACACAACAAAGCTCCTCTTTGACCACAAGGACAAGCTCCTTACCTTCTATAGTATCTATCCCTTGGGCTATGGTTACCATTTGGCACCCTCCTTTCCCTCATCAAGGCTCGAACTCGTTCTTTCTCCTTGTTCTCCCTTTTCAGCCTCTCCTCTCTCAACTCCTCCAACGTCTTCCTTTTCCCATCACTTTTAGTGACGTCTTTCTTCACCTCCTTCCTCTTCTTGTCTTCTTCCGCCTTCATGCTTGACTTTGTCATATACCACGGCACCTTCACCCCTTTCCCGGCAATTCCATAACCCAACCTGTACTTCTCGTCCTCTGGGCCCACTTCCCTTGGCGCCTCTTTCTTCATCTTCTTGTTCTTGCTTCCCTCCTCTTCCTTGTTCTCCTTCTTTCGAATCCTTCCAACGTCAACTGGATCAAATATCTTAATCCCCTCAAATAAATTGATATGGTTGGAATCTGATTTTGGTTGACCTTCTGACTCAACAGGCGCAACGGGTGCTACTGTAGTAGGAGTAGTAGTAGGAGTAGTAGTAGTAGTAGTAGCGTCTTTGGTGGTCACTTGCACAAATGGATCTGGATCTGGATCAGATCCGCGAGCCCGACTTCGAAGCCTTTCAAGCCGGAGCTCAGACTCCTGCTTCCTTTCTTGCTCTTTCTTCAACTGCTCTTCCTTTGCTGCTGCTTCCTCGTCACGCTTAACCTTTTCCCGGTTATCAAAGTTGTAGACATTCCACCTCTTCTGAGGAAGGATGTTCAAGCCTCCATGGCCACCCATGATAGCAACCTTTTCTGACTATTGTTTCAACTGAGAGAAGATCAAGTGCTGTTAATGATTTGAGCTGCTCTTTTGATGAATCACTTGTAGACAACTTTCACAACCTGCTCCACCACAAGTAAGCATAATTTTCAGTTTAACAAATTCATAACTACCACATCATTTCACTAGTCAAAAAGATACAATCACGTATTAAAATGCAGTAAATCCTTAAATGCTTTATGATATTTGGATGCATGTTTTATAACACATTTATGCAGTAGTTGGTGTAAAATGCAGAATAGATAGTAATGTACTGGGTCCACTTACAAGTGGTGTGTGTGCAATACTACATCATTGATGGAAGCATCCAAACACCACTTTCAGTGATATACTAACTTTATAAATCAAGTGATGTTCATCCAAACATGCCCTAAATCATTTAATACTACCATATAATCATCAATATTATCAAAAGACAATTACACATAAATGAAGAAGCATAACAGTAACATGCTTTTACGACCCTAATTGTGTCACACGAGTTTTGCATGTGAGGACTACTGCAGAATTTGTAATATCGAATTAAAGCCCTTGTCAGCGTATTATAAGCAGAGAACAACCATAACAGAAGTAAAGGGTTTTAGCAATCTCAGATTATTTACAAGCAAGTGGCTAGATCAGTTGCATAACCTAAAGCACAAATGAGTGTATAGTACAAGAGATAACTAAATATGTCAACTACTGCAGTTACACTGCTATACAACATCAATGAGACAAAGAAGAGTAGTTGTAACCTACAACCACCAAGTCAACAACTACTTGACGATAGTTTGCAAAACATGTAGGTGGACAGATGGGAAGCCAATCTCGCCACACCAATATTTATAAACAGAGTATAAGATACAGTTGGAGGGAAGGAAACAAAAAAAAAAATCGACAAATACTCATGTGCTAAACATGTCAAACAGCAAGGGATCAATTATGGTGGAGTAAGATTGTTTTCTGCACGCTGAGCAAACGTACAATGCTTGTGTGCTCTTAAGTCTTACCATAACTTCAACGATATCGAACAATGTATATGAGACCATTTTGGGATACTTTTGGTAACAGATCAATGTTTTTGACCTGCTGTTTCACAGTCAAACCCAATTTGGCCTCTAGTAAAGCAGCCATGAGGAAATCCAATTAAAGGTGACAAAGTGGTGGGAAACGTAATAACCAATTCATTAGAAAGAACATTCTTCATAAGCAAATTTCATAGCTAACAAAAACCTAAAAGGATAGAGCTTTTGATTTTGAAGAAGTTCAATGTAAGGGATTCTATACATGATTCAGTTGGGAATGAGAAAGAAGGCGGATCCATGTTACCAAAAATTCTTGCTAGAGATGAAGATAAGCTGGCAACAGTCAAACACATAATGACTATTTGTAATTCTTCAACGTTAATAACTATAGGTTCGGTATCAGTCCATCAATGAACAAATACAGCAATTTTAGGGTATCAATAACCCGGTAATCCATATCTCATCTACCACTAACGGAAGGAAATTTTCAAAATACAGTGTGATCTTAGAAGGTATCATTGTCAGGACTGGGATCAGTAATTAGGAGTCACTTTTTGTTTGAGAACAAAACATGATCTATTGATCTCGATTGAAGACAAAATTAATAACTAAAACATAGGAGATAAGCACAATGCAAGAGAAAGGAAGGCCTATTCCTAACCAAACAGATCAAGATTCTAAACATCCATGTTTAAAAATGTAGTATTCAGTATGCAAAACATAAATCACAAAAATCCAAACATACAGCTCTCTAACTTACGAAA
This sequence comes from Fagopyrum tataricum, assembly GCA_002319775.1. Lineage (NCBI taxonomy): Eukaryota > Viridiplantae > Streptophyta > Magnoliopsida > Caryophyllales > Polygonaceae > Fagopyrum > Fagopyrum tataricum. The sequence goes on along the minus strand of CM008285.1, from coordinate 44,913,022 downwards.
TCTATGAGAATCATATGCAAGGATTATAGTGTAATACCTTAAGGGCCTGTTTGGCTGCTTGGTATCCATATCTATATATGAGATATGGATATCAGATTGATATCTGATATACTCATATTACAGTTTTTCTCCTCTTTTGATATACTCCAAAAACGGGAGGTATTGCATATCTCATATTTATCCTTCTTCTTCATATTCTAAAACCTACCGAACAAAAATATATTCAGCACAGACATGCCCTAACTGATATCATTTCCATATCTTGATATCCATACTGATATCTGATATACTCGTATCCAGATATGGATACCAAACATGCCCCAACTGATTCTACAGAAAAGGGGCTAAGGATAGATAGCAAACATATATTCAGCACAGACCACAATCTTCATAGAGATTAAACATACAACTCTAATTTACCAAGCATACACACCGAAAGAACCCGGACTAGGAAGCTCAATTCATACCAATTATCCAGAAGCCGAATGCACAAAAACTAAGATCAAAACCTTGCGCACCTAAATTCAAATTAATTGGATAAAATTTGTATCATATTAAAAAAAGTATTTCACCTGAACACGAAAGAGGCCGATTTTCGGGCGGAGAAGAAAACAAGGACGAACCTTCAAGAAGCTTCGGCAAGGAACTGATTAGATGTGACGAAACCCTGCTCGTCAATTGATGAAAGATAAACGACGAAGAAGAGGCCGATCGGAACAGAAACCAATTTCAGTGTCTCCTAGCCCTAATTTCCGCAGTGCCCCTGAGTTTGACAGGAGATGCAAATACATCCATTCTTCCTTTTCTCCTCTTGGTTTCTATTTACAATAATACCCCCAATATTTTAAGGCCGCTCTTCGCACCAGGAAGGCGATTAAAGTCATGATCCTTCGGGGAAAAAAGAGTAATGTATTCTATGATGCTACACACACGTCGAAAGATTGATAGAGACACGTCATAATATGTGCACATCGAGAAGCGTAAAAAAAATTTAGTTAAATTTATAAGTGTGCATAGGAGGCGCACATTTTTTTTTTTTGCCGTTGTTGAGGCGCATTAGGTTTAAACAAAAAAGCAATCGCGACTTCATTCTCCTTCCTTCCTCTCCTTTGAAACAGAACCGAAGACCAACCGGCTGTTGAGGCGTTGTGTTCGTCCCAGTTTCCTTCTTCCCCCTCCTTTCGAATAGAACCGAAGCGTTGTGGCCAGGTTAGTCCTCAACATTTCGTTCTTCTCTCTCCTTTCAACCGGATTCGGACTACTAGTGGTGTTGTTCCGTTGCTCGGCGTTTCATTCTTTGTTGCAGGTTCTTCTTCTTCATAACTAGTGCCGGAATTTGCTTCTTGCTTTTCAATTTTGTCTATGTTGTTATGTTGCGTTTAAGTCTTCAATCATGTCTATACTTTCTCCTGTGGGTAAAAGTCTCAACTCTCTAATTTTGAGTTACAAGTTTTTTTTTATTTGGTATTTAAATCATGGTGACTAGGAATGTTTGTGTTGCGTAACAATTTTTTGCCGTGGTCAAAGGATAAATGTTTAGATTATTGTGAAATGTCTAAGCTCTTAAACACCCCTCCTTTTATTTGAATGTCTAGATTGCCTGACTACTCAGTTATAGGGCTGACAGGTTTGGTGTTATACTTACAGAAGACATAATTTATTTAGTTAACGGGTGATTTTAACGTAGGATGCGCATATAGAGGAAGAACGCAGTCCCGAGACGTAGTGCTTGTGCATGTGGAACAAGATGTGTTGGATGCGTAGATGATCAGGTTCTTTAAAATAGATGCCATAATTAAAAAATGATGTCAACCTTACTTCTTAAGAATGACTTTAATTGATCGTCAATTGTATATCTAACCAATTTATTTCATTGTAGTCCGTATCCTCCCAGTGTGTGTTAGGCCCGGCACAATTTTGAAGAAGGTAAGCAGTCTACTCATTAATTTATTAATTTGATGATTAAAAGACAAAACCTAATGTTTGATTGATCGTTATTTGTAGCGAGGTCGGTTACACAATCCGCTCGAGCTCAACAACAATTTAAACTATTACTTCTACGTGGAAATATCGTGGACATAGTTTTGAATGAAGACACCGTAGAGGTTGTGGTTGCGCTTGTGGGTATTTTGGTTCCATTTATGAGCGACGATATCATAGAAGGATTTTCCACACCGACGATGTCATGCTTCCAACGGCTCGTTCCATTTCGTCTTCATCTTCACCTTTGATATGTAAGTTCCACTTTTCTCACATGACAACCATATCCTCCCAAGTCGTTTTTCGGTACTTGGCGAAGAACGCTTTATCGTCAATAGCATGTTGTAAGAAGCACCTGTTGATCGCAAATGATGAAGCATAGAATTCCGATCCGGCCACCGATTGCTTGGTCGAAAAAAGTTGTGAAATCGGGATAAGTTTGTACTCCGAGATTTTGATCACCATAATCCGAATCTATTTTTTAATAGTTATTTTTGTACTTACGAAGACGGTACGACTTTGAAGTTGTGTGTTACCACCGTTTCCTTACAAGTTACAACGCCACTTATAGAACGGAAAAATTTTATACACCTGATTTATGCGCATCAGGAGGCGCATACAAAAACGTATCAAGGCCGTTTTTTTACTGTTTGAATTATAAACCCGCGATTCGCTGGATGATTTGAAATCAACCTTGTGCGCTTCCTAAGGCACATAGTATATATGCGCCTTAGGCGGTGCATAATTTATGCTCCTCGGGCAGTGCACATATCTTGCTTTTCAAGAGGCCTACAACTTAACGTGTATGGCTTCTGAAGCGCACATATTTTGGCGTGTCCAAGTAATAATTTAGCGTGTATTTAACTTTTGGGTTTTATATATCGCGTGGTTATTAACGGGTAACTTATTTATAAATTTTATCCCTATTTTTAGTCAAATTACATATTTCAACCACATTTTATATATTGCACTAATTTACCCAAACTAACACACTTGATTTAACTTGTGGACTTTAGGTTCTGTTTGACTCGTCCGAGCTTATTATAGCTGAAGCTGGAGCTGATTGTAACTGAAGATGAAGATGAAGCTGAAGTTGAAGCTGAAATAAGTAGTTGAATGACGTAAAAGGGCATCATCAATTGTATTTTTCTTTTTAATTTTAAAAAAATATTATATAGAGATTGTAGTTAAACATTAATCTTCCAACTAGATAATGTTATTCTTTAATAACAATTTATAATATGAATAATTAAAATATGAGAGTGTTATTTTGATTTTATAAGTTGGTTTTATTAAACAGGTTCTAAAATTATTTTTATTCTCGTGTTACTTGACACCTCCATGGACTAGTCCAAATCTATAATTGTGTATAATCTCTTGTTACACATTATGTAATAGGAGTTTGAGATTCAAATAAAGATAAATGAAATTATAAAAAAAATCAATCAGGATGATCATCACCAAAAAAAATGAATTAAATCGCACATAACTTCCATCAACATTTGATTGCACAACGTGTCTTTCCTTTAATATGTAAAATATATTACATTACTTGAATTTATAGGAAGTTTATTGACCATGCTACGTACTAATATCACTAGCACTATTAAGATCAACAAGTTTTTTCATTTGTCCAAGCATCTGATGGGCCCAAACCATTGCCTTGTCCAATTCTATGGAATCATCAATGGGTTTCTTGACAAATTCATCAGTGAACTCTTTGAAAAGCATCTAGATTCATATCATCATAAATTTTACATTTCAATTTCACATGGTAAGCTTCTATGGCACACGAAGCCTCGAGACCGAAAAGTGAGAGATTTTTCATAGTAGAAAGCCACATTTCTTGACTTGTAGGAGTCAATCTCTGCTTCTGCCTCATCAATCAAAAACCGCTAATCTTTCAAACAAGGTCAACAACATGAACTCGATCAATTAGGGCAGTCATCCATTTAGAGACATTTGCCTCAACAAAGGTACGACCGATGATCCATGCAATAAGTAATGCATGTTGTCTTGAATCAAACCGAGAAGGTTACACAGAGGATACTATCACTCAACAAAGATAATACAATCAATGTCTCATATAAGAAACACTAAATCAACCAACAAGACATATTTCTAATGGTTTACCCAGTGGTACCCATCAAAGGTGTAAAAAACAAAGGAAATAAGAGAACTGGAAGGGGAAGATAAATTCCTGAACGTACTGACATGTTCAGCTTAATGCTTTGGGAAATATTTGAATGCACAAAGTTATGGATGAAGCAATGGTCATAGCAGAATACAAACAAGAGTAGATAACTTACGTGTAGATTGCAACGAACACTTCTAGAATTATTCCCAACATTGACCCACAAAAATAAGGTCCATACTTGACATTTGTGGCCACAACACAGTAATTGTACAAGATGTAGGGGAAAGGGGAAACTCTAATCAAGACAACAACTTGAAACTGGTTCAACCAATTTCCCTCACCTGCTAATCTTATGACTGAAGCCTTTTTCGGGTATTTTTCCAACCACCCCTGTATTAAATCAAATCTCAAATTCATTCAACCGTTACGTGATATATTACAACCTTTGATATTCAAAGCAGCATAAAATACAATGATTATAGAACTGGCCTGAATTTTATGGTAAAACAGATTACCAATGATGTAAGGAAGTGATACACCAATTGCCACTGCCAACATTAAAAGTAGAATTCCATACCTATAACCGAATGTCATTCCGGCAACCCACGTAGAAGGTGTAGATGGCAAAAGCATAGTGGGAAATAAAGCCACGGTGACAAAGAATATCACTGCCAACACGAGGGCACTGAAAGTTGTCGTTTCCCACTTGATAATTGGCATGACCTCCTGGAAAACATAATTCACGTCATGAGAAGAAAAAACACATCTTATGATTTACTTCTCATAAATTACTATGACTGCTAACACCCTAAAACTCCTTTATTCATGAACACTGTTGATATGAGTAGGACGAATTTAGCATGCATACACCGAGCAGACATGCTAAATAAAATGTTGAATTCACTTTATTAAGCTGTTGTGAATACTATACAAATTTCCTTAAAGCTCAAATCATGCATGTGGAATTTTCATTTAACAACATGATCTTTCAACATATATTTCTTTCCATCTCCAAGAAGCACGAATGAAACCCACTAAAAGTAGATAGGTAATAGGTTCAATGATCCCTTTCCTTATTTTTCAAATTTCCGTTCATGCACTATGACATGTCTGAAATCCATGTTCCTGATTGTGCAGCTTGTTCTCCAACATCAATCTTCTTCCATTCCTGTTGCTAGATTGAAATTTTCTATTAATGTGTACTTGGAATCTAATGAAACAAAAGAAATTGTGGTTCATCATAATCTAACTTGTAGTTGGAACTACTTTGAACATGCTTTCTGTTGTACAATTTTGAACAAACAGAAAATAAGTAATATGTAAAATATACTACATTACTTGAATTTAGCATATTTTGGCACCCTCACTCATATGCTTCATATAACAGAGTGAAATGAAGTATAAAGCTATCGATTACTTCCAATCTACATACAACCGTGAGCTATACAAGTCATATAAAATTCAACAATTCACACTAATTCACATATTCAAACAAAATTGATATGTAACTGAAACACCCACATATTGTTCACCTTTCAACACAAAAAAGAGGTCAACTAGTCCAACATTATCGTATACAAGGCGCAAAGCTAGAACTCAAATTGAAACAATACAAACAATAGAGATAAAAACATGTGAAATCAAGTGCATCTATCACCTACCTCTGATTGACATTTTATCATACACTTGGTGTGCCCATCAATCATTCACGTTCCTTCTTCTCCCAGATTTCTTTGCAAATTAACTCATCATAAATTCAACTTTAACCTACATTTTAATCATCAAAAATCAACTACGAGCAGTGCAAACTAACCTTGTAACATTCCCAATTCTCAGAAGAGATAGCGAAGACGGTGATAACTCTAATCTTCCACTGACGACATATATCAGCAAGTGTCCCCATTGATCTAGAGCTGATCACGGGGCTGAAACCCCTCAGCAAGCCTCTCTGGAGGGCCCGGCGTGAAGGAGATTGGAGGATGAAGCCGAGGATGAAAATGGCGGAAAATCATCGAGAAACCATGAAAGACGAGTGAGATTGGAAAGAAAATGGACCGAATACTTGTTCCAGATTTGGGCAACGGGACAACAAAATTTTTGAGGAAAATAATCTCAGAAAAAAAAATGGAGATGGGACGAGAAGCCATGAAATATAAGGGTATTTTGAAGAACAATATTTACATCAGCTCCTTCATCTTGCAAAAGCTTCTCATGGAAAGTTGATGGAAATCCACATTTTATCATCTACCATAAGCTTTCATAAGCTTCATCATCTTTCTTAAGCTAAAGCTCCCAAACACTGAAGAAATTGGTACAGTGTTCCCATCAGAGCTGTCATAAGCTGCATAAGCTCCCAAAAGTTACATGTCAAACGGGGCCTTTATGTGGTACTTGCTACCATAATCTACTAACTACATTAATAATAAATTTTCTATAAATTTTCTATGATCACAAGCCCATCATGCTCCGTAATTAAGAAATTTAAATGAGATAGTTTTGATCGTTACCTAGACGTAATATCATTGGACCTCCGATGTTCTTGTAGCTTCCGGATTTTTAGGAGTCGCTAATTGGTTGAGGACTACCTTAGCCCAATCACAACATAGATATGTTCCGTTTCCTACCTCAGACCGTAGTCTCTCACTCAAATCTCTCTTTTATAAGGATGGAGGAAATGTAATCAAGAAAATAGATTATTCAAAACATAGCTTTCAATTAAGTAGCTTTCTCTTACTTAATAACAAACTTTTATTGAATTTGAAAGAGAATTACAAGCATTCAAGCACACTGAAATTTAAAGACTCAACTCACTTCGAGCACTTTAAGCTAGAAAGATCCATCAAAGTGTTTTGATCTTAGAGAGAGGAGGAACCACTTATCTTTAAGCTCAAAATCGTTTCTCTTTCTAGTTTTTGGTGTTTCTCACTCTTAGAGTCTATGGATTTTGATGTCTTACAATGACGCACAGGGGTGCGTCTATTTATAGAGGTGGAGAGACATTTGATGTCTTTGAAATATTACCATTTACCCCGACATATATTAGTGAATGTGACTCACTCACATGACCAATAATACCAACATTCATTCTACCAAAAAAAAAAGTAATACCAACATTCAATAATTCAAAAAAGAAAGGAAAAAATTGAAGGAAAGTGACAAACTCTACACAATACTAACGAGATTCTTTCAGGCTTGTGATGACGATGTTTCTGACCAATTCATGCAATATTTGATGTTGTACATTCTTTCTTCTCCGATAATGTTGTCGTATTCCATATCGAGATCCTTATTAATGGCTTCATAAATAGTTTTGCATATTCTTCATTCCAACTTATGAGGGTATCGTAGAAAACATCTTGACATAAACATAAATGTACTTAAGTTTATTTCAGTAGCTTGATTTTCATTATTTTTTTACTACGATATCTCCGGTCATTTCTTCACATACGAACTTTGAGAATACTGAAAATAATTGTCTTCTAAAGAACTATTTTTTAGCAATGATCGGGAATTCAGCCCCTGATCTATGCATTTTTTCTAGTTGTTCTTCGTCTATGGAAGTATCAACTTCTTGCAATTGAGATAGAGTAGTTGTTTCGTTTGAAGAAAACATTTCTTCCAAATTCTTTGAGTTTCACTATCTTCTCCTTGCATCATTTCACATACTTTCTTATAATTTGAACTTGATTCTTCCTATTTCTCTACTACTTCTACAATTCCCTTATTAATATTTAAGACTAGTTCAAGAGTTTCTTCTTATGTTATTTCAATGTAATCTAAGCTCCCTAAAGCTTCAACTAGTTTATGATTTTTTTCTATTTTTGCATTCATTAGCATAATGATCTATTTTTTCGCATGTCCAACATTCGCAACTCTTTTTTTATCAAGACAATAAGAAGCTTTTCTAAAAAACCTTCTTTTCTTGACAAATAATTTTGCAGATATTTTCCCCTCTTTGTTCATTAAAGCTTTTCTTTCTTCCATAACCGTTTTCTTGTTATCTCTTCGGTTACATCCCATTCTCCATGAAGATCCCAACAATTTAGAAATTGTCATTTCATATGTTGAGTTCCCTTAACTTCTCGACATTTTTTCTCAACCCGTTTTCTAATGAATCTTTATCTATTTCCTAGGGGTGTCTCTTGAGTTATACTTTTCTATCCATTCTTGATAACCTTCACTAATTTCTTCATTTATGGGTTTAGAGAGTTTATCGAATAACATTTGAAGATTGATTGCGTTTTCTCCCACCTTAAGTAATATTAATCAAATTCTAAAAGATAATTTCTAAATATCTCATATCACAAATTTCAAGAGTATTTAATTTTCTTTGTCAATCGATTAATTTTTTTTTATATCTTTATCATCTATGTCTCCAACAAATTCATATTCTAAGACTTTGTAAAATTGCTTGAACATAACATCTGGTGGTTCTGCGACACTTGAGGTTTCTTTAGTTTCTTCATCAATTCATTCATACCAATCTGCCACAATTCCATACAAACTATGCTCGATGTAATTTAGAAAATTTGCAGATCTTCATTCAGGGATCATGTTTAAAATACTCATCATACTTTTCTTCCAAAAGTCTAGCACAACTTCGCGGTTTCTTACTCCATTTAGACTAAGTTTATATACAATTTCACTGATGGGTTCAAGTAGGAGTTTTCTTTTGTTAGGTCTATAATGTGGCATAATCCTAACTCCAAATTTAGTTTTTTTTTTTTCTAAAAATTCCTTGGGTTTCCGGTTAGCTTTTTGTCTACGGGTAGACCCTTGTTTATATTCTTTATAAGAAGATCTAGTGGCCTTGTTAACTTCTTGTTATGAGACTATTTCCTCTTCCACTTCATTAATATCAATGACTCTTTTTTCATCTTTTTATTTCTAATTTTCTTTTGACTTCACTTAAGAATATGGTCTAGGTCTTTTAGTTTAATTAAACTCATTTTTGATACATTTGTTCTTCTTAAAGAAAACGTTGGTGATTAAAAAAATTAATTTTTTATTTTCTTCTTTGATAGCTAATAAAGTAGCATGTATTTTTTTCCATATATTTCACAACTTAAATAATCCAGTTTTAGATCTAGTGGTCTTGTTAACTTCTGGTTTTTTTTAGTTAAACTTGGTACTAAAAATTTATTTTGTGGACTTTTGTTTTGGAATGGCTATACTTATAAGGAAAACCGACATCTTTTTGGTTTGAGGGTTTAGATTAGTTGTTGCCCCAAGATGTCGAATTCGTTGGTTATTAAAAGAACTAATTTTTTTTATTTTCTTCTTTGATAGCTAATAAAGTAGCATATATTTCTTCCATATATTTCACAACACTTGTTTACAACTTAAATAATCCAGTTTTAAATCTGCAATATCGTCGACTATAGTATTTAAAGACTAGTGTTATTCGGGCGACCCAAAATCGCAAAGGGCATGGTCGAGTTGGGCTGCACATGCGCCCATCCGGGTGCATGCGCAGCTCGAATGCGCAAAGTCCAAGTTAAGGCGCATGTGGAATGCGCACGACCCATTTAGTGCACGCGCTTCATGAGGCACATGTGCCCGATATATTTTTTTTCCCCCACATTGTTGTGTATGGTCTCGGGCGCATGAGAAATCCGCATGCGCCTCAACCTTCTAGCTCCAGGGCGCATGCGGAGTCCGCATTATCTTGCAAATATTATAAAGTGGACACACGAATAGTAATCTCGTAATTTAAAATAGTTTCGTGATAACCTTGTCCAACGTTAAAATGTTTTGCATGTGATATTAATTTATGTGAACAATTTTCGAAAACCTTCGGCATTACTTAATTTTTTTGGAATTTTTTTAAAAGTTAAATTTTAAGTTTACTTACCCACAAGAAATATAAATTGACAAGCTCTCATAACAAGATCACAACAAGAACTATAAAATAAAACTTAAGATTTCAAACAAGGATATAAATATAACTTATATAATAAATCAAGTACCTTTGATATAATTTCTAAAAAATTACGAATAAAAAGAAAAAATTAAAAAGTAACTTTGTGGAGCAATGATGGGATAATAGGGGTGTAAATAAGACGAGGCTTTATTATTAAGAGTTCACTCAAATTATAAGCGGTAAAAATAGGTTCCTTATAAAATCAATTTAGCAAATTAGATTAACTTCACAAGCTTTATTTACATATAAAAGATATATAAAATCAATTAAAATCTTATTTTTTAAAAATAAACTTAATTATGTAACAATATCCTTATTTGCTATGTTTATTTACTTATACTACTATTTTATATTTTAAGCTTTTGAGAACGTTAATTAACCCATGTTAAAATATTATTTTTAATTGTTGAGAAACAAATGACTCTTCACCTTTAAATATTAAATAATCTTTATACTTTTAGTTATTTAGCACATTAATTGTCTCATATCACATCATATTTTCGAACTAATTTTTTTAAAACCACCAAATTGTGGTTGTAACTCGACTTCCGTCCATCTTTACGCCAATAAAGAAGAGTTTGGAGGTGATTTTCAACAATTTAAACTTAAGATGAACGTAGAGACTAGAGTAGACCTTAGATAATTGATTGTTTTATTTATTATACGTTATATGTTAATAATTATACTATTTGTTGATAGATTATTAAGTTTAGATTTTTTATTTATTTTAAAGTTAATTATTTATAAAATTTATAGTAATTTTAACATTGATATTATCTTTCTTTGTAAACGAGGAATAAAATGTATTTTTTCCTTCGTATTAATCATAGCAAATGTTTATATTAAATATAACACTCTTAAAATTTTTTGAGTAAATATGATTTAAATTTTACCAAATAATTATATATATTTATTTCTAAAATTATAAAAAAAAAATTATACATAGAAAAAACTCGAACAGTATTTTATAAAAAACGGACATAAAAGTTGCCGTACTTGCGAGCTTTATCTAAAATTAATCGAAATTTTCACTAAATTCGTAAATGCTATAATCTTTTTGTTTTCAGTGTGGTGAACATTTTCTGAATGTAAGAAAAATTTCTTTCGTTTCAAATTGAAGTTCTAAACTTTACCCTTTAAAACCGAAAATAAAAAAGTCAAAAACAAAATTAAATAATTTCCTACTGAGGACAGAAATCTGCACAGAAAATCCTCGCTGGCAATTCCCCACAAAACCCCACCTCTTTCTCCTACCTTTCATAGTGCTACTACTGCTCTACTTCTGGCTTCTACTACTGTCACAAACCGCTCAGATCAAGCTAGCTTCTCTCTAAATCCAGTAACCACATTGTCAATTCCTAAGCTCCTTACCACTAAAACGACGTCGTTTCGACTCTCAGATGGCTTCCTCCACCGCTCTCCTGCTTCGTTTTGTCTTTGTCTTGGCGGCCATGGTGGCTGCTCTAGATGCTGATGATCTGCGGAACTCTTCCTCCCTCTCCCACGAAAGCCTTCCACGTTGTATGAATCTCTTTTTATATCCTCTTGTTTTATACATTTTTGCTTTCCTGTTATCTGCCGCTTCTAGTGTTAGATTTACTTTCTTCTAGATCTTTTCAGCTAGGTCAGCAATTATTTCTTTATTCTTATCTTTTCTTCTAATTTTGGAAAAAGAACCAATTATTGGGGTATCAGTTTTTGAATCTAATGTAAAAGATGATTGTGTCAGCAAGGATTCAATGTCACACCACAGAAGATTGAGAAGATTTCTTGCTTTATAATTTTGAATCCCTAGTTATTTTGAGCTTGAACAATCACCAAATTAGAAGCTGGTTGAATGGTTGAACCCTAACCCATATCTCCAAATCCAAATCCAATTTACTCAATTATACACGGGTTGAACATACCAAAGCTTGGCTCGACCTAGAGATATGTCATTGATTGAAAATTGTAATGTAGGTACATGGTGTGTATGCAAGGATGGGCCAGAAGATGTGCTTCAGAAGTCACTAGATTACGCTTGTGGTCACGGCGGAGATTGCAACCCTATAAAGCCAAATGGGGCATGCTTTAATCCCGATAGTGTCAGAGCCCATTGCTCTTATGCTGTCAACAGCTATTACCACAAGATGAGCCAATTTGGCGGTACCTGTGATTTCTGTAGCTCTGCCACCCTTACTTACACTGATCCCAGTAAGTTCTTCCTTCTTTATTACTTCCCTTTTTTCACCTAATATCTGCACAAAATTATACAAACTTTAGGATTGAATGTGTCTGATGGTAATGACTTACCAATTTTGGAGCTAACCAATAGGATTGTTACTCAGTCCAAACCATCTGTCCCGTTTCCTGTCACAGAGGCATGTTACTTTGCGTTATGGGACAGACGATTTGACTGTGTTACAATGCCGTGTGAATGTGTGACCAAATGAGAAGTTATGTTACAGCAAACTGTAGTTTTGGTGGAGTTTCGTAAGTTTTTGCCATCAGATGCAACATTAGCCTAAAATTTGTAATTTTTTTGGCAGTTTTACTTCTTTTTTCTGAAATCTGTTGATAGTATATGATCTTAGAGTGATTGATGGGTGTGTTATGAATTTGCGAACAGGTTCTTCGGTCTGTTCTTTTCCCGCAAGCACTGCAAGGTAATTGGTAACAATGTTGCTTGTGAATTGTGATATCTGTCTCTCTTTTACTAGTTTGGTTGATGTTTAAATGTGCAAAACTAGATTTGAAAACTGTCCCGAAAATGCAATTTAACTGATGTAAAAAGTTTTAGAGTCAGGATCCCTAGTTGTTCGACTCGTAAACTAACAGTATCTTACCTAGCAAGAACCCAATCCTAAAATGATCCATATTCCATAACTAGAACTGGAAACGACTTAGGATCTATGATAGTTACCCTTCAATTCCATATCAATTATTTATGATTGGTTCGTTACTCCTATTCTATGATAGTTACCCATCAATCAAAGTAAATTCAAGTAACTGTGCTTGATTATACCTTGAAAAGTAAAAGTTGTGTTGGATCGTCTTTTAAGGGTTGAAAAGATCACATAAAAACTACAAAAGATCCTTGTGTTTTTACTTTTCACCGATCGAAAGGACAATAGCCATAGTGGCTTAGTGCCTTAGGGGCCCATCGATCAGAGTGTTTGTTTGTAGTTTGTCTATTACCTCTCGGACGCTCTCCCTCTATTAGTGGGGTCATGTTGAGAGAAAAGGTCAAAATTTGCATACACATATATATTTATTTGTGAAGAATTTCAGAATTTGAACGTTACTAAAATCAGCAAAAAGTTCAGAATTTAAATAAAGTCTTCAACTTTTGTCAAGATTTATTGGACGTTTTTTAAGAGAAAAATATTACCGTTGGATTCAGGAAGATACGGAAAATTATTCTGATACATATCAAAATCGTTCATATTTAAATAAATCAAACGTTTATAAAATTTACAGTTTGTGACCGAAATGTTTATGATTTAACAAAAATAATACTTATTTTACAATACAATAGATGGTTTCCGCGTACTAGAAGAGTTATTCCGAACCTGAACCTTTGCCCGATAATTGACATATTTTGACAGGTTCGTCTATTATGAAAAAGTATGAATAATCAAATTTATATATATTGATAGTTCAGGATAATTATTTTTGATCTCATGTATCTACAATGTTTTGACAGATCCAATCAAGTATAAAACGTTGTAATTTTGTGCATTTTTATGATCTTCCAATTTAAGACTGTTAACCACACTTTCCGCTCTCTTGTCAATTCAGCTCGGCTAGCTCGACACCAAACGTTCCCTCAACTACTCCGCCAAAACCACACAAAAGTCCGCCCACCACCCCCATCCCCGGATACACTCCAAAAACTCCTTATCCCTACACAAGCACTCCGCCCTTCGGCTACACCCCACCCACAGGGATAATAGGCGGAGGTGTGGGACCCAACGGAATGGGAGTGTACGATGATGACAATGCCGGGGTGATAGTACTCGCAAGCGCAAGCGTCATCTTGTGCTCGGTCGGTACATTGCTCATGCTTCATTTGTGGAACTGAAGTGTAGAACATAGAATTAGAGAATGTCTGAAGTGTATGTACTAGCTAAAGCTTCCTCCTCTTGAGGTTGTCTTTGGCTATTTGGTTGAAGTAGTACTGTTATTGTAAGGGTGGTGTTTTGTTGCTTTGTAATTTCTTTGTGAAGTTCTAACTTGCACTTCCTCTTGAGGTTGTGTGTGTTGGTGGATTCTTCTTCAAATGTATATTAAGGTGGATTTAGGGAGTTAATATCATAATTAATAAATTTTATTGAGAATATTGAGATGGATTCTTGCAGTTATACTAGTAAGGCGGGTTTATGCTCACTAGCTAAAGATCTAGGGAATTAAATGTATATTAAGTTGGATTTATGCAATTATTATAGTAGTAAAATGGATTCTTGCAGTTATACTAGTAAGGCGGGTTCATCATCCCAGTTTGCTTCTTTCCGGTTTACGTATATATGTAGTTTTAATTGTTTATTTAGTTTTTTTTAATTAATTTGTCAAATAAATACAATTCTCTATATTCGATTTTGACTTCCTATACTACAATGTGTCTTGTATTTAGTTACGAGATATAGGACTCACGTTTTAACCCACGTCAAATCGATCTACACAAACCTAACAGCTGATAGGGTTGTTAGTCCGGTACGCAAACAATAATAATATATAAATATGTTACAAATATATTATCAGGTATAATTACACTATAGTATTATGTATAATTATAACATGCTTAACATAACTATACTACATTAAATGTACATGAAATATATGCATTGTATAGCATACATTAAGTGTACTATATATATTTCAAATAACAATTCATTAGAAATAATTTTTAATCACAAATTTGTCAAATAAAACGGACCATCAATTTGATTGTCCAACTTGACTACCGGACTAAATACGAATCCAAGCTCGATATCCTGACTCGGTTCAAATCCAACTCGACCCAAGTTTAAAATCTATGATTTTTATGTATCTAGTCATTAAATATATAGAAGTTTGGAGCGGAATTAAGCTCAATTTTGATATGATCCGATCCAACTCGGGTTGGATTTGATCCCATCCAACTCGGGTTGATCACTTTTAGATCTGTTTGTTGAGATATTTGTAGATAAAGGGCCCGTTCGTAGGGTTGTGCAACCGGTCCGAAATTTTCAGTCCCGATCCAGACAAGTGAACCGGAATTTTTAAAAATATGGAACGGGATCCGGTTCGGAATAAAATAAATGTATTTTTACAAAAAATTTAAAAATATATTTATAAAATATATAATTTAATAAACATGTACACTACACAATATATATGATTTTTAAAAGATATATAAATTAAAATTAATAAAACAATATAATTAATAAATTTCGGTCCAAGTCTTTTCTGGTACGGACTGGAATTTTCAAATTCTTGGACCGGGGACCGGATCGGACCGGAAAAACCGGTCCGGTCCGGTTCAGTTTTACACAACCCTACCCGAACCCGTTCGGCTGCACTTTTTATCGGTTGAAAGTGAAGTTTATCCCTAATTTTTATATATTAGCTTTCTTTTTTATGTTCGGTGAAAAAATTTGAGGGAAATGAAGTTTTGATTGAAGGAGTTGAAGAAGAAGAAAAATCATCAACCAGTACCCCCAAGCTTAACCCCAAGCTTATGGGATAAATGATGAAATTTCACGTTATTACCCTTATCCCTTCCCTTCTCTCCTCCTCTCTTCTTCTTTAATTCCCTACATGATTGATAAATTGTACTAACAGGCACAAATTCATCCGATTTTCACAATGGTCTTGAAGATTCTGTTGTTGGTTGTTGCAATTGTTCATTACAAATTCAACTGCTTCTTCTATGGTTAACAATGACCGTTGGTGTTTCCACTGTTGATTTGGGGCCCAACAATCCATTTTATGGGAACTATGAACAAGATCTTCATGACGCTATTGCTAAACTTGAGCCACTCAATTTCTCTGTAAGTACTTGAACGGTATCTTTCCTTCTCTCTCAAACGTACCTAAGTACCTCTGCCTGGCTTAAAAAACGAAGACTGTCCTCTTTTTACCAAACATATGTGGATCCAACCACGATCTTCTAATAAGAACAAGAGATTTTTCTCGATCAATCCCCTTGCCCCTAATTCTTCGAGAATCTTCATCTTTGATGTGCTATCACAAACCCTAGATATCGGAATTTCTCGCGGTTTTTGGATCGATCATGCTTCTTGTACTCCTCAGTAATTCTGTAAATTTTGCATGTGGCTTCGCGAGCCTGATGGGGTAAGCTAGAGACGATGTTTATTTTAAGATTCGTATTGCGAAGAAGAAATGTAAATGAGCTCTTACTCCATTTGAAGTTTGATTTTTGAGTTTGATTTTGGATTTGAACTTGTGATTTATAGTCAAATGTACTTGTTATTTTTAAGAAAATGGTGTATTAAAGTTAAGCATAATCCAAATATGCAAGCTGCATGATTTGTTATGGGATACCTCCGCAAGTAAACCAACACAACCATTAACCGGGACATGTACATATTTTTGTGTGAGTTTGATGGATTTTGTTTACAGTGAACAATCATAAATAGATCGGTTGGTTTAGGGCACAAATTCATCCGATTTTGTTTACAGTTTACTGAAATGAGTCGTCGGGTTGGCACGAGTTTACTGGAATGAGTCGTCGGGTTGGCGCTGGGAGTTACTCGGGTCCCTTCTCCCTGCACATGCGCTCTTGAAGATTTCTGCCGTCTCCCTTAATGAAGTCCCTGGAAACTCAGATTGTGTGGCTTGGTCGTTGGAAAAGGATGGAGGTTTTTCTTCCTCTTCGGCCTACCGTAGCTTGTTTCCGGTTTGTAACATCGATTCACCATATACCCACCTCTATCGCACCATTTGGAGACTGAAAGTTACCGAGAGAACTAAGACGTTCTTATGGCTGGTGATTAAAGGGAGATTAATGACTAATGTAGAAAGAAAAAGGCGCCATCTGGTTGATTCCGATCTCTGCCCATGTTGTGGCTTGGCTTCGGAACCCATTATGCATCTGTTTAGAGATTGTACTTTGCTCTTTAGTCTTTGGGGTAATCTTATCACCGAAGAGATGGCCGATCATTTTTACGCTCTTTCCGATGTGGATTGGCTATTGTTTAATCTTTCCTTAACTGAAGATCATGGAGAGAATCTTGCTTGGAGCTGCTGGTTTGCGATGACGGTTTGGTGGATTTGGAAGTGGAGAAATGGGTTCGTCTTCCGTCACCTTGTCTTCCCGGGTTCAAGAACTCTTTTCATAAGTTCTCAGATGAAGCAGTTGTCCATGTCCATCAAGAATGCCTTTAAAAGCTCGACTGAGTGTGTGAAAGTCTGGTCTAACGTTAGTTGGAAAGTTCCCTTATCGGGGTGGAGTAAATTGAACTCAAATGGCTCATTCATCCGCAGTTCGGGTTGTGCTGCGGCGGGCGGTTTGGTTAGGGACGATTCGGGCCAATTCGTTGTTGGGTTTATGTTTAATATTTGCGCGGGCACGGTTTTGGCTGCCGAATTATGGGGTCTATGCATGGGCTTACATCTTGCATGAAATAAAGGTATTCGACACATTGAAGTGGAGGTTGACTCGCTTACGGCTTTCAACCTGGTGAATCAAGAGGTCTCCAACACTCATCCTCTTTTTAGTTTGGTTTCTCGTTGCCAAGGCTTCCTTCGTAGGGATTGGATCATCCGATTCCGTCATGTTTTTAGAGAAGCAAACGTCGTTGCGGATCATCTTGCTGCTCTTTATTTTAATGTTCCGATTGGTTATCATTTGGTTCATGTACCCCCCGTTAGTTTAATTTCAATCCTTAAGAATGATGTCCGGGGCGTTGCAACCCCTAGATGTATCCCTGTTTAGCTGTTCTTTTGTTTTTCTAATAAATTACGAGTGAGAATTCGTTCTCCTCGTCTCTTCTACCAAAAAAAATAAAAAATAACAAAGTCCTGCTAATGACGGTTGGTTGCTGCATTTTATTGATAGCAAATTCAATTGCTTCATAATAGAGATCCTTTTGTCAGTTGCTGATTTTTCGTTATGATATGAAGTTCGTGGCAATTGACATTAAATATTTGCCTCTTATTTTTTTGTATGTGTTAGCCCATCTATGTTTGGAGACAAACTATTTTCTTGTTCAATACAAGTTCAATCATAATTATCATACGAACAAACCCACCCTTGTTATGTATCTGGGTATTGTATCAAACAAAATAATTTTTTGTTCAATTAACATTAACAAGCCCACCCATATCACATGATCAACACAAAAATTTTACCTTGTATCTCTTTCCGTAATTTATTCGTAAAAATTTCCTTCATACCCATAATAATCCCCATTTCACTAAACACCCAAACTTATATTTTATTTCACCCCTTCATGTTCATTCTCATTTTTCATTTTCACATTCAACTTCAACCCCGTCCCGTAATAAACTACGTTTTTCAAACGAACCCAAAATATTTTAAAAATCATATTATAAATTTTCCAACCTTTAAAACCTAAATTATAAGGGTTGTTAAGTGTGAGAAATGTGTCCCACATTGACAATATGAAATCCGTGAACCTAACATATAAGTACGATGGTTACTCCTTCTATTGTCAATTGATTTTAGGATGGAACCCCGAGTGCTTGTGTGTAAGGTTCACTTTGACGTGCAAAACCCTCCACGTCGCAAGTCCAATCCGAGTCCATTCTCCCGTGTTTGGGTTGTGATTAGCGAAAACATGTTATCCGCCCGTTTGGCTAAGCCGGCCTTAAGGCTTTGGGTCAAGTGTCAACTAGTTCAGGATAGTTGCACTGTTACTCCTCCTATTGCCAATAGTTTATTTGTGTTTTATTTAGTTTATCAACCTTGAGTTTAATATTTGTGAGTGTTTACTTGAGGATTGATTTATTTCTCTATGGATTTATTGGGTTTATGGACCACCAAGTATTAACTTATCAGACTAATGTTATTTTTGCTTGAATGAGTTTATTTTTGTTTAAAACCCGATTTTGACGATGTGTTTTTCCATCCGATATTCATTGTTCATCCCTGAGTATTCCACATTATTCTTCGATATTTTTAGAGACACAAGTGTCTTTTGAAAAAAAGAACTTCAAGAAAACAACCTTATATAATTTAATTTTATAAACTCGTTAAAAAATAAACTCGAAATAAACTATTCTCATATAAACTCGAAAATAAACAACTCTGCGAGTAAAGAAGCATAAAAAATTATAAACCCTTTTAAATAATCCATACGACTCACGAAGGACCCTGATCTTCTAGAGTGTTGGCCCGTTTAGAAAGAAGAGTTACAGTTCGGTTGTCACGATCTTCGTCGAGGCTCGTAGACTCTCTCTCTTCCCGATTCGCCTTTCAAACCCTAGAAGAAGAAGAAGGAGAAAGGGAGATTTAGTAGATCATCCATGGGAATAATCAGGAGCTGCTTCTCATTCATATCGGGAACAGCTTTCGGAGTCTATGTTGCTCAGAACTACAACGTTCCCAACATCCAGAAGCTCGTCGACGCCGGTTTATTCATGGCGAAAGCCGTCGAACATAGCTACCGCAAGCCCAAAAAGTCTGGATCCGCCGATGATGATTCCGTTTAGCAATCAGGTGTATCCATGATATATTATTTGAGTAAAAACCCTAAATTTTGTTATAGTTTGCGGATTGCGAGATTCGAAATAAAAAAAGGTGCAGTTCTGAATCATCAAATTGGAAGTTTATCTGATTTATATACGCGTAGGAGAGATTGTGCGAATAGGTTTTGATGGAAATAGTTCTGTCACAGTTGTGATTCTACGGAAATTTTGAAACATAGATAGGTTCTGTTTTCATTCTGATCTTTGTAGAAATTACAGCATGTATTTCATTCACTTCATGATTCTAAATGCAAAGGAGATTGCACATGATTGATTATATGATTTTTCTTTTATTTATATCAGTTTTCTTTGACCTGATGAATTGTGGATATGTATTTTCTGGATCTTCAGCATCAATATGCAGTAGTCATATCCTCTATTAGTTCACAACCTTATTCCGATCCGAACCCAATATTTGGCTTGAAGCTTTTAACCATAAATCTGGAAAACCTAGACTGCATTGAACTTATATCATTATATGCTGAAAAGTGCCAAAGTACTTGAAAAGATGAATGCAAGATTCATGTGCTTTAGGATTGAAGGATCAAGCTGAGCGTATCGTCATGCAAGTGTCACGGACCGACTTTTTCAAGGTCCGGGCGGTGCCATGAGCATGAGACCCCTAGAACGTTGTGGTGTGACATTAGGGCGTGATTTATTAATCTGTGCTTAGGAAAACGACAGACAGATCAATTGCGTAGGGTAGAGATGGATAACCGCGTACTGTATGCACATCTGCCATGGTTGCTTATCTATACTCAACTATGGGATCGTGTTTGAACTGTGTTTGGCATGACATTTTTCTATCTTCACATATATCTGTTATATCAGAATGTGTGTGTTGATAAAAAGAAGTTTCAAAGATCTCAAACATTAGCAAGAGATAATTTGAGGAAGGCATAGACACCTATACTCTTTAAAGTTGAAATTACATACTAATACACCACATTAAGCTCAAGTGCTGAGTCCGAAACAATCTGGCATGTTTTACTTTCATGTCCAGCCTCTTCTGTTGCTTGGACTGGATCATGTTTGAATCATTCTCTGATATTATCAGCAAACAGTTCTCCTCTGCAAGCTTTGGAGATGATTTTCAATAACCATTGACTCTCCAAAACCTATCTCTCTTATGCGAGAGATTTAGGTGTTTTGTTTGGTATTATGTTGTGATGCGTGTTGGCACTGCAACACTAGGTTGTCCGCCTATCGTCATGTATTTGCGGATATATGGTGTTTGACATTCAAGCATCATCGATCATTATGGAGCCTGATTCCGAATCTGTAACACGGCCCCTAACTCGAATTTGGATATTGTTTGTGATGATATTACTAGTGCAATTCCAACTACAATTATGTCTAAATTTACTCATGTTCGTCGGTCCGTCAATGTTGTTGCCCACCGTATAGTTAGATTACATTCGCCTCAGGGTGACTCTTTCAATTTGTGCACCTTCCTCCTAAGCTGTAATCTCTAACCATGTTGCATCCATATTATTGTTACCTAGTGAGTTAAGCAAGAGTCGATTGTAATTTGATTAATTTTGTTTTGATATGTTTCCGGTTTCATTCATTAACTTTCATCATTTTAGATGACCATCCTTCCAAAATTCCTTGCAATTTCAACTTGTTGATGACTATTTCCCAAATAATTTTTTAGAATTCCTATATCTGAGGTTGATTTATGTAGACCCGTCTAAAAGTAGTAGACATGGGTAAAACACCGAAACGTTGAAAAAACTACAAGTTTTAGCAATCGGAATGAGAGTACAACTCGCAAGCTGAAGCAGAGTGCCAGAACACCACAAATCAAAGAAAGAAAGGGGATATGAGGGGCATCCTTAGAGCGCATGTGCACTGGGTGCGATACTCAAATTTAAAGTTTCAGGAAGGGGCATCCGTGAAGCGCATGTGCCCCGGGTGCGATACTCACATTCAAAGTTTTCAAATTTATGCCCGCTCATATGTCAAGATGTTTGCAAAAACGAGTTATGGGGCGTATCCATAAGAAAACGAGTTATGAGGCGTATCCATAATGCATGTGGGGCACATGCACACTGCACGCAAGACTCACATCCGTAAGGTACTTATATTAGGTCTTGTTGTTTGGATAAATAACAATCTCACTTGTTTTGTTTAATGTTTGTATTTGTTATGCTTAATGTCAACTTTATTTAGATTTTTTTGGGTGGGGTGGGGATGGTTTACCTAGATCTATCAAATAGGTTACACACTTAAAATCAATATGATTATTCATTTTTTTAATTCCAGATATCTCAAGTTTACAGTCCCTTTAAGTTTCATTTCTGCATTGAATTAAATTTATTTATTTTTTTGAGAAAAGTAACAAGTGTTAATCAACTTTTAACATTTCAATTAGATGAAATAATTTCACTAATCGATCATATGGTCGACGGACTTGATTAACTAACACACGAGCTAACGTATCAAAGTGATGTATGAACCATAAGAATACAAGGGGTGAAGTGTCCGCGAAGAAGTTTAGGGTAAGAAAAATGGCAATTTGTTGAAGTAATGTGCATAACAAAGTGCACCTCCTCGGCCTAATCTTAATACTGTCATGACGAAGAATGTTCAAACAAGCCATGATACAGTGCTTGTTAAAACAAAGTTGGATGGCAGATGAACCGAATCAACAAATATATAGTGAAGAACCCTAACAAGAACAAGAGCTTGTGAGAGGGAACACAACTTTTAGGTTACAATTTAGTTCATCATCTCTGATGGACAAAGTGTAGTTAACCACTTTCACAAATTAGGTCTCCAATGCTGATGCTCCGGATATAATTTCAGTGAGTTCAGTTATGATAGAAGCTTGACGTGTTCTGTCAGAAGTTATCACAAGGGGCATAATGTATCAGCAAGAGACCACAATTATTCATCAACAATTATATATATATATATATATATGCATAGACAGAGGGAGAGACCTGTTGTAAGTAAGGGTGAGACGGTCAAGCATATCTCCAGCGTTTCTGCTAGAGCTGTCCATGGCAGACATTCTAGCTCCCTGCTCACTGCATGCATTTTCCATGACCGCATTAAACATTACCTGGCACAGAAAAGTCACATGTCATGTGATCCATTTCAAAGGAGCAGTTCAGGAAGGGAAAAAAAAAAAGAAGTGGTTTTGCTTATGTATTTTGCCAAAAGCTTCTAAAGGTAAGAACTTACGCATGAAAACTGAAACTCTGCCAAATTCTGAAGGATTTCGGACTTTGAGTCACCATCCTCAATTTCATAAGAATCTAGATCGCCAAGCTTTCCACCGGCTTCAGACTCCCTCTCAACAATCTGTTAATAACAGCTCAAGATTATTAGATGTTCAAACAAAAAGAATTAATGATCAAAAGATTGCATCCACTCTACTTACCTCAGGAGAGAGAATAGTAGACACTGTTGGCACAAATGAGACAACAGAGCTAAACTTGTTGAATACAATTCTTAGAGCATCAAACTGCACATTCTTCAAAATCTCATCTGCTATCACAGAAACCTTGACACGTGGAGAAAAAACAAGTAAGAAAATGCTTATGTTGATTAATACAAGCTATAAGTAACCTGTATTTTGTTAGCTGTACGATGGAACAACCGAGTACTCGTGACTAGAGTCAACAAAAATTAACAGATCCCAAGTTCCATCAAATGGAGATGACGATGAGAAGGATATAGAGGTTATATTAATATCATAAACGAACTAACCTGTGTGTAGTTCAGAGGATTTTTCTGCAACTCAGTGATACATAGCTCAATATCTTTCTTTGAGTCACGCATCAGCTGAACTTTTGCTTTTTCTCCCAGAATAACATATTTTGGTTCCTTGTCAGGTCCTATGATAGCAGAGATTGGGATAGCAGATGCATCAAAAATAGAAAAACACAGGCAAAAGTCATCACCTCTGTAATTTATTCAGGCTGCATATGGACTTACCAGAGTTCAACTTGTGAACTCCACGGCTTATCTTAACTGAGGTTGAGTTGATTCCACCGCAGAGACCTTTGTCTGGAGAAATGGTAACTACAACAGTCTTCTTGACATCAACACCTAAAGTTGTAACGAAAAAGGGGATAAGAAAATGAGAACAGAAGAAGATAACGAGATGAAATAACATGTATAGAAATTAGAAACCACAATGATGAAGAAATATGGCATTGAGAAAAAAAAAAACAACTCGATGTCTATTTTTTTTTAAAAATCTTCTAGATGTTTCTATTGTTTACTAGCAATATGATATTTAGAACATGTGTAGCTATCTCAGTTACTATATAACACTACCCATCAAACCAGAAAGTACAAAACACTGATATTCCACCAAGGACATTGGTATTTTTATATTTCCCTTACTATAAATTGCATAGGTTCTCATCAGTTCTATAGCGTTGAACTATGTAAGCAAATTATAATGTTTGTTTCATTTGCTAAAAGTACACCAAACAACACCTTCAATCTGAAGGCATTTCCTGAAACTTGTTGTTCAAAGGAAATGCTAGAAATCTCTACTAGCATCTGAAATAAGAATCATGTCGTGTTTTCTTGTGTTGGATGCTAAAGTGGATAAGAAAAACAGCATAGAGCACACACCAAAAAAGACATACACAACAGTGGTTTTCTCTCATTCAAACAAATGCCACTATAATAGTACAGTCACTTTCCAATAATTCAGGCCAAAAAGCATCATAGCAGTACATAACAAACACTAACATACTATATTATTGCAAAAGTTGTATAAACAGAGGGATTTGCATACTTGGAGTATCTCCAAGGAGTGCAGTGAAAGGCTGCCAGAAGCCGCGGGAGTTTTCAGCCTTAGTCTGAATTTGTCGCAACTTGGATGCTGCAACCATCTTCATAGCTTTTGTAATTTTCTGGATATTCTTAACACTCTTCATCCTGTTTCTAACTGTAAAATCAAATTGACAAACACACTACTCGGTCAGCTAAAAAGATGCAGAGCAAGTTAACACGGTTTATAGACAACTCGATGGGGATAAAAAAAAAAGCCTCTCACCAATTTGAGTTGAAACCTAACGAACGCCCAAAGAAGCTTCCTCCCTAACAACAAAGTTTAATACTTCAGATAGAATAAATTTCCCCACACGAAACTGAATGATGCACATAATGTGCTACTTAAAAACTCCAGACATATCTTCCAATTCGATAAGATACAAATCTTGTATACGTCCAACATTTGTCATACTTAAATAGTTCATTTTAGGTTCTCTTCTCCAAATACTTGGCAGTGCAAACACGAGATCTACCTAGGCCACATTTTTTATAAAAAAAAACTTTCAAATTCAAACCTGCAACAGCAAATTATACAGAAAATGAACCAATACAGGGATCATATTTACTGTCCCAAGAGTGAAAGAAAGTATAAATACATCGAATCTTCGTCCAGATCTTCTCAATTGAACCCCCGGAATCTGCTCGTAAACCCTAATCGAGCATATTTTGAAAGCAAGTGCATTTGTCACCGAACTCAAATCCAAAACAAAGAAAAAGAGGAAATATCAAAAGATGGGAGTTGGAGATCATACTGAGGGGGGAGGAGAGAAGAGCGGAGAACGCTCATGGGGTTAGGTGAGAAGAGAGGGTTCAGACGCCTCCCTTCCTTTCTCAACACCGCCATCGCAATTTCTTCTTTGCGCTGTAGGAAGACGAAGAACGAAGGTCTGTGCGAAGTTGAAAGCTATTTCCTTTCAGTTTTATGGTCACGTTACGAATCACCGATAGACTTAAGTTGATTCAAGAAGAAAATTTGTTGACTAGATGATGAGACAGTTTCTAAATAAAAATGAATAAATAATTTTCATATAAAAAAAAAACAAATATGACATATCGAGTACGAACAAATTGATAAACGGACCGAGCGTCATACAAACAAAGAAACAACAAAAAGAAAAAAAAAACAATTAAAAAGGCCAAAAATATCCGAACATCCCAAAAAAAGACGGAACAAACAAATTGAAAATAAACACGAAAACGCTCGAGGATGGCGCAACATGCATATAATTCTGAACATTTCGAAAATTTTGGATCCTATGTAGAGAAGTTACGAGAGTTGAAGTATGAGCCTCATATGTCGCAAGTATATTACAAGAACCATTGTAATACAATGAGTCAGAGTCGAACATAGAAAAAACGATCTAATAATTTGATGCATTAATAATGAAACCAACATATAACAAGACAAGCCTCAAAGACAAAGGTGTTTGTTGATCGATGGATGTCATTATCATCGATCTCATACACAAAACTCAGCAAATACAAAAACAGAAGCAACATGGGAGAAAAATCAAAAAAGCATAGTAAGGTCGATCGACCATAAGAGGGGTACCGATTATAAATCAACACAAAATAATAATAGAGCGAGAAAAAATATCATATTTTCCAAAACCCAAGGTTGCGGAGTTTAAGATGAATCTTGATAGAAATAAGCGACAATGATAATTAAGTAATTCCAGAATTCAAATCATCACAACATACACATAAACCTCGATTGATATATGCAGATTGAACGATTTGTAAATCATGTTGTACGGGAGACAACTTCGTTCGATTATCATGTAGTTAAGACTTTGTTCGACATACATCAATGTTGTCACCCACTGATTATCACATACCCAAGACGACGTCTTATATTCACATCGAACTCAACATGAAAGTATGAGAGCTAGACTATCACCTTAAAACCTCACTTTGAGGTACACAGTGACGATGAGCGATTTGCAGATAGAAGAAGGTGGGGTGCAAACGAGGGGGAAGACGAGTACGATTGCCGCAGTTACAAGTTTGAGTTAAAATTTAGGGTTAGAATCAACCGTTAGGGAAGGACTAAGGAGGGAGAAGAAATTCAGCAAAAGGGTTGTAAACATATGTGACAGAGTGATACACAGATACGGAAAGGGAAGGACTAAAGTGCATAATTAGTCGAACTAAAAAATTTAGAGTGTATAGTTAGTGTACCTAATAAAAAAAATGCATTTTCACCCAATATTATATTCCACATAGATCTTGTAGGATTATGTCTTTATGTTTCCTTTAAAATAGCATCTAGCAATTTTTTTTTAGTCAATTCCTCATGACCATACTATATAACATCCTTAAACATATTAAATTGGGCAGGTAACGAATTCAATATAATAACAGCTTGGTGAGTGTCTTCAATTTTCTCATCAAAACATTCCAGATCAAATGCATGTCATGCGAAGGAAAGCATCAAGATTATCATTAAGAGCCAAAAAAGTGTCCATTTTAAAATGAAACAGACGACATAAGAGAGATATATTCAACTAGGCATGTTATAACAAAGATTCAAGAGTATCCCATAGAGTTTTAGAAGTAACATGAGTTGGGATTTGACGTCCTACCTCATCAGTGAGGCGAAACATGATTTCAAATTGAGTTATTTGGTATATCTCTTCCTTTTCCTCCTCCTTTGTTATGTCAGCATAGGCGAAACAAGATTATCGTTCAGAGTCAAAGAAGTGTCCATTTAAAAATGAAACAAAGGACATAAGAGAGATATTCGATTGGGCATTCTTTTTACTAAGAACAAAGATTCAAGAGTATCCCATAGAGCTTTAGAAGTAACATGAGTTAGGACTTGACGTCCCACCTCATCAGTGAAGCGAAACATGATTTCAGAGTGAGCTATTTGGTCTAGTTCTTCCTTTTCCTCCTCCTCTGTTCCGTCAGCATAGGCATCGGTGATAGATTTCCAACATTTATCCCTTATCAAGATGACCTTCTTGACATGCCACATGACAAAGTCAGTGTTGCCGTCAAAGGATTTGATTTTAGCCGTATCACCCATTCTGGAACTTTTAATAGAGAATTAGGTTAGTACTTTCAGATATTATTAACAAGAATACTGAGTACTTTATTCAACAGTAAGAGAAGAAAGTAAGAAAGACTTCTCCTAGTTAAATTCTTCGTCACAATCACTAAGTAACTTTCTTAACAACTATCCTGGAAAAACTTTATACCGGATTCAGACTTAGGATAACACAAGGACCTCAAGAAGAATGCCAAGAATCAACTCTTGCAAGCACTCTTGGAAATTAGAGGTCTTTCTGAGACTCAATTGACGGATTGGTGATCTCCAAAGGAAATAAAGTTATAAATAGTGAGGACAAAAGGATAAAGATTTTTTTTTTGTAGTTCCTGACTATAGTAAGTCAAGAAAACCTCGTTTTTGTGGTTTGTAAGCTAGATCAAGGCAACTAGCTTTATAGGAAGCATAGCTACTCTTAAGATATGTAAGCTTAAAGGTAGCAGCGGAAGCATATATGTAAGGAAAAACTTGTAAAGGATCGAGATGAAAAAGAAAAGGTAATAAAGAAAACCTCAGATCTGAGTTCTCAAATCTTCGAAACTTAGAAAATCGAAAACGTTTTGAACCTCCGGTCAATGGACACACAGTTAACGTCAATTTATTTTCAAAAAAGACCAGATTGCTCTGATA
The DNA here is from genome assembly GCA_002319775.1 of Fagopyrum tataricum. Lineage (NCBI taxonomy): Eukaryota > Viridiplantae > Streptophyta > Magnoliopsida > Caryophyllales > Polygonaceae > Fagopyrum > Fagopyrum tataricum. The sequence continues at coordinate 44,884,804 of CM008285.1, read as the reverse complement.
TTAGAGAGATCTTCAAAGAAAACGAGCTTTGATGCCAAATTTGTAAAAGTATATATAACAGATCTAACAAAAACAAACATAAACAATCTAGAATGATTGTCAATATGTAAGCAGAGTATAAAACACAAGAGGATTTCTTGACGAGGTTCGGAGGTAGTCCTACATCCCTGGGATCTCAGATTCGATCCAATCCACTAGTTTTAGATCCAAAGCCAAAACATGAGTTACAAAGATAGAGTCGCTAGTGTAAAACCAAGACAAAGAAGAACAAGAGTATAAAGAACAACTAAGCGAACAAGAACAAGACACGAGTATGATAATCCAAGGATTCTCTTCTTGTTCCACAATGTGTGGTTCAAAAAATCTTTCAATCTGACAACTATTAAAGGAATTAACGCTCGATCTCGCTTTCTGTAGAGAAGAATACTCAAACAAAGCAACGACCTCGAGATGAGACGATATTCTTCACTCAAGAACACCAGAAGCAGAGCTGGAGAAGAGAGAGCGACAAGAGAGAAGAAAGAGATGAGAAAGAGTGATTAGGGTTAGGGTTAACTCTCGGCTAACTTTATATATCTCCCCTTCAGAAGTAAACGACGTCGTTCTATTAAATGAACCAACAACTTGTAACAAACCCGTTACAACCTTCATTATTAACATCAACCCAATTCTTCAAATAACAAACGCTTCCAAGCCGATTTCCTTCCATCTGGTCTCGAGTTCGAATCTCCTCTGGCTCATATCATTGCCAGCTTATTCTCCTTACAGAGATTGATCCGCATAAGAGCTCAAACCTGCCTTCAGATTAATCAAATAATGTATCGCTGAACCATCAGTGCCTCCTCCACACCTTCATCTATATCCATCAAGGTCACATTAGGTCATGCTCAACTATCTTTACCATCACTTGTGGCGTGGGTCCGCTTCACGGACATTGGAGACATAATCAGAGGCCTTGAAATGTTGAAATTTTATGTATTCATACAAATTCTCAAATGTTTGTTATAGCTTTTTACTGTCTAGGTTCTACTGAAATCTATAGTCTTTGCTGCCTATATAAACTTCCCGAAGCTCTCAAACTATTGATTTAGCAGGAGCTTGTTGTGCAAATTTGATAGTTAGATTTTATTAAAATTTGATTACTTCTGTACCAATTTGATTACTTATGTACCAATTGTCATATGAAATACACAAGTTAAGGCATAAGCTCAACAACCACCAACACCATAGCTACAACCCTTTTATATTGAAAGATGATCCGGTGAGATTAATCAAAATTAGTAGAGAAGAAAGAACCATCGTTGAAGAGGTTAAGCTAAAAATTTTGTTTCTAATATATTAGTTTAAAGTATACCTGTCAACTTATTATGAACAATTTTATCCTTATAAATCTTTATTCACTAACCTTCAAAGTTATACATCTTTTATATGGCATAACACCCGTGTTCTGCAATGTCGTTTTAGTTATAATGATTTTTTTGAATTTTTTTGGTGGCGTTTTGAGTGGTTTGTCGAGGAGGGAACGTAGATTTGTGATGGACTCCTGACGGCTCTGTTGTGAGTCCAAATCTGAGTTGTCTACAATTGTTCCCCAAGCTTTAAGACGAACTTTGTGCTACTTGCTAATTGCGTCATCCTACTTTCCCCTAAAGGTCTTGTTTGCTTTTATGCTTTTATGTTGTATTTTGTTTCTTTTCCGGTCTTTCGATCCACTAGACGAAGTCTCGTCTAATATTTTCACACCGCTTTTCTTTATAAAAAAAACCCGTTGAGACTCAGAAAATGTAGTAAAAACTGGAAATGTTGTTTTTTGCTTGCTTGTTGGCGGCTTGACGTTGTTTGTTGTCACCGATGCATTGCGTATAAGTAACTGTGTTGTCATTCTTGTTGGACTATCTGTTTAGTGTTACCTTCAGTGCCCGTTTGGTTAGAGTGGTGGAATGGAAACCGAATGAAATCAGGTTAAGGTAAATGAATGGAAATGAAAATGATTAAATTACTTTCATGTGTAGAAAGACCTTTAAACAAACATAGTTTTTTATTGATTCGGAATCATTCCGTTACCGGAAATGATTTCTAGCGATACCAAACGAGCTCTGTAGCTAGGCTCCTCATGCAACTTTGTCTTTACCAATTGACATGAATAACGACTTCCAGGATGACTTGAGGTATTGCATTATTGTTTCTTAACTGTTGAATTGATCTACGCCCAAAAAAATAAAATTAGAAGATAAAATATGATGAACTAATTAATTAATCTCTTAATTGCAGTAAAATGACATTTGAAGTGATCAGTTACCAACTCAGCTGCAGTCACGACAAATCGATTAGGTAATAACCATTACGATTTCCTATCTACTTATAATATTATGATGTTCTACAGTATGAAAATATGTTGATCTATATATATGTTGCCATCTTCAAGAATCTGCAAATCCACATACTTTCCATACTTACTACTCCTACAAAAAAGAAAACACCAACACCAATTGATCAATCAGGTTCAATGGCCGAGTCAGCTGTGATCGGCCTTGCTAGCAAGGTCTTGTCCGCCATTGCTTCCTCGTTATTACAAAAGGCATATGAAAAGGGCATTTCCATATGGGAAGCAAGAGATGAGCTTGAAAAGCTTCGGGTGGCCATTGAGACAATTGTCGCCGTGCTTCTTGACGCTGAGAAGAAGCAAGAAGGCTCTGCTGCTGTCAGGAACTGGATTAAGAGGCTAAAGGGTGTGTTGTACGATGCGGATGATCTGTTCGATGAAGTTGCTACCGAGGAGTTGCTTAAGGAACAAATCATGAAGAAGGTAAATAACATGCTTTCTAAGAAGGTACAAGTTCATTTATCTAACTTAAACCCAGTCATCTCTAGAAACTCCATCGCGAATAAGGTCAAGGCTATAAGAAAGAGATTGGTTGAGATCTCTAGGGATATGGATGAATTGAAATTTGTAAGATGTGATAATTTAGAGGAAGGGATACCTACTGGTATGAGGATAGGACAAGATCCAGGTTCTTATATAGATTCAGATGACGTTATTGGTAGAGATGATGATAAGAAAGACATTTTCAAAATGCTTTTACAAGATGGTTCATTTGTCATTGCCATAGTTGGAATAGGGGGAATAGGAAAAACAACACTAGCCAAACTAATTTACAACGACCAAGACTTTAATTTTGAAATATCGTGGTTTGCATGCATTTCTGGCGTCTATGATCAAAAAAAATTTATTGGAAAAATCTTTCAATCAGTATGTGAGGAAAGCTATAGTGGCTTCACCGTCGACGAGCTACAAACAAGAATTAGAGATTCGACGGCGGGTCAAAGTTTTTGCTTGTCCTAGATGATGTGTGGGACGATGATCGTGGTAGGTGGCTAAACCGATTGAGGTTATTGGATGGTGGCGCAAAAGGTAGCAAGATAATCATCACTAGGAGAGTTTCGTCTGTTGCAATGGCCATGGGTGCATTAAAAACTCACAATCTCGATGGTTTGTCAGACGAGGATTCCTGGAAACTATTCAAAAGGCTAGCCTTTGGCCCTTTGCTCCTGAATATGAAAATGATACAAGACGGGTTAAACTTGGTAAAAAGATTCTGAAGAAGTGTAGAAATGTCCCCTTAGCCATAAGGAGTATAGCTAGCCTTCTCTTTGAAAGAAATCCCACCCAAGAATGGGAGTCTATCAGTAACGAGGAGCTCTCAAAGCTAGGACAAAGTCACGAGGATGGTATTATGCCTACCTTCACAACTGAAGCAATGCTTTGCTTCTTGCTCCTTATTTTGTAAAGATTATAGATTTCGCAAATTAGATTTAATATATCATTGGATTGCCCAAGGATATATTATTTCACACAATGAAAGACAAACACTTGAGGATGTAAGTCATTCATATTTTATGTACCTGATAAGGAGAGGGTTTTTTCAAGAGATAGAAAAAGATATCCACAAAGAGATTCAAAATTTCAAGATGCATGATTTGATTCATGATTTGGCACAACACGTGGCCGGTGAGGAAAACATTGTATTGACCAAATCTTCCGGTCAAAGCACTTGTCCACGGCATGTAAGCGTTGAAGATATGATAGATGGCTCATGGAGGATTCCGAAAGCACTTCTCAAGGTGGATGGTATACGTTCAGTTATGTTCACGAATGGTGATTCAATTGATGGAGCGACTCTTAATAAACTATTTGTAAGTTATAAGTTGTTGCGGACGTTGAGTTTGCGGAGTTTGGGAATTGAGGAGGTTCCACGGTGCATCGGGGAGCTAAAACACCTGAGGAGTATTGATCTTTCAGAGAACAATTTCGAAAGACTTTCGGGTTCCCTGACAAATCTAGTGAATTTGCTTAGACTGGTCCTTTCAGATTGTTCTAAGTTGAAAGCTTTGCCGGATAATTTTAGGAAACTGATCAATCTTAGGCATTTGAGTATTGATTCATGCAGAAGTTTGGAGTATATGCCACCTGGAATTGAGGAGTTGATTTGCTTGCAATACTTGTGGGGCAGTTTTAAGGTAGGGAAAGAAAGGAGTGAGCTTGTTTTGTCTGGATTACAGCTTAGAGGATTGTTGAATATCGAGTTTAAAGATGGTATGAACAGTTGGGATGGAGATCAATGCTTGAAACTACCTGAAACGTTACAGTCTTTATATATAAATTACTATCCAGGCATAAGAATACCACGTTGGAGTAATTGGACGACGGAAAATGAACTTACGCTTCTGCAGCTGCATAATAGTTGTAAAGTAAAGTTTCTTCCTCCCTTGAGCTGTCTTCCTAATCTCAAGAATCTTTCACTTGAAGAATTGTTTGAACTGGAATACGTGGAAGAGGAAGGGTCTTCTAGCGACACGCCCTCCACGTTCTTCCTGCTTGGAGACACTTACGTTGGAGAATTTGCCAAAATTGAAGGGATGGAGGAAAAGCCGCCTAACAACATCGACTCCGCCTACGTTGTTTCCTTTTCTTACATGCCTAACGATTCGATATTGTCGGGAGCTTAAGTCAATGCCGCTATGTCCACGTGGTCTAGTGCTACACTTCACCGAAGTGGGATGTCAAGTGTTACAACACTTGCTGTCAGCTCCATCGTCAATTTCAGATGAAGCACTTACATCTATTCGAGAAGTCAAAATTACCACGTGCAAAGACTTGAAGATTATGGACCTCACATCAACACATATCGAAGAAATATCGATATCTTATTGCGAAGGGCTTACGAGTTTTAAGGTTGAACGACCTACATCCCTCCGATCTCTTATCTTCGATGATTGCGAACAATTGAAGGACGTGCACATTACGCAAGCCGATGCCCTTGAGGAATTGAGGTTTGAGAGTTGTCCAAAGTTGAACTTGTGGGAACAAAGTGTAGATTGGGATTCCCTTCACAACCTCTCTTTGCTTCGAGTTGGGCCATCTTCTCCTTTGGAGATACTTCCCGACTGCCTTCGACAACGTCAAGCCCTCGGCAAATTGAAAATCAACGTTTAACCGGTGAGTAGACTATACATAAGGTAGCTTGAAATATAAGTAGTACTTCCTATTTCTTTGGAGGCAGCTTGAAATTGTTTTGCATGCCGAAAGTGTATTAGCTTACTTAAGGTAGCTTTGTTTTATTTTTATTGAGCATTTTCATTGATCCCCTGCGTAGGATTGTGTTCCTGAGGACATCGAAAGCATTTATATCCGGCCCAACTACTCAATTGAAGCTTAAATCATTATTTCTTAGCTTTTTTTTAAAAAAAAGAAAAAAAGAAAGAAAGAAGAAGATATAGTCGAGCTACGTGTATCTCATACTGTGACGTCTAATTCATAAGTAACAGACTACATTCTACAAAATATGATTTTATTTCATGTTTGATGAGGATAAAGTGAAAAAAACAAATTTGATGATGCAGGTTTTTAGTTTGTTTCTTATCAAGACCTTGCCTTTCTCATTTTGTTTGTTGTTGGAATTTTTGATATGCAAGCTGAACCTTCTTTGGATGGTGAAGGGGAATCTTCACTTTTGGAATTGGATTCAACTGAAAGGTCTCTCCACAAAACACCAGGAGATATGTTTTGACATAAAAACATCAGATTGTCATTGCAAAGTTGATGAAAGGACTTGAGCTAAACTATGTTTTGAGGTTCTGTTCGTTGAATATCCTCTTTTAGGGTTTGGGAAAAAAAAAGGCTGATGAGGCATATATTATTACCAACCCAAAGCAAACGCATTTGTGTTGTACAAATAGTTGGAAAAAATGTAAGATGTCCTCAATAATTTGATGAAAAAAGTTATCTAAAGTCAAAGAAAGACAGCTGGACCGGAAAAATATTGTACCAAGTTCTCAAAATGGCTCCCACAGCTTTGATTGTGTCAAATAGTTGATGAAAGAGTTATCATGAAAGCTCAAAAGAAAACCCACCGTCTTATCAACTCAATTGAGATCAATGGCTGAATTAGTTGTATTTAATCTTGCATCCAAAGTGGTTGTAGCTATGGAGTTGGTGGTTGTTGAGTAGCTGCCTTAACTTGTGTATTTCATACGACAAACATGTATCAGTATGAATATATAGTATAACAAGCTTTGGTCATTTTATCAAACACCTTTGAACAGAAACCTCATATGGGGCAAACAATGAAAGATCTTATGACCTGTGTATCAACTTTTGATGACATAACTAGTAACCTAAAACTATCAAATTAGCAAAGGCAACATCTGCGTTGTACAACTGCCTTCACAGAGAGATTTCAACAGCAATTAGCACAACTTGCTGCTAAATCAATAGCTTTAGAGCTTCATAAAGTTTATATAGGCATCAAAGACAATAAATTTCAGCAGAACCTAGACAGTAACAAGCTACAACTACAACATCTGAGAATTTGTATGGCTCCATAAAATTTCCGACATTTCAAGGTCTATGTTTATAACGTTATTCTTCGTACAGATGCCTTGACAGATGGTTGAGCTCGATCTGAAGCGATACATTATCTGAATCTGAAGACATCTTCATTTCTCACAAAGTTTTGAGTTCTTCTGCAGATCAATTACTAAGAGAATACTTAATCACTGGTTTTTCCTACAAGATTTCTTAAAAAAGATATTATTATTCTCTACTTCTAAGGACAGTAAAATGTTTATTTCAATCTACTCTCACGTAGATTATTTACACAGCCTTTATTGAGTGCACCAGTGGATTGATGACTGTGTTATACAAATAGTGGACAAAAGGTAAGATGTTCTCTATAATAGATGAAAAAAGTTATCTAAATGTCAAGAAAGACAGCCTGGACTGACAAAATATTGTACCAAGTTCTAAATAATGAAGTCAAAATGGCTCCCACAGGTTTAATTGCGTCAAATAATTGATGAAAGAAGTTTCTCTTAACCACTCATTTCGCCCGAGCATATATGGTAGAAAAAACCCACAAACTTTGTTGTGTTTCCTTGTTAAAAGAGAAACTAACATCTGATAACTTTTTTGAGATCAATGGCTGAGTTAGTTGTGTTCAACCTTGCTTTCAAGGTCTTGTCCACCATTGCTTCTCCAACTTTTCAAATGGCATATGAAAAGGGCCTTTCAATTTGGGAAGCAAGGGATGAGCTTCACAATCTTCGGGTCCAGGCTGTGCTTCTTGATGCTGAGAGGAAGCAAGATAGCTCTGTTTCTATCAAGAATTGGATCAAGAGGCTTAAGGACGTGTTGTATAATGCAGATGATTTGTTCGATGTAGTTGCCACTAATGATATGCTGAAGCAACTGATAATTAAAAAGAAGAACAACAAGATCTCAAAGGATATAAGTCATTCATATTTCATGTACTTGTTAAGGAAGGGTTTTTTCCAAGATGTAGAGAAAGATAGATATGATGCGATGAGATGAGATGGAAAAGTTGCAAAAAGCATGATCTACTTGTTGATCTAGCACGACATGTGGCTGGCGGAGAAAGCAATGTCTTGAGTACAACGTCTACAAGTGCAAGTATATGTCCACGACATGTAAGCATTGAATACTATATCAATGATTCATGGACTATTCTGGAACCGTTTCTCTACATGGATGGGGTACGCTCATCACCTCTCCAAAATATATCAATACTTTATTGCCAAGGGCTTACGAGTTTTCAGGTTCAATGACCTGCATCTCTACTGTCTCGATCTTACGCTCGATAACTGCAATCAGTTGAAGGAATTGCCCTTAAGGAATTGATGGTTAAAAGATGTCCAGAGTTGGAGTTGTGGGAAGAAGGCAAGAGGTGGAATTCCCTTCATAACCTCTCTTTGCTCGAAGTCAATTCAGTCCCCCCTCCGGAGTTGCTTCCCATCAACCTTCGACAACGTCAACCTCTTGCTTAATTACAAATCATCATTAATACAGCGGTGAGTTAAACAATTTCATTTCCGACTTGCAACTCACGCTTTTGTACTCTCCAAATTAGATTGAAGATTAATTTTTCAGTGTTCACTGCTTTGAAAGCGGAATCATATCATAGTAAAAAGGGGAATCATATCATAGTAAACTAGTTTTTCTAAACATCTAAACAAACGATCGCATGTATTAATCGTTTAGATACAAAATTAAAAAATGAATACCTCTTAATACGTGAACCACTACTTTAAAAGAGAAATCGAAAGTATCAAATCATCTAGTTAGTCCACCTAAATATAGATCTAGATCACCTTAAATGGTTGGATGCTAGTGTAAGTATAAAATAGATCCAAGTAAAGACAGTAAGAAGAATAGCCGACTTCTTACATTCAAATGCACTGCTATTCTATACATATATATATCATCAAAATGGTGTCATACACTCTTTTGTATCATATACCATAATTGCATGTAATTGATTTTCTTTTTCAACAGCCCACTTTGATTTTGAAATTCAAAGTCAAATGGATTCGATAATCCATATATATCAAACGTGCAGTTCAATAACTCTTTCCATTCCGAATCAATCCGATTGAAGACAAGCGAAAGATCTCTATTTTATACCGTTAATTTGGTTCGGATTTTTTTTTAGAAACCCGTCTTTTATATTGTTTGCAGCTATAATTATTTCATAAATAATAAATATTTTTCGATTAATATTTATTAGAAGATAACTCTTTTTGTATATCTTTTATTTATTTATTTTTCTCTCTAAGTGAATGTTCTCAGTTTTATAATTATCTTTGTATTTATAAATATTAAATCCTATAAACTTCCATCCGTGTCAATCCTCGTCAACTACCAATATCTTATAGTTTAGATCTTTGTTAAATTATAATCTTAATTCAAAAAAAATCTGGATAAATTAAGCCATAACTCTCCTTATTCAACTACCAAATCTAAACTGATTAAAAGTTACGTAACAAAAAAATCCGTGCGGTGCCCCCTACTCGCAAACTATATATATAAATCTAGTTAGGTTAATAGATGCAACTATAAGAAGAGGATCTAGCGGGCATGAAAACCCTCGCCCTGTGGCTCCAAGGAGTTGACGAGGTACCTCGCAGGCGGCTGAGGTTATCATCCGACTGACCCGTGAGTTGTCTACTATATACCCTAGAGTGAGGTACGCCACATCTTTTATTAGGGTACTCAAGTAGAGGTCTTTTTCCGTGGAGGAGACATTACAGTGGTTCACTGATCACCAATATTCTGACGTGGCGATGGCTGCTAGGGCTGCGGTGGATGCTAGGGCTGCAATGATGGCTAGGCTACGGGATGCTAGGGCTGAGATAGCGGCGCGGGTTGAGATAGCGGCGCGGGTTGCTATGGTGGAGGTAGCGGTATCGATGCCGAATTCTACGATTGAGGTGGCGATAGGGGAAGTTGGGGCTGCGTTTGAGGCGCTGGATGCTAGGATTGAGATGGCGTCGCGGGATTTTAGGGATACGATGGAGGCGCTGAATGCTAGTATTGCGATGGAGGCGCGGGATATTAGGGATGCGATGGATGCTAGAGTTCCGATGACGGTGCAGGAGCCTAGCGATGAGGTGGAGGAGGAGATGTCTTAACGGTGGAGACGCTGGACAAAGTTGTGATTAGGGTTTCCGAAATCTTGTGTTGTTTGCATGGAAACCTTTTCGGTTAGATCCGAGTCAGTTAATCTGATGCCTCGTTCAATGGATCAAGATTCCAATTGTCTACTTTTGTTTCTCAATACTAATTTATCATACCTTGTTTTATTTATTTATTTTCTTGGTTGCGAATAATGAAATTTTCATTTGAGATAATTTGGTCAATAATGCATTTTTTTTTATAAGGAACACAAAGTGGGTACGTGGAATTTATAAAACGCACTACCTATGCACTCTACCATTTATTAAAATCAAATTCACTTTATCCCTCCTTCCTCCCCCTCGAACTTCTTCTCTCTGAAACCCTATACGCCAAATCACCCTTCGATCAGCCATTGATTTCCTTCCTCTACCGTGAGATAAATTGTTTTGAATTCGCCAATTGCGATCCTCTAACAACCCTAATCGCCGTCTATGGAAGCCAAGAACTCTGCAGCAAATCGGTGTACTAGGTTGATATGAAGAAATTGGGGCAGGTTTTTACACTTGCAATCTCCATAAGTGGATCTTCTGCCCTCTTTCTGTTGCATTCTTGTATATGGAAATTGAATGAAGTTGGGTAAGATTTGTATTGTGCTTGGATTAATTTCCCTCTGCCCAGATACAGAGTTGCTCCAATTGTTCGCCTCCGAAATAAACGGCTTGGAGAGGTATTTTCTCATTTTCTACAACTAAGCCAGAATGTTTTGTGATTGACCGTGTAAAATTCTAGATTGGTCGGCTGCCCATGGATTGGTCCAAATGTTAATTTGATCCCTCTTGCACAATCTGGGATAGTCAAAGCTCACGGAAAATGCGTAAATGGATTATTGAATCTGGATATGATGCGGGAGATAACGTTATACATGGAGTATATTCTCTCATACCTAGGCCTTGATAGATGCTGAGGATGTTTTGATGTCTTATCTCTACCTTATTTGTTTCTGTTAAGATTTTATGTCCAGTTGTCCACTAGAACTTCTTTGCTGAGAGAGAACAAGATTGCACTGAAGATGGGTTGTGACTCCCTTGGTGAATCAAATCTCAACCCTCTTCGATCTCTCTTCCAGTTGCTCAATATTCAACCATTACAAGAGGTGTCAATCTTGCTTATTAATTACTTTATGTAAATATATACGCTCTTTTGCTTACAAAATGTTATCCTTTCTTTCATTCTCAGGCTATGTGCACGGGTGTTGACCTTGAGAATAGAAAGAGACCATTTACTCCGAAAGTATGTTTTTGAGCCTGCCATTTATTCCTGTTCATCTCTCCTGTATGTGTTTTTTTTAATCAAATTAATGCACTATAATCATTGATGAATTTAGTAATTTACAACCTGATTAGTTTTCTGTTTGAATGATTTGTGTTTTATAGACTACTTTTCCTCTTATAACTCAAGAGTGTAGTTCAATAAGACCTATATCAGTCTAGGCTTTGACTACAACTAACTAGCTGATACTATAACTCATTTGACAGGCTCGAATGGAAGAATACGAATCAAACTTGGCAAAGCGGAGAAAGGCTCCCCCATTCAAGCTATAGAACAAAAGAAAGATGAAAATGCTCAATCTATTTCGGAAGCCACTTTGAATAAGCTTGTTAGTACTGTGGAAGTCCAAAATCTTGAGGTACATAGGCATAAATAAGCAGAGCATTTTAATATTAAATGAGATTGACACGGTTGTGGACCTTGAGAGTAGAAATAGACCACTTACTCCAAAAGTATGTTATGTGCAGAACGGAGAAGGTAACTATGTTTTGTCTTAAATCTTTTTTCTACAGAGTGTTGGACTACACAAAAATAACTAGGTGTTGTTGTTGCATACTTATATACTTTCTTCAACTTTGCATGTTGACATGTCCAATGTTCATACATGGTGTATTTGAAGCAATTCTTATATTTTATGGCTTCTGTTTAATAAGCTGATCAAACAAGGATTTTTGCTAGAACTTTTTCTTCCATTTTCACCGTCTTAAAGTTAGTTTTTGAGTGTTTCCTGTTTGAAAAGCTCATATTTTGGTGATGCAGCAATGTTGGCATACAAAACAGTGTCAGGGACGAAAGCTTTCAAGAAGCAAGTCCACCTTGTGCTCCAGTTTCTAGCTTTCATTTTGGCTGCAATTGGTGTTTGGGCTACTCTGAAGTTTCATAACGATAAAGGCATTGACAATTTCTACAGCTTGCATTCATGGCTTGGTCTAGCTTGCCTTTTACTGTTCGGTGTCCAGGTTCTGTTTCTATTCATATTTTTTACTTTCTTTGTTATGTTAAGGGCTGCTTGCTTGAACATGAGAAGTGCACTTTTTGGGAATTAACTTTCCTGGAAGTAGTTGTCAACCAATGAGCTCAATTTTACATACGTCATCAAAGAAATCCAATATCATCTTGTTAATTCCGGCTTTCTATTGCAGTGGGCCATAGGATTTGCAACCTTTTGGTAACATGGTGGTTCAAGGACCAGCAGAGCATATGTGCTTCCATGGAACTTCTTCTTAGCTGCAACGCCATCAATAAACACTTGCAATTAGAATCTGTTATTACTGAGCTGTTGAACAAAAGAAGGCAAGAGAATTGAGACCTTGGCAATTTGGCGGATGAAGTAATCACCGTAACGCTTAGATGGCTTCATTTTAACAACATGAACCATGTCCTGCATTGAGAATAAATTTAATTAGCTGATAGATCAGCTTAATAGGGCAAGGTGAAAGAATGCATTGAATTCAGGCATACATCAACAATGTAGAAATCAATATCAGCATTCGAAATTGCTTTCCCATCAATGCCAACAGTGTGTGTCTTGTGCTTGTATGTCATCAAGATTGTCCTGCCAAAAATTATAAAGCAACAACCAGTTTATCAATTATAAACCTTCTTCAACTTGAAGAAATATATACATATACTGATATACATGCATAAGCGATATGCCTACTCATGCAAGTTCCAACCTTAGGGTAGCTTCATCAACTTCCATGTATGTGGCGAGCTTCGGGAGGGAGATGGTAGAGTAAACATTCAAGAAAGTTCGAACACCAGCTGATAGCTGTTGCTATTTAACCTCATAAAGGAATAATTTCACCTGCAGCCTATATGCATTCTGCATGGGAGTCAAAAACATACTTGAATTGAGAATTCCTCATTTAATCCAAGTGAAGGGTAGAAAATGCTTGTGTAGAGAAAAGATGATAGACACAGTTCTTTAACAGAAAGAATCACTGCAGTTTAGAACTAGCCACGAAACTTACTAGGAGGCACCACAAGGATAGATGGATCCAAGTATCCTGATATAACAGCTCTAATCAAGTCCAGTTCATTCACTTGCAGCTTAGAACTTCTGTGATTGGAGCGGACGGAGGAACCAGCAGGGACGGCATGCACATTACGGTTCCTTTCATCTTGCATGTCCTGAAAAGAAGATTTACGTTTAAAGAATGTTAGAATCTTAGATTACAAACCAAAATTGTAATCAGAACAAAGAACTTGGGCCAAATTTTATTTTGACCTTTGAGTTGAATATGCAGAACCAAATCTGACCAAAGATAAATCTATGGATCTTACATCGTCCATACCTCGGGGTCCATACCTCGGGGTCAAAAATCCCAAACCTGACCAAAGATAAATCTATGGATACAACGAAGTTGGGTATTAAAATCGGGTAACAACGAAGTTGGGTAACCGAAGTGAAGTTGGATATAGAACGTTGGGTATTAAATCGGGTAACAACGAAGTTGGGTAACATAAGTAAATTTGGATGTAGAACGTTGGGTATTAAAATCGGGTAACAACGAAGTTGGGTAACATAAGTAAATACGGAATTAGAACGTTGGGTATTAAAATCGGGTAACAACGAAGTTGGGTAACATAAGTGAATTTGGATGTAGAATGTTGTGTATTAAAATCGCGTAACAACGAAGTTGGGTTACATAAGTGAATTTGGATGTAAAACGTTGGGTATTAAAATCGGGTAACAACGAAGTTGGGTAACATAAGTGAATTTGGATGTAGAACGTTGGGTATTAAAATTGGGTAACAAATTTTTGGTAACCTAAGTTGGGTACATGATGAAGGTTGGGTATTAAAAATTGGGTATTACTATTTAAAGGAATGGTTACTTTACAAATAGAAAGTGCATAGTTAGTGTTTCTATAAAATTTTGTATACACACTTTGTTTTCTTGACAAAAAATCTACACACCAACCAAGTTCACCCTTTTCCTTTTTGCTTGGACATGAGTGAGAGAGGATTCTTGCCTGCACTAAAAAAGGAAAACAATACCTTCGAATATTTGGATAGATTGCTTTGAATACCTTCGAATAATTGGATAGATTGTTTTGAATAATGATGATATCATCTATCTATTTTAAGTTAGTTTAATTCTAATTTTATCGTTACGATCTTTTCTATTTCATTTCGTGGTCCGTTGTTGCAACCTGGAATGTCAAAGTAGAGATGAGTAGATTGTAACTTGCGGAAGGGTGAAGAAGGCAAGTTTGCGTTGCCAAACTCAGGAAGAAGAAGTTGTTCACGTATGGACAAAAAAAAAAGAGATAATTGGGCCGGGAAAGGGAAAGGAAGGAAGGGATGGAGTGGGCCGGAGATTAAAACAGGCCCAAAAATTAAAACAACCCCCCAAGAGAGATGGAAAGAAAGTAAACCGATTCGATTCGGTTTTATTCGATTAAAAACTCGGTAATTCGACCGGTATCGAAATAAAAATTCAGATTATTACAATTTTCATAAAACTACAATTAATAGTTGTAACTAGTTTAGTACCCGTGCTTTGCACAAGATTTGTAAAAGTTTGATCTAAAAAATTTGAATTATAAATAAAGTATTGTTAGTTATACAAAAAAAATATAATTTTAAATAATATATAATGTAAAAGAAGAAATAAATATATATCTAAAAAGTAAAAACTGAGAATTTGGAATAAACAATAACAAAACTATATAAAAGAAACAAATTACATAATAAGTATCTATGTAAAGACTAAAGAGCTGTAAATAATATGTTAATCATTACAACTAAAGAATGTGATATATTAAATAAATATATATACAATTAAGGAATATTATACACTATAATTAATAAATATGGTTTTTTCTATAATATATTCAAATATCTAATTCAATAGTTTATTTTTGGTTCTTTTTAAAATAAAGATTTGTGTGAAGATAAAATAAGCAAGTCAAAAATTGAAACAATCTTCCATAATTAAAATTACCAAATATGCGGACAAAATCTGACATGGCGTAATATGGTGTCGCCAAGTGGCAAAAGCTGAGGTGACTTAGTGTAAGGACGACAAGTGGCCTTATTCACTTATGTTTTAGTTGTATGATTATTTCAATAAATATATAAAAAAATCTATAAAAAGGTTTACAATTTTAATAAAACTAATTTAGACTTGTACGCAAAATGGTTTAGTAAATAATTAATCAACAATACATATTTAGTAAATTTTGGGTGTATTTATAATAATAATTATTTGATAAGCTTTTCTCTAATACGTTTATTAAATATAGATTAGGCATATAACATATATTAATTAATCGGTTAATATTTTCACTAACATATATTAATCCTAGTTTCAATTTGGTAGAAAATATTAAAACTATTTATTCTATATAAATTAATATTAGTTTACATGTTAATAATTATATCGTAATTGAGTGAAAAAATTCAAATCATATTCCTTAATAATGGCATGTTGCAAAATGGTAGTTCTTGAAAGGAAATTACTTAAACCAATAATATCATATATGGTAATAATTGATACAAAATAGTATAAGATCAATTATGTATTTTTTAATGGAAATAAGTTTATATATCATCTTCATAAATAAATAAAATAGAAGGTAAAAAATGAGGTTGCGCAACTTAGAGACGACATGTGGCGAAATTCTATGTGGCTTAATGTAGAGACAACATGTGAAAAAATCCGATTGAAAAACATGATTCAAAGATGAAACTCAATTTCCAAATTTGAAGTACCCATATTGAAAAACATCCAAACATGATCCCTGTAAACGAATACACAAGGAAATCTAGTAGGTTCGATGTTCCAATCTTCAAGAAGTATAAGTTTTGGTTTGAAGAAGATGAAATATCGATCTAGTTGACGACAAATATCCGATTTGTTAGATGAAAACGACAGTTTAGGAGAGAGTGAAATATCCACATAACTTGTTAATATTACCTGATTATTATTTGAAAATCTTATTTGTATACCTAAACTTAAAGAGCAGTCTTTGGGATGATTTTTTCTAAAGCACCTAATTAAGTCAATAAATCTTATTCACTAAACAAAAATCATAAATTATAAAATATAAAAGATTTTTGATTAGACGATCCTCCCTAAAAATCTCGATTACCTAAAATAATTATAATTATTTTTTTCATTAAAAGTTCAACCTAACCTCACGTTTTTTCTAGTTAAAAAGATATAGTTTTGATTCACCTAAAATAATTATAATGATCTTGTCCATTAAAAGTTCAACATGATCGTTTTCTTTGTAACGTATGAGATAAGAGTTCTAATCTATATACCTATACTAAAAGAGCCGTCACTTAAGCTAACGTGACGGATTCTCAATTTTTCTTGTGATAATTTTTTTTCCAAAACATCTAATTAAGCCAATAAATCTTATTTACTAAACAAAAATTATAAATTATAAAATATAAAGATTTTTTTATCATACGATCCTCTCTACAAATCTCGAAATCTTCAAAGATTTCGTTTGATTATGTTGATTGATATTCGTAGATCAAAAAATTATTAGATCAATCTTCTCCCATACGATTACCTAAAATCATTATAATTATTTTTTTCATTAAAAGTTCAACCTAACCTCACGTTTTTTCTAGTTACAAAGATTTAGTTTTGATTCACCTAAAATAATTATAATTATTTTTTCCATTAAAATTTAACATGATCTTTTCCTTTGTAAGGTATGAGGTACGAGTTGTAATATACATCAAACAAACCCATATATCTATTATATAATTCTATAAGCTATACTAAAACAACCGTCATAATGCTGACGTGACGCTCTCATAATTTTTCTCCTAATAAATATTTTTACTAAATTATTAATTAAATCATAAAATGCTTTTAACTAAAACATCTATCTAAACTTGTCATATACGTTAAAACAATATCTACTAAAATATTTTAGGTGAATTATTTACGTTAAAACAATATCTATTAAATTATTAATTAAACCATAAAATCCTTTTAAATACAATATTTATCTAAACTTCCCCATACGTTAAAAACAATATCTAAATTTTAATTTTGAAATATCAAAATTTACAAAATCAATAATATCTACCGATTTCTCTTGTACGTTAGTTGACGATAAAACCTAAACTTCTCATGTATGTTAAAATTCTCACACTATATATACAAATCATATCCCATCGTCTTCCATTCAGTTCCCGTTTTTCTATATTGATCATATTTCTTCATATTTTTTAGGTTTCGAGAATTTGAAGATATTTCTAGGTTGCTTCGTCATATCTTTTTCAGGCTATTCTCTATGTCGTTATCATTTTGCTATCATTTGTTTTTTTTTTCTATTCGGATATCATTCTTTATCATCATTTCGGCTATCAATCGTTTTTCACCAAATACGTCCATGCTTCAATCATTCTTTTCTTTTCTTTTTTTACCGATTTTCAATCTTTGGATCTCGCTATCATTCGTTTATTTTCTCTTCGGCTATACATTATAATTTATGAATGTTAAAAAATTATTAAAATTCAACTTTACACAATGTTCGGGTTATAAAATAAGTAAACTATTATCATAATATTTGATGCATAAATTTTAATTATTTTAATAAATAAACATTAAAAAAATAATTAAAATTACCCGCGTAGTGTGCGGGTATTGCACTAGTTATCTGGTAAATTTTTGATTCAAAATTAATTAATAAAAGGAGTAAAAACGGAATTTATTAGGATGGTTAAAATAAAAGACCAATAAATAAGATTCAATCTAGTTCCAAGAAACACTACCTCATTTCGAAACTCAAGTTGTCCATTACGAAACCCTATCCCATTCCATAACCCTATTCAATTTTGCAACCGTTGTTCATCTCGCCCGCCATCGAGTCCGTCATGTAGCTTGCCGCCCTCGAGCTTCGCTGGATAAGACAAGCCGCCGCTCAAATCCTCCAAACCCGACCCAAATCTGGAGCCACAAACCGCTCTCTCCTACCGTGTCGATAGGCCCCCATAAACCGTCGATTGTGTCCTCATCTCGCAATCGGGATTCCGAAACGTTAACTTCCGGCGGCGGAGGAGGAGGAACAACGACGGATCTGCGTTGTCTTCTCGCAGTCAGGATTCCTTACCGTTGGGGAAAAGGTGATAAAAGATGCGGGGAAGGTGGGAGAAGCCACCGACAAAAGTGGGAGAAGCCGATGACGAAGGCAACAGGGCGGGCTTCCAACGGCAACAGGGGTCGACAAGGTGACGTAGGAAGTCGACCCTTCAATTAAGGTTTCTCACATTTTTTTGAGTAAATTACAATAGGCACATCTATTTTGTAATTACATTAATGACCCATTTTGTAATTTGTAAATTTGCCCTTTAAAAAATAATTACATAAATTGACCCAATTTTAAATTTACGAGAAAATGAACAAAAACTTTTGGAAGTGCACCAAATGACCTGAATTTAATTATTACATGAATATGACTTGTTTATTAATATTGTGTAATTCGATTAGGCTTGTGTAATTCGATTGAGCTTGGACTTGTGTAACTCAATGAAGCTTGTGTAACTCGATTGGGCTTGTGTAACTCGATTGAGCTTAAATTTGTGTAACTTGCTCTTGTGTAAACGAGGGACTTTTGGCTTGTATAACTCAACATTGTGTAAACAACGAAAATGTGTATTAACAATGTGCATTAACATTTTCCCTTTTTAATACATTTTCACATTTATAAAATTCACTATTGTCACTACTTGTTCTTAACTATAAACATTCTATTATTTTCTTCGTCTCTTAATTCACACATTTCTCTTCATTTTGTTATGATAAAAATAAATAAATAGAATATAACAATATTAAATTAAACATAACAAGATTTAATCTTAAATTACATGATTATAACTCTACTTGCAAAAGTACTGGCAAAAGCTCGTGGACACTAGTACACATATAAGACCGAATTTAGAGATTAAACCATTTTATAAACCGTTGATTCGAATCGAAAACATAAAATAGAAATAAATTGAAAATCAAATTGACGTGTTTATCATCTTTACAACACGAGAAAATGGGTAAAATATAGTAATACGGAATTGGTTAAAACGTACTTTTTATAATGATTAATTTTTAAAACTTGAAAATTCTGAAATTAGTTTATTATTTTATAAAGTATAACCCTACCAAATTATTTTTATAGGATTTTTTTAATAAAACTTATTAAAATTAAATATAATAAGTATAACATGGTCAATATAATTTAATACATGACCGATCAGTGACTGAAACTTTAAAAGCAATAATACGGCTCAATTCGACTATGAAATTTTATTTCCAACAATTTTAAAAAATATATTATAGAAGGTGATTTTATAAACTCCAAATATAATTATATATTTTTAAAAATTGTTATTTATGTTATTTGGAAAAAGAATATATTCATTTCTTCATGGGTTTTTTTTGTAAATTAAAACAGGAGACGACAGCAGAACCCTCTCTTCTCTCAGAAAGTCCAAGCAAAGAGAAACAGGAGACCGAACTCATCTCTTTACGCCGCCGTTGAGACAACTCCCTAAAAAATCTCTCAATCTCAATCCCCAACTCTTCAAATTCTTCTTCGTCTTCTCAGTAGGCCAATCAAGAAATGGCGATGGCAGTGTTGAGAAAGGAAGGGAGGCGTCTGAACCCTCTCTTCTCTCCCAACCCCTTGAACGCTCTCCGCTCATCTCTAGTCCCTGCTCAGTATGATCTACAACTTTCATCTTGTAGTTTATCCTATCTTTGTTTGTTTTGGATTTGGTGACAAATGAACTTGCTTACAAAATATGCTCGATTAGGGTTTTCCGATGTTCAATTGGGAAGATCTGGTTGAAGATTCTATGGATTGTGCTTTTAATTCGCTTTTGAAACAGGGAATACGATCCCTGTATCGATCCATTATGTTTGCAATTTGCCGTTGCTTGTTTGATATCGAAAGATTTTATTGAAAATGTCGCCAAGGGAGATCCCGTGTTTGCACTGCTGAGTATGAATATGGTGTTGGATGTATGTGGGACTTGTATCTTGTGGTGTTGGATGATATGTCTGATAACACATTATTTGCATCGTTCAGTTTCATGTGTGGAGATTTGTTCTCTCTAAAGTATTAACTTTGTTGTTAGGGAGGAAGCTTCTTTGGGTGTTCGATATGTTTCGACTCAAATTGGTGAGAAGCTTTCTGTTTTTTCATCGAGTTGTCTATGAACCGTGTAAAATTCATCTGCATATTTTTGGCTTTGGCTGACGAGTAGTGTGTTCATCAATTTGATTCTTATAGTTAGAAACAGGATGAAGAGTGTTAAGAATATTCAGAAGATCACAAAAGCTATGAAGATGGTTGCAGCATCCAAGTTGCGACAAATTCAGGCTAAGGCTGAAAACTCCCGTGGCTTCTGGCAGCCTTTCACTGCACTCCTTGGAGATACTCCAAGTATGCAAATCCCTCTGTTTCTACAGCTTCTGCAATAATACAGTATGATGTTGTTTGTTATGTACTGCAGTGATGCTTTTTGGCCCGAGTTATCGGAAAGTCATTGTACTATTATAATGACATGTGTTTGAATGAAAGATAAGCACTAGTGTGTATGTCTTCAGATTGAAGGTGTTGTTTGGCATAATTTTAAGCAAATGACACAAACATTATAATTTTCTTACATAGTTCAACACTATACAACTGATGATAACATATGCAACATTTGTAGTTAGGGAAACATAAAAATATCAATGTCCTTAGTGGAATATCAGCGCTTTGTACTTTCTAATTTGACTGGTACTGTTACATAGTAACTCAGATTGCTGCACATTTTCGAAATATCATACTGCTAGTAAAAAATAGCAACATTGAGAAGTTTTATTTTTAAAAATAGACAGTTGAGTTGTTTATTTTTTCAATGCGATATTTCTTCATCATCGTGGTTTCTAATTTCTATACATGTTATTTCATCTTGTTATCTTCTTCTGTTCTCATTTTCTTTTCCCCTTTTTCATTACAACTTCAGGTGTTGATGTCAAGAAGACTGTTGTAGTTACCATTTCTGCAGACAAAGGTCTCTGCGGTGGAATCAACTCAACCTCAGTTAAGATAAGCCGTGGAGTTCACAAGTTGAACTCTGGTAAGTCCATATGCTGCCTGAAATAAATTTCAGAGGTGATGACTTTTGCCTTGTTTTTCTATTTTTGATGCATCTGCTATCCCAATATGCTATTATAGGACCTGACAAGGAACCAAAATATGTTATTCTGGGAGAAAAAGCAAAAGTTCAGCTGATGCGTGGCTCAAAGAAAGATATTGAGCTATGTATCACCGAGTTGCAGAAAAATCCTCTGAACTACACACAGGTTAGTTCGTTTATGATATTAATATAAGCTCTGTATCCTTCTCATCACCCTTTGATGGAACTTGGATCTGGTAATTTTAGTTGACTAGTCATATGAGTATTCGGCTGTTCCGCCATAGAGCTAACAAAATGCAGGTTACTTATAGCTTGTATGAATCAACATAGGCATTTTCTTACTTGTTTTTTCTCCACGTGTCAAGGTTTCTGTGATAGCAGATGAGATTTTGAAGAATGTGCAGTTTGATGCTCTAAGAGTTGTATTCAACAAGTTCAGCTCTGTTGTCTCATTTGTGCCAACAGTGTCTACTATTCTCTCTCCTGAGGTACTAGACTGGATGCAATCTTTTGATCATTAATTCTTTTTGTTTGAACATATTATAATCTCGAGCTTTTATAAACAGATTGTTGAGAGGGAGTCTGAAGCTGGTGGAAAGCTTGGTGATCTAGATTCTTACGAAATTGAGGGTGGTGACTCAAAGTCCGAAATCCTTCAGAATTTGGCAGAGTTTCAGTTTTCATGCGTAAGTTCTTACCTCTAGAAGCTTTTGAGCAAAATACATCAGCAAAACCACTTTTTTCCCCCTGAACTACTTGTTGAAATGGATCACATGACACGTGACCTTTCTGTTCCAGGTAATGTTTAACGCGGTCATGGAGAATGCATGCAGTGAGCAGGGAGCTAGAATGTCTGCCATGGACAGCTCTAGCAGAAACGCTGGAGATATGCTTGACCGTCTCACCCTTACTTACAACAGGTCTCTCCCTCTGTCTATGCATATATATATATATATATATATAGTTGTTGATGAATAATTTTGGTCTCTTGCTGATACATTTTTGCCCTTGCGATAACTTATGACAGAACTCGTCAAGCTTCTATCACAACTGAGCTCACTGAAATTATATCTGGAGCATCAGCATTGGAGACCTAATTTGGGATATTGATCACTTCTCGTTTTCCATCAGAGATGATAATGATGAAATAAATTGTATTTCAAAATTTGTTTTGTTATCCCTTTGAAGGGGATTGCGAGGAACCCTGGACAATAACTTCCCAAATCTGAATTGTGGGAGATGACAAATTCTTGTTCCTTTTTGTTAAGGGGTTCTCTACATATCTGTTTATTCCGAGAAACAGTTTGAGACACAGGCCATAGGCTTTATATGCCATTCACCTTGGTGTTAGCAAGCTATGCCATTGTTTTTACAAAAAATCTTCTTTCTGTCAGTAATGTGATTGTTAAAATTATTAGAGCATATCCATCAATGGTTTATTATCCGATTTCTTAACTCGATTTCAATTTTCTATGTTCCTACATCCAATTGAATTTAACAACTTATTCTACTTTTTTTCCACTTGGTTCTATTAACCTGATTTTTTACTTTGTATTTATTTTTATCAGTAACGATAAATTACTTGTTTATGTAACAACAATAATTATTTAAGATTTACTTTTAATTTATATAAAACTAAATAAATAATTTTTAAGCATAAAATTAGATAAACATGTTCATTTAAATTTTAAAAAAAATTAAAATATTACCTATGAAATTTAAGATCAAAAATGAAGAAATACATAAAAATAAAAAAAGAGTACATCTTAAACCATAATAGAACTACTAATTTCTGATATTTTAATTTAATGTCTAATAACTTGTAATATTAATTTATTATAAAATATTAATACTTATTTGTGATTTTTTTAAAAAAAAATCTTAAATTACTTTAAAATGAATTTAATTTTAAGATACATAATATGAATGTCTATGAATTAAAAAAAAAAGTTAAAAAGTATTTAAAAATAATAACAATATTCAATAATGTCTATTATAATTATCAAGTTGATAAGAGAGCATCTTACAACCATGTATGCTTGCAAAATTTGTAAGTCGCATATTAGCGTTTGCCGTCCAAATAAGAGTTTCTTTACTCATAACAAACAAATTAACGAGTAGATAAAAAAATTCTCTAAAAAGAAACTAAGAGCTTCTTCATTCCGGATATTGAGAGTTTCTTTAGTTATTTAAATTTGAAAAAATTAAGATATACGTCATATGGTGATAGAACACAGAAAATGAGTGGAGAGAAGTATCTATGTGAAGGTATTCTATGACAATTTCTTGCCAAATCTAAACTCTTGACTGGTTTAATTATTTACCTTTTGAGCTTTCCTTTACTTTTTAGATTTATTTTGTGCTTTATTTTAATTTAAAAAACTTTAATAAATTATGAGATGGAAGAATAAGTTTCTTAGGATATGAAAATTTTCTCCTAAGCCTTGAACCGAATTTAGAGCACAATGGCACCATCTAAATTTGCCCACTATTAAGTGTTTGAAAGTTAGGAAATTAAAGTATAAATTTACGCACTTCTCGCATCTTGTAAATCCCTCTTTGAAAAACAAATAGACCCAAAGAACATTCATGTGCAACTTTCGCATCCTGCGTTTTACTAGCATTGAACTACATAACGTATGAAATAAGACATACAATCAAAGTACATAAATAATGAATGATATATGGACTCATCATGTATAGTCGGCTCTCCAAACCATAGAAGTATAGAACATAAGGAAATTAGCACGACATAACTTCTCATTTATTGATCTATAAAAACATGTGGTGAATGAGCCGACGATGGGGGAGATCGAGTCGAAAGAATAGTGGGGGGGGGGGGGGGGGGGGTAGTTTAACACCTATGAAGGTTGTCCGGTTTGAATTCTAGATAATAGACCGGATAAGTCAACTAATGGTATTATTTATAAGGTTGAGGCTAATCCTACTAACCTTATACATAAAGTAAAGGGAGAGGGTATGGGAAAGGGAGATAAATATCAAATTCTGGCGCAAGGTCGACTCGATCAACGCAATGTTTGGGCTTGGCTTGGTGGAAAACACAACGTATAGAAGATGCGGTCACGTGCCCCTCACAAGAATGTTAGTCAACTTGTCGTATCAATCGACTCAATTGAGAGTAAACTTTGAGCACTGCTTCATTTCTTTAGCTTCCATCTCTCATTCAATTCAGTCTAGCTTGATCTAAACTTTCTTGACCTTGAAGAGAACCTTCTCCAATTTTCCCTCCTTTAGATGTAATAGGAAACAACTCGGATTCCCGAATGAGGTATTGCATTGTTTGGTTCCTTAGATAACGTTTTTGCTCATGTTTAGTCATCCAATATCAAGCACTTTGTCATCTCTCCCCAAAACCTCTTCTAGGTTTTTTGGTTGTCACTTGAACATCACCTTCCTTGTCGTCATCCAGCTCAACCTCCAGTTCTTGTGTCTCAAAAGATCCCAAAACCTCTTCTAATTTTTTCAGTTGTCACTTGAACATCACCTTCCTTGTCATCATCTAGCTCAACCGCCAGTTCATGTGTCTCAAAAGATGTGACCGTGTCAATTCCCGTGTCTCATAAAGATGTAATAGCTTAGTTCCAGAGCTAGCTTTCCTTATCGAGATTACCTATAACTAAAAGAGTCGAGATAAGATAAATCTCCTAGAACTAAAATAGTTAGTGTTTCCAGTGCTTGTCTTGAATTTCTTTGTTGAACCGGCATTTCTTTCAATTCTTGACTTCACGGATTAAGGATTGATCTTCGAGCCGACTTCGGCTGCAAAATACTTTTAACATACTAAATATACTATTCAGGGAACTAGGAAGAGAAGTAGCCCATACATAATGTGAAGGAGGGATCCCACCGGTCATTATTGATTGACCTTGAGGGAACTCAGTCTCGGGCTTATGAAAGACAAGACGGTAATCAATACAAACATTGGACTAGACAAGACGGTAATCAATACAAACATTGGACTAAAATGTTAGGTTGGATCATAGTAAATGTTTGGAATGGGTTGAACATTTGAGTTCATGAAAGGGTTATATGAATGTTCATAGTATTGTGAAACAGAAGTACTGAGATTTATTGGTTTTGAATTTGTTTCACAATGCAACCTCTTCTAGTTTGGAAGGAGAATTTTTGTTTGAATGGCTCAGCCGAATAAGTTTGAGTGATATAGATGAAAGTTTAAAATAGGTTTGATACAGTTTGGCATTCAAGCCCTTTTATAGAAGGATAAAATTAGTCACACTTCTATTTACACAATAAATAGGAGTTCAACCGCCCCTTAACCCGGTGCTCATGACGCAACTGAATCACAAGTCTAATGTCACCATGAATTACTCCTACTGAGTTTAAACGTATAGCTAACCCCGGAAAAACAAACTCTCTAGGTGAACATAAACATAATAAGAAATCAATTGTGTGGCCAACCCATAAAACTTTGGGCCACACAAATAGCTCATCTACAAGCAAAAAGTTTAAAGGTTTAGTTAAGATGTACCTTATTCTAGAATTTGTATCCAAATATGGTATAGTTAAGATTAACACAATATGTATATAATATTCTACATCTTTTAGTTCTTTTCACAAATTCATAGCCGAAACATCAAGAAAGAGGCAGGTCCTATCCAGCATAGCCAAGGTCACAAAATGTTATCAATGTTCTTATTCCATAGTCGCTAGACTCAGGTCTTAGAACAAGAAACTAACACTAAACCAATACAAAAATAAAATAGAATTCCATCCACGTTTACTTTTAACACTAGTTGAAAGTGCATACTGATAAAACAGTCCAAAGCACGATAACTGTAAAAGCAACAAATGTAATTTTGCAAACGAAATAAAATGCAATACTTGCAGGAGTTGCAGAAATCTGAAACTCACTGATTCTGCATTTTCTTCATCTTCAGGCCTTCTTTGCAAAGTCATTGTTCTCATCCTCATCTCGGTCTTGAAGCTCATTTGGCTCATAGTCACCGGCTTTATCTTCCAGGCCACTTGTAGAACCTATACCAAATTGATCATTGCCACCATCATGTCCCAAACCCGAACCCTCTTCAAATCCGTTTGCACCAAAGCTTGTGTTACCGGTGACATTTCCACCAGCACCACCAGAAACTCCAAAGTTAGCACCACCACCATAAGAGGCATCACTGCTCCCTGATGCACCGTAGTTTCCACCTCCACTAGCATACCCGTCAACCCCGCCTTGGTTACCAGATCCATAACCGCCAAAGCCACCTGAACCATAAACGCCACCACCACCACCATAATTTCCTCCTTGGTTTCCACCGTCACCACCATAACCACCTCCTCCATAGCCACCGCCACCTCCATAGCCGCCACCGCCTCCATAACCACCGCCTCCAAAACCACCACCACCGAATCCGCCTGTGGGCCTAGCTCTGTCAGTAGCATAAGCTACCCGTATCCTACGACCATGAAGATCCTGCAGCAAACGAACAACCATATTCATTGAGATCATGTAGCAAGCTTTTTCCATTGTTTCTTTTTCTTTCACAGGAAACAGAAAACTATATTCATTTTTGCAAAAAATCACCACACATCATTTGCATTCCATTCTCTATTCACCCCCTATGCCACATTCCCCTATACTTTGATCTACAACAAATGTGTCACCTGCCCTCCAATCTATAAAAAAGTTGTAGGATGTGACCCAAATTGTACACTCAAGTTGGTGATCTTGAACCTTTTAAGCAGTTGATAAAAAAGCTATAACCCTTGTTGGGTTCAAGTCATATTGGTGAAGAAAGGAATTATGTTGTTATACGTTAATAGTTAATGCTATGTGCCACAGGCGGTTAATTTTAAAAAAAGAAAGTGGATAAGAGATGGTTTGAAGTAAAAATGAACATGCAATGTGGATTTTACAAAAATCAGCTAAAAGGGGGCTAATTCCGTGAAAAGGACTACCACTTAAATGGTTTTAGGAGTGCCAGATTAATGCTATGTGAAATTACAGATGAACACACATAATTGTACGCAATGTGACTTCTAACTTTCTATCACTAGTAATTCAATGTCATATTCTTGAATCTTGTTAATTATAGCTTGGAATTCATTACACATATGACTCAAAACAAAGCATGCTTACTCAAAGTGTTAAACAAGTTAGAAACAAAATCAGCAGTTACACCCAAAGGAAATAGGAACATATATACAAGCAACTCTACAAAAGGCATTGGATGCGAATAGTAGCTAAAAGTACATACTCATATTCAAAATGTCCAATATGACCCCACAATAAATACCTTCAGTTAGAAAGGGAAGAAACACACTTAAGATTACCTGGCCATCTAGAGCTTGGATAGCACTGGAAGCTTCCTCACTCGATGAATATGTAACGAATCCAAATCCTCTAGATCTTCCTGTCTCACGGTCCTGGATTACTCTTGCTGCAAGCAAGGATGGAAGAAAGAGATAAAATCTTAGTCTGTATCATTGGAAGGAAAATGCATAGACATGATTTAGGTCAAAGTGAGAAAAAGTAAGATGAATAAAGGTAAAGCTTCAAGCTTCTCATCATTGTTAAAAAACATATATCACCCAAAAGTAATATTTTGATATCAGGAAAAAAAAAAAACTTAGCAACATAGGAATCATACCATCGTGAACCTCCCCATAGTTGGAAAAAGCTTCTCGCAATCCATTCTCATCAGTGGAATAAGAAAGACCTACAATTTCCAGACAAAGAATCAATAACCTCGTCAAGCAAAACATGTAGTTCTCACAAAACATACGAGCAAAGGGAAACTGACCTCCAATGAAGACTTTTGAAGATGACATCCATCTCAGAGCTTGAAAGATTGAAGGATTAGATGGAGATGACAACAAATCAACTTGCTTTCCCAAAGCCTGCTTAACAATTCCGCCAACTTTACCAAATAAAGCCATTGGTACCACCTATATCAAGGACATACAAATAGATTAATGGATAGTAGAGATCTTCACATGTCACGGTTACCAGTTCTGCTTAGCGATTCTCATCTAGATGCCAGTTCTGACCTAACAGTCTCTAAGCGGAATAAAAGCATCTGAACAATATACATTAACTGTAGAACAAAGAATTGCATCAAAAGAAGCTGTATCAAAAGTTGTTATCAAATTCAGGTACAAATGAAATTCAACGAATCCAAATCTAAACACCTCTGACGAAAGTAAACGCCATAAAACACCACTATGTTCCACATAAACTTTTGTCCCACAAATATAAAACCGAAAGACTGTAATATAATATCAACGACTGAGTGAGCGATTACCTCTATAGGAAACAGATAGATAGCATTCAAACTACAGATTACGAAAAAAACAACATATGAACTTTATCCGAAAAAGAAATGGCAACAAGTTTTTTTCCCAAATGAATCAAAATCCAAGAAAAATGAAATCGAACATAAGAAAGACGGGATATGAAATCCAATTCGTGAGCAAATCAGGAAGAGAGCAAAACCTGGCGATTCGGTGTTGGTGGCTAGGGAGAGAGAAACGGAGAGTTCTGGAACTAAAACCCTAACCAGTGAGGGTTTTGATCAGAAAAAGTATGACGTGGAGGACTCTAGAGCAATTAAAGGGTTGAATTTATACAAGGATACTGGTGAATGGTGATCGTTGGATTGTAATTGCTTTTCTGAGATTCGCTTGGACACTGCCGCACTAGATAAAATCCGAACTTGTCAAATACCGAAATACGTGTTTTACGATAAAACCTCGGCATTCCGGATCATGGGCCGGATCCAGTACGTGTTATATCCTAAAAGCTTTTTACTGTTTCTTTGGGCCAGTCCGGACTGGTCCTGGGCTCTGGGTTGGGACCCTTATTTGTATGGACTCGTCGGGATATACGATTTTATACGCGGAAATTAACCTACAACTAAGATCAAGTTTTTTTTTTTTTTTTTCCCAATAAATTCGGCCATCATTAATACACAATTTAACATGAGAATAATGGGCTCAACTATAGATTTTGAGTTCATTCTTAAACATGTAACAAAATATATATATATAAAAAATTTAGTTAGCACATTATTTTTACCTAATTGAGTCTAATATATTCACTTAATCACCTGCGATAAAAGAAGTTCTAAATTGATTAATGTCTTGTAAAATAATCATGGGTGAAAATGGTAAGTGTGTAGGTTTTTTATCAAGAAAACAAAGTGTGTAGGCAAAAGTTTATAGAAACACTAACTATGCACTTTCTATTTGTGAAGTGACCCAACGTTATACTCTGTTACCCAACTTTGTTACCCAACCTTGTTACCCAATTTTGTTACCCAACCTTGTTACTCAACGTTATACTCTGTTACCCAACTTTGTTACCCAAATTCACTTATGTTACCCAACTTCATTGTTACCCGATTTTAATACCCAACGTTCTACATCCAAATTCACTTATGTTACCCAACTTCGTTGTTACCCGATTTTAATACCCAACGTTCTACATCCAAATTCAATTATGTTAATCAACTTCGTTGTTACCCGATTTTAATACCCAACGTTCTACATCCAAATTCAATTATGTTACCCAACTTCGTTGTTACCCGATTTTAATACTCAACGTTCTACATCCAAATTCACTTATGTTACCCCACTTCGTTGTTACTCGATTTTAATACCCAACGTTCTAGATCCAACTTCATTGTCTGATATTTCAGAGGATAAGTAAGGGTGCAATCTCATATACAGTAAAAAGGGTTGTTTTTGCAAGCTTGCAAAGAAACAAGAAACAAGAAACAAGACAGAAGCATATATACAAAAACTGCAAAATTTCATTGAAACCAATGGAGTTTTCATACAAATCCTGCCAAACTATCAGATTGCCAATACAATTTCATAATCTGTTGTGCAATATGCATCATTATAGTTGAAAAACTAGCAAACCCGTATGCATAGTATCACAATCGGTTCCCTGCAAGCTTAAGCATTATCCACCTCTTCTAAATGATCATATCCACATTAAAATATTCCTAAATTTTCGTAACTCTCTCCCTTTCAAGCAAACGCGTCACCATTCATCGTCAAGGCGACTTCATTTCTTAACACAAGTCTAAAGCACAATCTAAGAGGAGTGGCGCCTCAGCTGAATATTATACAAACTTGAATCTTTCTTTGGTTCTATGTATTAGAACTTCCGGTCTCCTAGCCTAATGTAGACTTCCTCGACGTTAATGAAGATCTCAATGAATGTGACCTTGGAGAAGAATCTTACTTCTTTGAAGAAGAAGACGGGGATTTCCCCTTCTTGCGCTTTGTTTTCTTGGGCGCGCCTGATAGGTTTGTCGGTGGGAAGTTGTATATTCCACCAGACGTTTGATGCCGGCCAACCGAACCTTCAAAATCTGTTGAGATTATCAACATTAATCATATTGAACAATAAGTGTGAAGATTTTCACTATGAATAACCAAACCTTGCTTTGTTTTTAAGATTAATGTAAAGTCATAATAGTGATTCTATTTTAGGTGAACCAAACACCATGAAAATGCACTGGAGATAGCACGCAAGTCATGCCTCGGGTTTTATATACCAATGGTCCAATAGAATGAATATAACTAAAACTAACCTAAGGAATCCATATGATTTAAACCAGTTGGTTGTGACAACTGAAGCCGAGGTATATAAAAACATAAGCAATCAGGCGATATCTTCATGCAGTATATTATCATACAAACTACAGAGTATCCAAGTCACTAATGGTTGTCTTTTTTACACATAAAAATTCATGATCTCAAGTATGATTCTATTAAATACTGAAGAAACTTGACACTAGGTTCTTGACAACCTAGAAATCTCAAGGTATAAACAAACAAACATGATCATAACTATAAAAAAAATGAAGGAATTTCCAAGCAAAAGAACTTATAAGAAAGTCTACATCAATTTACCCTCTTCCTGCAGCAGCATGTAAAACAGTAGAGCCATAAACATCTCTATAATCCAAAGCCCCATCTCCACCACCAAGAAGCTCCACCAAAACCCCCAAATTCCCACCTCTAGCAGCCGCAGGAACTGCTTTATTCACTACCTCTCACTTTAATCCACGAGACACCTCTCCGTCTCTTCTTACGTTCCTCTCGAACCTAGGTGAAACAGCAAAATCATACAAACACCAAAAAAAACTTCAGCACTCTTGATATTCATCATATTCACAAGTATGGTGGAGCTGAGCACCCAAGTGTAAGCCTTATTCATTTCATACCCATTCAAGATCATGAAACATTGAATGTATATTAGACCTAAGTTATAAATAACCAACGACTCTTCAATCATTCGAAACCATGTATTATTGGAAACACTTTTTTTTTTTTTTTACTTCAGTATTCTACATTTTATACTCAATACTACATAATTTAGTTTAAAGCCCAATATCACGTAATCGCATTATAATGTATGACATCCAAACATAGCCTTATTGTGTAAGCTAAATATGTGTCATTGTCTCATATATCTCTTAAGGAATTACTTCTGCAATTTTACTGTCATATATGAGCATCTTTTTTATATACATATGATATAATCATGTAAAATTGCAGATATGGGAGAGCTATATTTGTGTAGCTGAAAACGACATATGCATCACGACGGGTAGGCTAACGCCCCAATGTATGTACAACTGATAACCACCGTAAACGTGAGCTACGCAATCAACCACTACACACCACCAATGCCAAGTAAGAACACTTTGATGATGCATCAACCACCAAGCTTCGATCATTACAAAGTTTCAACTACAATATTGTCATTCATCATTAAGAACCCATAAGCTTCACATAGACAACATATTGCGCAACCATCTAAATATTTACATGAGAAAAGAATATAAATTTCAGGTTTGCCTATACTAGTGTCATGTTAAGGTCGTCACTAGGAATAAAACAATGCATCATGTACAATAGCCAACTCAACAACCACAACAGAACACAATCAAGCATGTCAGTTCAAGTGTTACTTAGGTGAAAGATTTTATTCGCAGAGTATGTCTCAAGAATCTCATAATCTAAATGCCGAAGAATCATGTTCCAAATTATCTAGTCTTATCATCCCATCTTGTAAAGCAATAAACAAATGGAAGATGAAAAGCTACTATCCTGCAACACCTCAATAACTCAAGATCGTAGAGAGAAAGAATGAAATTCATATAATTTAAGAAAACAATAATCTCTAGATCACACCTGCAAGAGGAGAAGCCACATGCGATGGCTTATTAGTATTAACATCGCCATAGAACAACAATGACAACAGAAACCTAAATCCAGAGGAAGATCTCAACAAACAATCAAATGTCAAATTGATTTCAAAATGGTACAATTAACAAGAAAGGGGATTTGCCTCGATATATCGAGAGTGAGTACCAGAGACTTGCAAAGTGAGGCATAGAAAATCAAAAAGGGAGATGAAAGAGCGAACCTGAGACGAGATAACCAAACCCTAACCGATGAAGAAGGGCGACGAAGAAGACGTAATGGCGGCGAGTAATAGACGGCGGTGAAGAGAAGTAGAAATCGAAGATGAAGGTGTGGGGCGACGAAGAAGGATGACGGGCAACGAAGAATCGGAAGAGAATCACCATTGTCGTCCAGAGAAGGGATAGAGCGGAAGAGAGGAGAGAGCGGAAACAAATTAAGTTAGGGTAAAAAAAATTCTAAAAACCCTATTTATACGCACACAGTTAATACTAGGGCTGGGCATGGGATGGGACGGGACGGATTAAGGTCATCCCATGTCCCATCCCGGCCATTATATATGAGACGGGACCGGGACGGGCCTTGAGTTTTTTTTACTAAAAACCATTGGGCCCTATCCCGGTTGGGACTGGGACGGGACGGGCCTTGAGGCGATTCTCCCTTTTCTGGACACATACCTACAAATTCAAACAGTTTTCTATACTTCAATAACTCATTTACACAATCAATCAATGACAACTAAATACAAAAATAAACCCTTAACCGTCTGATATAAAATGTCGATTAATATTGCTTCACCTCTTCATACCTATATAACAATTGCCTTTCACTTTGTACATCTTTTATCTTATAGGGTTGAGTTGATGAAAAAGGCAAATGGACAACTTTTTTCTTCTAATCAAGTTAGTTGTTTTATTCTTTACTTAGTTTGATTGAACATTTTACATCTTTTGTTTAACTAAAGTTGAAATATGTAGCTAGGGATTATTTGGTCTAAATCCATAAACTTTGCAGATAAATCACTTAGTTGCTGCCAATTGTTTAGTACATACAACAAATTACAAGCTTTATAGAAACTTGAAGGTTATTTAGTCAAAATGTTCTTGGAACAATGCAAGTTCTTTAGTTTGAAACAATTTCATGGTTATTTACATGATTCATTTCTTTCTCAGTAGTGTATCTAAATAATTTTCTCAGTACAAATCAATACATTTGTCTAGGTCGGTATACATGGATGATTAAAGATTTTTAATTTTATTTTACTTAAATTATGTTTTATTTATACATTTATGAATATAGTTTTGATATTTGCAATTAATTTTGGTCTTGTAAAAACTGAAGGTTATATAGTTATGCTTTTTATTTCCTACAACTCTTATACTTTAACAAATTCTCAATCCATCATCTATGTGATAATGTATCATTATATGAAAAGACTAATATGATCCACCAACATCTTAATATTAAAAGACTAATAAAATTCTTATTCCATAAACATTTTTTTTATACAAGGTAAGAGAAATAAGTGGGTTAGTTTCTAAAAATCGACCGACCTACTACTAAGTATGGGGCCGGTTTGAACCGAACCGCCAAACCTCCGGTTTGGCAAACCGGCGGTTTAGGTTTGGCCGGTTCGTCGGTTTACGTTTCGGTTTGTGTTTTCCGGAAACCTAAACCGGCGGTTTGAACCGGCCAAACTGTTGGTTTGAACCGCCGACCGCCGGTTTGGGCCTCCGGCCTTTTTTTAAAAAAAAAATAAAAAAAAACAAAATAATTAATACCCCCCCCCACAACTTATCCTAATTTTCTATAAATACCCATTCTCTCTTCCTCTACAAATCACACAATCTACAACTCATCTTCTTTACTCTCCTAATCTCTTATTCTCGAATTCTCGATTCCTCGTATTCTCGATTTCTCGTAATGGCAAACCCAAGTGATCAAATTCCCTCTTCTCAATACTTTCCTAGCACCCAAGAGAGCGAAACACAAATGCCCGACAATCCCGATGTTACCGAAGTTCCACGAAGAAGTGTCCCCCCTCCGAAAATGCTTACATCCGATATATTTACGAAGCATTACACCAAGGGGGAGCCGGTGAACGAGTATTGTCAAGTGGCATGCAACTATTGCTCGAAGGTGTACAAGTGGAAGGTGAAGGGCGGCTACGGGACATTGCAAACTCACATGGCAAATGTCCATCCGGAGAAGCTCGGGATTTCACGGGACATTACACTCCAACATCTCATAGATTTTTAGAAATTGTCGTTAATGTTTCCGAAGCTTTTGTAAAATGTTTTAACATACCTTGTCTCACGGATTGTATGCTTGATATGAAAGATAAATGGCTTAAATATTATCAAGACATTCCCATGATTTATCTTGTAACCGCCGTTTTTGATCCTAGACCTAAACTAGATGGTCTTTCCGATTTATTGACTATTTATTATGATTGTTTGTGTGTAAACTTAATACAAAAAAACATTAATGTTTCTAACATTGTGCAACAAGTTAATACCGAAATTGGAAAATTACTTAGTACATTTGAATCTAGTGCTAGCTCTTCTTCTACCACACCTAGTTCATCTCCCCTTCTTCTACTAGTTCATCTTCTTCTCTTTCACTTGTAGAACAAGTTTTTGCTAGAAGAACAAAAACACCTAGACATTCATCTTCAAATGCGGAATATCAAGATTATCTTAACACTTGTTTTAATTTTGATGATAATGTTGAATTTGATATTTTGGATTGGTGGAAGAGATTAACTCCCAAATATCCAACCTTAGTTAAAATTGTACAACAAATCATGGCCGTGCCCGCATCAACGGTTGCGGTGGAGCAAGCATTTAGCCGAGGCGAGAACATTTTCGGTCACAACCGAACTCAATTGAAGCCCGAGAAGTTGGAGATGCAAGTTTGTACTCAAGATTGGATAAGGGTGGCTAAGCGGAAACAACGGAATGCACCGGTGTACGACTCCAAATCGGATTCCAACTCCGAAGACGCCGGCACTACTTCCGAGTCCGACATCGAAAGGTAAGCGGGATTAAAAAAACTCGGAAGTCCGAAAAAGGTAAGTCAAGGTAAGAGAACTACGTGTGCTTTGATTCCTCTTAATCCCGAGAGGATACGAAGGCAACCGGAAAACCGGTTCAAGCCCTTTAATTTTTCCGAGTTTTTTTTGTTAATTGAATTTATGTTTCTTTTATTTAATTGGTATAAATTTTAATTACTAGTTTTTATATACTATTTTTTTTATAGTAATTTTTTTATATAATGTTTTATTTTTTTTAACATTATTACTTTGTATTTATTTATATATATATTTATTTATAAACCGTGCTAAACCGGCAGTTTAGGTTAAACCTAAACCGCCGGTTTTAAGGGCCCCAGTCAAGGCCAAACCTAAACCGACGGTTTAGGTTTGCAGCTCAAGCTAATTATTAAGTAATCAATGTGTAACAACTTGTTGTATTAGGTGAACGGTACATATTCATATTTCTCTCTCTCTCTCTCTCTCTCTCTCTCTCTCTCTATATATATATATATATATATATATATATATATATATATATATATATATATATATATATATATTTAAATATGGAAAAATATGGAGAAAATTGGTGTAACTATATATGCATTTTTATTATTATTAAGAGAAGTATGTTTCTAGTTATCAGTTTTTATTTACAAGAATATCTTTTAATTGTAGTTTGTGGGTATTGAACCTTAGTTGATAGCCATGTTCTCACCATAGACACTAATAGTTGTACTAATTAAATTTTATAATTATTTTTTTAAAGTTATAAATATATCTTAATTATAATGCCCAAAATCATGTAATTGATTTTAGGGTGAGATGGGGAAGTAGGCCTTACTCTATAATTGAACATTATTAAGGCTCTTTAGTTTATTAGGTAACAAACTAGGCTTCTTATAATTATATATAAAGATTAATTGAAAGAGTGAATTGGTAATTGCAATTTAGTAAAGCCCAAGCCAATCTATTTAATAAATTGAAGGCCCAATTAGGCCCACTCGGTTTACACAAGCCCAAGCCCAACCAACCTACACAAGGTCCGGGGTACACAAGGTCCTGAGTACACAAGATCCGTCGAAAATAAAAATCTTACACAATGTCCGGGGTACACAAAGGTACGTCGAAAATAAAAATCTTACACAAAGTCCGGGGTACACAATTGAGTTTTTGTTAGATTTTCTGAATTTACATTACAACACAGTTGTTACACCAATTATATCAGCAAACTTTCTAACTGGTTAATTTGTAAGGGTTACAGGTTAGTTAAGTTTAATGATAATTTGAATTATGTGATATGCTATAAACATCTAGAATGATAAGCAGTTAGTAATATTTGTACCTTAATGCTATAAACATCTAGAATGATAAGCAGTTAGGTATCATATCATACTAATACTATAAAATTTAAGGTTTGAGGATAAGGTAGTAAATGAATGAATCTGTTTCTGCAATTTGTTCTTGGCTGTTATTTATGTGATTCCATCCTAAAGGTAAACGTTTCTCTATGTTGCAGTAAGCTGAGAAAGCTCGACTTATTTCATTCTGAAATAGATGATTTGGGTGGGAATTGGATATCCAGTTTTCCTGATTCTTACACTTCATTGGAATTCCTTCATATTGAAAGCATTAAACCTGAGCCACACTTGTCCACACTTGAGCGCTTGCGCGGACATATCTCCTAACCTCATTGGGCTTCGTGTAGGCCGTGGCTTGTCCCTCGAGAAGCTTGTAAACCTTTTACTAAAGGCTCCTCAACTAGATGATCTTGGTATTGGTATGTTTACAACGGAGCCCTGTCCTGAAGCCTGTACAAAGTTTGCAAAGGATTTTGCAGGTATGCAAGGGATTAAAGAGTCTCTTTGGGCTATGTGATGGTAATCCGTATTACTT
Source organism: Fagopyrum tataricum (assembly GCA_002319775.1). Taxonomy (NCBI): domain Eukaryota; kingdom Viridiplantae; phylum Streptophyta; class Magnoliopsida; order Caryophyllales; family Polygonaceae; genus Fagopyrum; species Fagopyrum tataricum. Next base: position 44,847,200 of record CM008285.1, on the reverse strand, counting down.
ACCGGTTCTCTACCCTGTACGTTCACAACTTACTTATTTGAACTAGATTCACTCCAATCTACGCTCCCCTGATTTCGTTAAGCTACTGCACCATTGTACAAATCTTCAACGCCTCGTCGTAAGTTGTAACTTCCAAATTCTTATAACTGTAATGCTTTAAATGTATTACTATCAAAATGAGCTATGATACTTCTTTAGCACAGAAAAAATTGCTAGAATAAATCTAACTGGAATAAGCATGATAGGTACTAGATTACATTGAAGACTTCGGACTTGAGGAGGTAGTTGCTTCTTGCAAGGAGTTGAAAGAGCTGAAAGTGTTCTATTCCGACCCATATGACGTAGATCCAAGCATCAATCTAACTGAAAAAGGTCTTCTCTGTGTTGCAATGGTTTGTCCTAAGCTGCAGCTAATTATATATTGCTGTAGCCAGATGACGAACGTAGCTTTGGTTACAATTGCTAAGCAGAAGCCAAACCTTATTGACTTTCGGCTAGTTATCGTTGAGCCCCAACTTCCTGACTACCTAACCCTCCAGCCACTCGACAATGGCTATAGTGCAATTCTTGAACATTGCAAGAACCTAGAACGCCTCACGGTTATTGACAAACCGATTGAGTGGAGAAGTTCTGTGATAATATAATTAGACTAATTGAAGAATCTAACTTGCATTTGGCACACTGATATAGAGCTTCATCCGCCATCAATTTCACGATTCTCAAACAAAATATCTATTTCTTGACCTCACTGGTGCGAGGGACGGTGGCCCGATTCACTCTCCGTGAGATCGTCAGGGCTTTCTTCAATTGCAGACTCCTCGGCGCCAGGGAAGAGTGTCGCATCAGAGAGCAGACCGCAACTGCTTCGTTGGGATCGGTGGGCCAGCGAAATGCATGAAGAAGACGAGTCCAGAAAAACGTACGACAACTTGACGGCCATTAGGCTAACTGAATGGTAATTTGTAGTATTTAAATTTGCTATTTCCCCTTTTTAGAATTATTTTTTTAACAAAAATTAACAGGGCTACTATGTATCCAATAATAAAAAAAGGCTTTTATAGCCCATTCTTTTCTTGATTTTAATACCTAAACTTATACCCAAAACGTATACCCAAAATCTAATACTTGAAATTCAATAATCAAATATCAATACCTTAAACTTAATACCCAAAATCTAAGAACTTACATTATCAATTTAGATACACAAATCTAAATCGACGGTTTAGGTTTGCAACCCAAGCTTCCCTTCTGCATTCTTGCGGATGAAACTTGTTCCATAAAAATTGCTTTTCTACAAAGTGTGAACCGATAGTTTAAAACATGTGACTAAATTAACAAAAACTTTAAACGGATAGTAAAACGATAAGAATTATGATATTTGAATAAACAAGTCTCCCGTCAACCTCCAACAACTATGATATTTCTAACGTAGTCTTAGCTCATATATAATATAAAACATAGTGATTATAATCATAATAATATAATATTGTTGAGTTGTTTGAATTCATCCATTGTTTTTGTAATATTCACTTTACAAACTGAAATGAGTTGTTTGTGTATCCACTTTCCATCAAGAACCGAGAGTTAAGAGAAGTGAAAACTGGGAACAGAGAGCCTCTTCTTTCGCGTCGAAAACTCAAACTCACAAGTCACATCTCTCTTTTCTTCCCCATCATTCTCTGATATAGTGAGAAAGAATGGCGGCTCCGGCGACTCCCCTCCTCAAGGATGAGCTTGATATCGTCATCCCTACTATCCGGAACCTTGATTTTCTCGAGATGTGGAGGCCTTTCTTTCAGCCTTACCACCTTATTATCGTCCAAGACGGAGATCCATCGAAGACCATCAATGTTCCCCAGGGTTTTGATTACGAACTGTACAATCGCAACGACATCAACCGCATCCTCGGCCCCAAGGCTTCCTGCATCTCCTTCAAGGACTCCGCTTGCCGTTGCTTCGGTTACATGGTCTCTAAGAAGAAGTACATCTACACCATTGATGACGATTGCTTTGTGAGTCCCCTCTTTCTTCTTCCGCCTCTTTCAATTTAGGGTTTCGGTGTGGAGTTTTTAGTTGTTTGTTGTGATTGACTCTGTCTAATGCGGATTTAATGATCTTGTTGAATATTGCCTTTTTTGTTGCTTTGTTGGTTTGGTTGCTAAGTTTTGGAGTATTTGTTGACGCAATCTGTGATCTAACTCGATCCGAAGCTTGTTAGTACTCCGTTGGTTGCTGTTCTTCCTAGTGTGCTAATCTTCTGCCTTTGAATGTGAACCGGTAAAATGCCGAATTGTTCACTAATAATGCTGAATCAGCATTGCTGATATTCAACTCGTCTCTTCTCCCCCGATTGAGACAATATATTGGTTAGGATAGAAATTTACAATCAATGCTCATACAGGTTTACACAATTTCGGTGACTAATCTACTTGTGATGACTAAATAGTATGATCTGCATTTATCAGTCTCTTGATTTGTCGATATATCTATTGCTTCATTTATCATGTACTGGTGCATGCTATCATCATTATCATGTTGTTCTCCTATGCCTAGTCTTATTGCTATATCTTAACTGGTTGTGCAGGTTGCCAAGGATCCATCTGGAAAAGACATAAACGCTCTTGAACAGCACATCAAAAACCTTTTGTCTCCATCAACACCTTCCTTCTTCAACACATTGTACGATCCATACAGGGAAGGTGCAGATTTTGTTCGTGGATATCCATTCAGTCTCCGTGAAGGTGCCCCAACTGCTGTTTCACATGGTCTCTGGCTTAATATCCCAGACTATGATGCACCTACACAGCTTGTTAAGCCACTTGAGAGGAACACCAGGTATTATAAGGACCAAGTTGATCTCGTAAGATTTTTCCACTTTTCTCTTACCTAAAATATGTTATATCAGGGTTTAGGGTCTGTTTGGATGAAGCGGTGTGTATTATAGTGCAAATATTTGTGTTTAGTTTCAAACAAATTTGTTGATGCTACAATATGATGCAATGTGTCCAAGCAACAGTTTTGTTGTCCTCCTTAGCATCTACATTTGCATTTCAGGTATGTTGATGCTATTATGACCATTCCAAAGGGAACCCTTTTCCCCATGTGTGGTATGAACTTGGGTTTCAGACGCGACCTCATTGGCCCTGCAATGTACTTTGGACTTATGGGTGATGGCCAGCCTATTGGTAGGTACGACGATATGTGGGCTGGATGGTGTGTCAAGGTATCTCACCGTTGTAGTTAAAGTTAAACATTACTCTCTAATTTTTATTTTTGGTTATTACTGTCCTGACCAAACGGCACTCATTGTTTGGTCATGATAGGTTATCTGTGATCACCTGGGATTGGGGGTGAAGACGGGTCTCCCCTACATCTGGCACAGCAAAGCAAGCAACCCATTTGTGAACCTGAAGAAAGAATACAAGGGCATATTCTGGCAAGAAGAGGCCATCCCATTCTTCCAGGCAGTGACACTCCCTAAGGAGTGCACGAGCGTGCAGCAGTGCTACATTGAGCTCTCAAAGCAGGTGAAGGAGAAGCTTGGGAAGGTTGACGAGTACTTTATCAAGCTGGCTGATGCCATGGTTACTTGGATCGAAGCTTGGGATGAGCTCAACCCACCCTCTTCGGCTGCCAATGTGACTGCAAAGTGAGGATTTTCTGAGGTAGAGAGAACCCTTTAATGGTAGAAGCTTTTGTTTATTGAGTTGAGACTCTGCATTAAACTATTTTGAGTTGAGAATAATTTATATTAGAAGCTTTTGTTTATTGGACTTGTTATAGTAAGCAGAAATGCAGAAGTTACATACAATTCTGCTGGTGGCTAGGCCCTAAATTCGGATAGAGATGTGATTTACAGTCTTAAAAATATCATTACCCATTGCGCGCTTGTGTTGACATCACATGAAGCGCGCTCTGAGTCAGTTCGAAGTGTTCATCGCAAACGGTGAATGACAGCCGTTTATTTAACAAACCAAATTCGAGCTTGCAAATTAAGTCAAACATTGGAAAGTATAGAAGTTCATCAACGAGGGCATTTCAAATTGAGGCTAGAGGTCTCTTCTGCTTCAGAGGGCAAAACAGATCGCTTCATCTTACTTCCTATTTCTAATTGGTTTTATGATTAAATCTCATTAGGCTTATATATTGTGCTTGAATTTAAAGTGCACGTGCATTCATATAGATACGATCCCGCTCTACAGTATGTTGGGAAAGTGATAATTTGGATGTCCTCGAGTTGCGCCTATAGGGATGTGTCGAAGATAATAGGTTCTCACATATAAAGTAGGATATCCCGAGCCTAATATATAAGGCCGGTGTGCTACTCGTTATGTTGTCAATTGGTTATCGGACTTGAGACTAACGTGGACGTACGCTCATATGCACACGACTCCGCTATACGGTCCGTCTATATCGGACTTTCCTAATTGCGGAATTGTATACCTATCTTGTCACTACGTTTAACATTTATTTGGTGTGTTCTCAACCTCTAAATGTTTATTCCACGTTTTTCAGAAGGGGGAGGACCGTTGAAGGGTATTATGTCTTGACAAATGAATGAAGTTGTTGAGTATGTGGTCACAAACTCACAGTTAGGTTCTAATTCAAAATACTTTAATGTAAAACAAACACTACATTCTAGAGAAAGAAGGTCCCAAGTGGAGGCCTAAGGAGGTGAGGGGGCCAACTGTCCCTCAAAGGGTCTGTTCATTCTGTTGACTATAAAGAAATTTCAAAAATCTCATAATTTTCCTCATAGTTTCTCATATATATATATATATATATATATATTTATATATATATTTTTTTAAATAACGGGATAGTTATTCGGTTAGACGAAAGGAGACAACATGCTCACACTGCGAGTGTGCTTCCCGGACGCACTGCAAGCGTGCTTCCAGACGCATTGCAACTGTCCTCAGGGACGGATCCAGGATTAAAAATTTAGGTATGCTAAATTTATTTTAAATAATAAATAAATTTTATAAAAATATATTTGAAACGAATATATATGTATAGAAATTACATAATGTATAAGAATGCAAATTTTCATATAATATATTGAAGGTGATTAGACCATTCATTGAAAAACAGTTTTCCATAATTTAAAAAACAAATAAAAAAAACTTTAAACAAATTATCAAATCTCAAATTCATTCTCCAAAAGAAAAAGAAAAAGAAAAGGCTGTGTAATGTACCAAGAAGAAGAAAACAAATTTGTTTGAAGTCAATGGAAATCGAACCCCTGATCAAAAGTAAAAATTCCTCTACAACATAAAGCATAGACCAATATGGCACTCCAAACTAATTGTTCCTTTTTATTTCAAATAAAAGATAAACGGAGTTTTGGGTGGGCCGGAGCAAACCTTAGCCCACCTCTAGATCCGTGCCTGACATCCTGCACTCGCATTGTGAGTGTGTCGGGAGCCTCCGTATGACGAATTGAGACGGAGGACTGAGGTGACATGTGTTCTAACAGGTAAAAGTCCGGACGTACTCACAGTGCGGCTGCACGTTCCGGACGCAACGCGACTACGTCCAAGTTGACTCTTTCGTAATATTCCGTCTGAACGAATAAAATCACTCTTTTTAAAATCTATAAGTGGTTTTAAGAAAATTTTATAAATCTCCATAATATTCATCACTAATAAATCTTCTAAACCCCATAAATCGGTGCAATTGAACACACCCTAATCCAATCTTAGTCCAAGAAAGTATGGGTTTTTAAATTATTAAAAAAACTAAAAAAATAATTAACGTTTGCGTGAGATTAGAGGATATAATAAGAGAGAAGGTTTTATGGGAATAAATTAAATAAATCATTTTTTTTCCTGTCTATAAAAAGTTAGAAAAAAATAAATTAAGAAATATAGAATGAGTAAGAAGATGAAGATGCTATTGATTCGAGGTCATACAATAAGTCTCATTAATTACTCTGAAGACAACTTCACATTTTTAATCTTACAACTATAACATGACAAATTAAATTAAAACATTTAAAATCTATTGTATAAAGTATTTATAAAAAAAACCTCTAATATACGCGGTAACATGATATTACACATAGATATTCTAAAACTCTATTATTAACTTAAAGGTAATAAATATCTCGCGTTCATACAAGCCCGTAACTCTACTATTATTATTTTTTACATAACGTATGGGTTAATTTCTGGAAATCGACCGACCTAAAGCATCCTTATGGATGGGGTCTTCAACATTAACTGGTAGGGTCTCATCTCCTGTGTATGAGTTGTGTCCATGGCGTGCGAGTATATTAGCAACAATGCTGATTTCCCTAGGAAATGTGATGGATATTGAAATGCGTGAATCTCAAGATGAAGGACGAGATATCCGAGATGATCATATCCGTCTCCCATGAAGGTTTTCATATATGGTTAATCGAGTTAATGAGCATCAAATTATCTCATTCAATCTTAATGGATGTAGCACCTAAGCTTGCGGTCTTTTTAAAGGCCCTCCCGAAGAGCAAAACTTTGCCTCTAGCACATAACCAACATTGCATCTTCCTTTCTTCGCAGCTAAAGGAATAGCCAAGTTGTTTCGTATTATGAATCCATAAGCATATTGATCAAGTGAACTACTTGAGACGTCAAAGTTAAGTTTGACAAAACCTTGGTTTGGTCTTTGCCATATGATATTTTTGGTTTTTCTTCTTGTTTTAGGTTGCTTAATTTTATTACATATTAGGTTTGTGTTAGCTATGTTCTGCAAACTAAGGCATGAGACTCACCCTTTACTTTGGAATGGAGAAGGGAAACATATCATGTCACAAGAGCGAGGTGTCTCAGTCGTTTATTTGTTTGAGGGCGTTCATTTTCAGATTCGGGGTTGATGCGTCCTTGGAGGTAACCAAGGATAACTCCGGATCTAGATCAAGCAAAGTTCCAACTACTCCTTTATTCTTTGTGCATCGTTGTATCGTTTCAGATCCAAAAGGGCGGAAGCGATGAAGAAACGAGGGTTGATTCGATCTAGAGAGATCGAATAAACCTTTTTGTGTGGATCGAAAGTTGATTCTAAAGAAGAATCCTCGAGTATGGATGTCTTGGATCAAAGACGAGATCCAAGGAAAAAATTTGAGAGATAGACGGGAGGTTTGATGCCCAAGCTAAGTAAGAGGAAAATCTTCTCAAAAACTTAGTAATATTGAACATGAAAAATAAGTGAGGCAATATATCCCTTATATAGAGAGTCTTGCCTACCTATGGGCCAACGGGCCAAACAAACATATATAACGAAAAGCCCAAAAAGGGGCAAACCCTAAAAGATAAGATCAAAGGGAATATTCTATAAGGAATATCCCTTTTATTACATAAAAAGGAAAACATGAAAAATATAGTCCGAAAGTAAGTTAGCTTCATGCCATGGAGTCGGAAAACGAGACATGCCGCTAACGGGCCTAAGTGGCGTGGACGGGACCGGTAGCCTATGCCATGGTGGTGTAGAGACACGGCATGCCGGCAACTGGTCCAAGTGACGAAGTGGTGCGCGCGATGATGGAGCCAGTGGCTCGGGCAATGGCCTTGGCTCGGGAGCGGGTGAGCGGTCCATTTGAGCGAACCCTCAAAGTCTCGTCCTCATCGTCTACGGTCAACGTAAAAGGGACATCCAAGGGCGCATCAGGGGTGTTCTTGTTAAAAATGGAGAAGGAAAACTACTGATAATGCTAAAATTTTATTAATACTGAAAAATCATGACATTGTTAATCAGAGTACCTATGACCATAGTGCTCTGATTAACAATGTCATGATTTTTCAGTATTAATAAAATTTTAGCATTATTAATAGTTTGATGAGTGCATGGGCACACAAAGAATAGGTGTTTAGCGCTCTCAGTGTGGTGATTGCTGAACTCAATTGTATTACAACTGGGATTTCTTTTTTTATCAAGGTTTTCTTTTGTTGGTATGCCATCTAGGGCCATCTTTTGTAGAAAATGTTTGACTCTAGGCATAATGTTAATCTTCCATGTCCAGGATTTGTGTGTAGAATATGCAGATACTCCAATTTTCTGTTTTTAGATTATTTCCATAGCATATTTGTCGAGTACCAACCATCGCCGTTGGAAACCCAGTATATTCTATCTCTTATAACATTGTTGGGGAGATTATGGTTTCTAATTTTGGCGGTGATATCACTTGATAGAAGTGTATCTATCTGGTTTACTAGTTGTTGATTGCACTTGTTGTCAGAGATGTAGGAACCAACTAGTTATGTGGGGTTTGTTAGGATTTTATCGAACACTAGCTTCTGTAACGGTTTATCTATTACCCAAATGTCTTTCCACATTTGTAATTTCATAAGCATTCCCCTCTTAGGTACTTTTCTTCTATTATTTTGACCTAAATGTTGTTTGGCTTCGCCATTAATTTTCATAGAAGCTTCATTTGTAGAGCTTTGTTCATATATTCGGTTTTCCTAATTCTTGTGCTTCCTAAAGATCTTGGTTTACATACTTTGTCCCAACTAATTAGTGGGTGAAAGTATTGTCCCTTATTCCATTAGAAGTTTCTATTAATCATGTCTAGTTCGTTGTGAATGCTCGTAGAGAGTATAATGTCTGAATATGGTAGCTAGGTTTGGCGTTGAGGTTTGCTTTTATTAATGTGGGTCTTCCCTCTTGCGAGAGGAAGGAAGCTTTCCATCTTGTAGGTTGTTGCTTTGATTTTTGGATAACTGAATTAAAGATGTCCTTGTTTACTCTTCCATTAATATAAGGCAACCAAGATATTGCTCTAGATTGGTATAGATTGTGATGCCTATGGGCGCTTCAATCCTTCTTTTATTGTTTAGATCCACGTTATTGGTTGTTTGGAAAGATTTTTTGTAGTTAATTACTTGGCCAGAAATGACACAATAGTCATTCAATGTCGATAAAATTGTATTGCTTGCTTACATTGTTGCCTTTGTAAAAAAATATGATATCATCTGCGAATGCTAGAAAATGAACAGTTGACCCATTTTTTGTGATGGGGAAACCAATTGATTTCGGGTTTTCTCTACTTAGTTTTTGTATACTTCTAGCTAAAACTTCAGCTCCCAAATTAGAAACGGTGACAATGAATCACCTTGACGAAGACCTCTTTGTGGTGAGAATATAATTGTCGGTGAGTCATTTATTAATATAGAGTATGATACAATTGTTACACACTCATTAATCAAGGTCCTGAACTTCGCATTAAATCCAAATCTGTGTAGAACATCCCTAAGAAAGTTCCATTCTAGTTTGTCATATGTTTTTTTTCATGTCGATTTTTATTTTCATAAAACCTTCTTTTCATTTTTTTGTTCTAAACTCATGGAAGATTTAATGGGCAATAAGGACATCATCATGAATCGCTCTATTTTTTGTAAAAGTTCTTTGGAGAGGATTAAATATTTTTGATAATACTAAGCTTAATCTCTTTGTAAGGATTGACAATTATTTTATAAACTGTCGAGCATAGGCTTATTGGTTTGTAGTTGGATGCCGTTGATGGGTCGTCCACTTTTGGCAAGAGGGCAATGAAAGTGTGGTTTAGTTATTTGAGGATTTTGCCGGATCTATAGAACTTGTTAACTACTCCAGTAATTGTGGGGCCAATAATGTGCAAGTACTTCTGATAGAAACCAGTTGTCATCCCATCAAGTCCTAGTGATTTATCACTATTAATATCAAAAGGAGCATTTTTTAAAATTAATTCTCTAGTGGAGAAGGTTTAACTAGGTCAATGTTCTCATTATCTGTTATTTGTGGTTGTATGACCTCTAGCAGTTTATGGAGTTTATGTTGGTCTATAGTAGAGGCTAGAAAGCGGGATTTATAATCATTTAGTAACACCTCGTTTATTTCATTGTCTTTAGACACGATAGTACCATCATTTATAGCTATTGTGGTTATAATTTTCTTATTTCTTCTACCCATGGTTTTTTTATGATGAAATTTTGTGTTTTTGTCGCTCATGCGTAAATTAGTTGTTTTGGCTCTTTGCATCCAATATTTATGTTGGTAATCCAAGATGCATTATCGTTTCTTATTTAGTCAATTTATTTGTTGATTAAAGGACATATATTTTTTTTATAGGGATTCTATTTGGGCGTCAACAAGTTTTTATTGTTTATTAATATACCCAAAATTTTCACGACTCCACTCTTTTAGCTTTTGTTTAATAAGGTTTTTTTTTCCGCGAGTTTAACCATATGCGTTCCCGGAAATTGTGTTCTTTACGTTTGTTTTACTAGATTTTCACAATCTTGTCGTTGCAACCACATAGATTCAAATCTAAAGGGTTTATTTCTAAAGTTTGTCGACGCATTTTGTAAATTGATGGAGTGATAACATGATTTATTGTCATAGTTTAGGCATGCATTTAGGTAGATCTTCCCTCTTGTTTAGCATGAATAAGCCTTAGGATGTGTCATTTGCACTTGTTATAGTTTACTTTGCAAGTATAGATGTCTACACACACTTTGGTTGGTTTTTCAGTTGAAACGGTAAAATTCGGACCTAAACGACACATTTGAGGATCAAGCCTCAGAGTGGAGCGTTCCATGAGCTCGAGAGAGATGCATATGAAGACCAAGAAAATCCCACAAGTGAGGAGGCAAGTCAAGAGATCGAGCAAAAGAGCAAACAATGGCTTTTTGTGAAATCTCGGGTGAGCAAAAGAGTATCTCGGCCGAGATATGAAATTCATAGATAATTTCAGGCGAGATTACTGAAGTCGAGTGTAATCTCGGTCCCTATCATGGGCCGAGATTTTGGACACATAAGGCCGAGATTTAGAAAAACCAAGGGCAAACGTTGACAACTCCCAAATCTCGACCTCGATTTGCCTCTATCTCGACCCGAGATTTTGTGATGAAGACCCAAGATTTGCTGAAATTCCTCTTGAAGCTTCCAATCTCACCCGATATACATATGAAAGCTGGAGATCTCTCCTGAAGGAACCTCCCAAGATTGAAATGAAACCTCTCCCGGTGCAATTGAAACCCAATATCAAGGCCTTTGCATTCCCTACAAATGATACCAAGGTGGTAGTGAGATTCTTCAACCGGATCATCTTCCCAAGATTCGGCACACCTCGAGTTATAATGAGTGATGGTGGCAAGAACTTCACCTCTAAGGACCCTGAGCTTCTACTGTCCAAGTATGGGGTAACCCACAAGGTTGCAACCCCATGCCATCCTTAAAGATGCGGTCAAGTGAAGATCTCGAATAGAGAAATATAAGAGGATTCTCGAGAAGGCGGTCTCTCTATCCCGGAAAGATTGGGCCATGAAGCTTGATGATGCCTTATGACCATATAGGACGGCCTACAAAACTTCCATATGTACCACTACTTACAAACTTGTATATGGGAAATCTTACCACTTACCGGTAAAATTGGAGCATAGAGTTTATTGGTCAATCAAGTGGCTCAACTTTGACATGAAAGAATCCGGGGAGGAATGGTTTCTATGAATTAATGAGCAATCCGGAGTTTTCGATGTAACTTGAGACATCAACGGAATTAGGTATAGCTAAAGACCTAAAATCAAGCGCTTCTTGGGAGGCAACTTGAGGTAAACTTCTTTCCTTGACTTTCTTCTCGTTTTTGTGTTTTTCTTTGTTTTTGTCTTTGTATTCAAGGTTTAGATAATAAACGAAGGAGCAACGCATGAGGATCTTGTTCTATACGTCACCCACTTCCATTTCCATGAGCACCGAATTATCAAGAACCACCTTTTTTACAATGTGAGTATCCTTTTCATTTCTCTATTTATTTTTCACATTTAGTTTAACAATAATTCCCCCCTTCCCCCGATATTTTTCTATTCATGGACTAGTTTGATTTTGTTCTTAGCTATATCAATGGGGTTTCCTATGATACAACCCATTAATGATAATCATTTTGTTTCTAAAAATCATTTTCACCTTAGCAAGGTACATAAGGTAATCTTCTAAATCAAAAACTTTAGAAGAGTTATTTTTTTCCTCAAGTTTTTCATTTGTGTTTGTTGTTGTTCAGTAGCTTCATTGCTCTTTTATCAATGTTGGTATCCTTGCACACAACTTCTTTACAAGAAGCCTTTTGTTTTCCTAGAGGTTGTTTCTACATCTTAAATATTGAGAATGTAGGAGTCCCGTTCTAGTTAGGTTTGTAAGCAAAGCACATCAGAAAAGAGAATATGCAGTAGGTACGTTAGAGATTGTAGATGAGTAGATGGGTATAGCTTTTCGGGCAAAAGTCTGAGGGCGGATCCTCACCCAAGCTCTCTGATTGTTTATCTTGAGAGTCGAATCCCTCCCTATAGCCCTATTAGACGCCCTACTTGGCTTCTCCTTCGATTCTTCCTTGACAACCAACTTCTCAGAGAGGTGTTGGGCAAATACAATAGCTCTTCGACGCCAGGCTACGCAACTTTTTTTTATAGTCGAAGTCCCTTGGTAGGTCTTTACACGGGATGCTTCATCCCCTTCGGCTTGAGTTCACCATCTCTCTCCATAGACACTTTCCATATGACCTTCTTTTTCCCCCTTTTCCGTTTATGTTTCTTCTTTCGGATCTTCAGACTTGCCGTTTTTAATAGCTTCGGACCTTCAACTCTTCGCCTAGCTACGATGGAAGTGGGGAATATCTTTCTGATCAAGATTACATTAGGTTCTTGGTTTTGATTTTCAGAAATCGGCATCTAAGCTAGAGATAGCGGTCTGAGATTGGGGGCTAAGGTTTTGAGTGCGTTTTGTGGGAGACAATTCTTTTCCTAGCGAGAGTGACGACACATTCATTCTTCGAGGTTAGGGTTTATGTGACACGATAAGTCGATAACTCCACCAATTCACCATTATGTTGTTTAACTATCCCTTTCAAGCTTATTGTCCTATATATGACAATACCTGCAGTCTACCACTCACTGAATCGGTTAATTCACCAACTTCGTTGACCTGACACAAATCAATTTACACCGTGAGCAAACATTCATAATTTGATATTGTTTGTAATCTTGTTTCTAGACGATGATGTAAGGGGTCGAGCTATTTCCGTATGCGTACAACTTAACTCCTTTTTATTTATTGAAAATACGGTCAGATGTTAGATGCAACAGATATCACTGAATCTCCTTCTTACCCAAAAAAAAAAATTATAACACAACTCACTCGTCATAATGCATACATTTATATACTAGATTATTACAAAGCACGTTATCATTCTCTTAGCAACACAATCACATTAACATTTAACTCAAAACATAACTCGTCGTAACATTTGTCATGCCCTTACTTAACATATCATCTAGTTCATGTCATCGTTATCATACTATCTTGTTTTAAAAGTCAGTGTCACGATCTTTAAGTAGTTTGTAACAACTCCTCTCGAAAAATTATGAAAATTCGTACACATACGATAAATCAACCTTAAAGCCTAACTAGGGTTCCATGCAAAGACAATTTTCAACATTCTATATATATATTTCATTCCCAAAATAAATTTTGATTTTCCTAAACTAAATTCACAAGGATCAACTTAAGGCCTTGTTTGGTATCATATTGTGATTTTTGAGATTTTTTTTTTTAGATTCTTGGGGATGGAGATTGTTGGGATTATTGGGAATTCTTGTAGATGTAGATTATTAGGGATTGATAAATTTTGTTGCTTTTGGGTGTTTGGTATAAGTTTATTGAGATAGATTGTTAGGGTATGAAAGACATGAAAAGTAGACAATCCCCTACAATTTCCTAAAATCTTCAATTTTCAAGATTGTTTTTTGGAGATTATGTTGCAAAAAGAATTTAAATGAAAAATACAATTTTGTACCTCTATCTCATACCAAACAACTCAAAAATTCCATCTCCAACAATCCCGTAAAAAAAATTCTAAATGAATCCTCAATAATACAATACCAAACACGCCCTAAATAAACCTCATAATAAACCTTATCCAAATGCTTTGGAAGGACAAGGCAAATCGGCTATGGCCAATGGCTTCAACATAGATTGTTTTTTTTTATTTTTATATATCGACAGTTAGCTTAACAAGAGTAGATCACACATCTTCACTTTGTTCTGAATTATGGGGAGTGGAATAATGTTGCAGATGAAATCTTTAAACTCTCAACAATGGAGGAAGACATGCAAGAAAGAAAATAGAGTTTTTCTAATGAGAAAGATATGTAACGACTTTGATGAAATTTGTGTGGATTAGTGATGCTATGTTTGCTAGCTCTAAGGTGATGATATGTCCTGAATTTTTGTCACAAAATCCCACTGAGTTAGGGTCACGTTCCATTGAGTTCGGGAGACCGATACGATACGTTCGAAACCGAATCCAACGATCGAACAACTAGAATTATGAATATCAGAGTAAGTTCGAATTTTGCCAAAAAAAAGAAAAGAAAAAGGTTGGGGTGCATTTCCAATACGTACGTCTTCGGGGGCACAAACGCAGTTCGTTCGAGAGTCGTATTCCTGGTACAAGTGGGAGATGGATTCGGATCGGACATAAATGATAGAAGTTGTCTGAGTGAATAACCCACTCCAAGTCGTATTTCTGGGTCTGGTCCAGACTGGATGATCGGAATTTAATGACATCCGGGCAGGGGATTAGACTTGGAGTGGATTATTGTGCGGACTTGATGCTTTTAGAAAAATCGGATCAGAATTTCAATCCGACTAACCTATTTCTTAGTTGTTTTTTTATTTAATTTTTTAAAACTAATTTTGGGTCCTACCCAGGTCATCTGTTTTAAACCGGGACTAGAAATCACCATATATCCGAACTGTAGACTTGATTGAATCTAGGTGTGGACCGGACCATAATAACTTGTCTGATCCGGGTCAAATTTGCACAACCCTATTTAAGAATGAACCTCATGTCTTAGAAAAAGCTAATATATTAATTGAAAATGATTAAGGATCTGTTTGGAAGACTAGTTTATGCTAGTTTGTGAACCTTATCGAGCTTATAAAGATTATAGAAAACTAGGGGTGTTAATCGAGCTATACGAGTTGAGCATTGACATGCTCATGCTCGGTTCATTTATAAACGAGTAGAGCATAAACTTTATATGAAATTTTGTTCATACTCGGCTCGTTCAAAAAGTGAAAGAGCTCGAGCCGAGCTGATCCCGAGCCGAGAAACTCGGCTAAAATAACGCTCCTATAATGTTATTTTAGCCGAACGAGCTGAGCATTGATATGCTCAAGCTCAGATCATTTATAAACGAATCGAGTCCAAACCGACCCTAAATTTTAAACGAGCACGAGCACGAGCAAAACTTTTAACGAGTTGAACCTAAACAACTTGTCTCATTTTACTAACTCTATAGAAAACCATAAGCTAGGTGACGTGGGTGTTTGATAGACCTAGCCGATGGAAACTTATGCATAGACACTTAATCTTGTCTTATTTCATAAGCTATAAAAACGGAATCTACATAAGTACATGATTTATTGTAACTAATAATATGTTATAAATATAACTCTAAAAAATTAATATTAAATAAAAATTAATATTTTAAGTAATTTTACATGCATATTAACTACTATTAAATTTTTGTCCACCAAACACCCATCAAGCTTATAAAAAAATTAAACGCGTTCAATTAACTTATAATGACGTCAATAAGATTGAGCTTCAACTCTAAGTCCCCGTTTGGTTTAAACTACGGAAACGAAAACGGAATGGAAACGAATCTAGTCTATACGTACGCCTTTGTTCATGAAGTTGTTGAGAATCATTTCTTGTGATTTGAACTAATTGTGGTAGAATTTGATTAGTTTTAATACCCTATAAGGTAACAAAGTTGGGGAAAACAAGTGCATTTTGTATGAAACCAACCGGAATGATTTCATGAACAAAGTACACATGTGGACTAGATTCGTTTTCATTCTGTTTCTGTTTCCGGAGTTACAACCAAACGGGGGGTAAATTTCTAAGAACTCTGAGGTTCCAAACGTACCCTAAAAAAGTAAAAATATATGGTTTGTGGCCAATAATGGAGAATTATCAATATGTGCTATAAATGACACTTGTTGATCTCTGGCGCTCCCTTCGTACACTCTCGCTTTGTTCGCGCACCTCTAAATAGTAAATACTCCATTACTTTCACTTGATAGAGTACAACAAGAATGGCGTGCCTCTTGATTGTTTATAAGGCTCAAAACTCAAAAGTAGCCGTTTATTTTATTATTAATATTATATAAAATGCAGGATAGAAATTGTCTAATAATATGATGAGAATTATTTGTGTTTAGATGGAGTGATGTATCTATGGTGATTATTATTACTTACAATCTTATGTAATTAGAACGAGAGAGTACGACTAATAAGTTGAAGTAGAGTGTTGATCAGGCTCAAGGCGGGCATGTCCCGCAATTGCAACGCAAAAACATCCCATTATTTTTTTATGAACCATGGTTAAGAGGTCCCGTTCGATCGGCTTTGCCGCTCTACGTCTTAACCGGGTATTTAGTCGTGGTCCAGTATTGGGGGATACCCTCCCAATATCAGTTTTTTCATACATGTTGTCAGGAGAATTCGAACTCGAATATTCAAGCCAACCACTGAAGGAGTCTAGCACCACATCCCATTAGACCAACTGAGTATTGGTGGTATCATCAGATCCGGTCCAATAACCTGTTCGGCTTGTTCTACTAAACAAGGTCCCGCATTATTGGGGCTTCTATCTCACTATTATAGTTTAGTAAAGTATTTGTTTAAGGATGACCTAGCTGGTAAATTGATGTTAACTAACTTAACTTTGCTTGTTTGGACCAAGGATCATGGGTTTGATTTATGGAGGTTCTTATCACATTTTTTATTTTAACTAAAAACAGTTCGATATTTATATATTTTTTTAATTTCTTTTTTTTTTTTTTACTTGTATTATCTATAGTGATTAGTTCTTCTATGTTATTAAAATTATTTTTCAACATAGAAAATATAGTTTATAAATATAGTTCATCAAATACTATTAATTAAACTAAACCATGTAATATAATTTTATTTTTTGTAAAGACATTTAATATTTTTTGACAAAGATCCTCCGAATCAATGAGACGTCCTGGTTGTCACACAATGGAACAAGAAAATGAAATCGAAGAAAGAGAGGGTCATGGGACGCATGCACGCTATGCTCAATGTCAACATTCAAAATTTGATTAGGGCTCCGACATTCAAATGTTCGTGAAAATGGACTATCGGACTCATCCGTAACGCAAGTGAGGGGCACTTACATATTACCCGCGAAACATTTGTAACGTATTCAACTAATTTGTTGGACAATACAAATAATAAAATGACACGATGAACTATATTTTTATATAATTCATTATTTTTTACTTAAATTTATGATAAAACAGCGCGTTAATTCTATTTCAAATCGTTGGTTTTTTCCCTTAACAAGTTTTTTTAGATTCTTTGTTATTTTAAGTGTAAATAGTTTTGTTTCATTGTAAAAATACAACTACACGAGAAAATATATTTTATATAAAATACTAAATTTTGACATATAGGCTTATCATTATCCAAAATATATTTTTATAAAATATATAAAAAAACATATAAATGTTTTAAAAAACACAAATTAAAAAAACTACTTTACTATTTAGTAAAATAATATAAAATAAATTGAGCAACGAGAGTTGAATTCTTAATTACCGTCAATCTTTATATATATTCAATTTAATTATTTAAATTTTCAAATATGTAATACGAAACTATACCACAAATACATTATCCTAACGTTAAAAGTGACCAATTGGAATATAGTTTTAGGCCACACAACCGATCAATGGACATGCATATAATAAGAAACTGTCTTCGTGGAACAATTACCCCCTAAAAGAAAACGTACGAACAATCCGAAAATAGAATTATTTTCTATTTTCCTTTTTTCTTTTCATCTCCTCAGTACAAAATTTTGGAATAATTGGATTGGTGCGTGGTGCATGCAGCCCAGAAATAGCCAATGCAACCTGCTAGCCAATCATATTACGACAACACGATAACACAAAACCACTCCGGTTTTCGAAAACCTCTTACATTTCCAAATCTGACCCCATTTTTTATCCCAAAAATCACATAAGGTCGACAACGCACTTGACTAAACCACTCTGGTTTCCTGAAAACCACTCTTCGCAGAAGAGAAATAGTTTCTATTGGACAGCTTTTCTTTCATTTTTAATCATTTATCACGTAAATATGCCCCACAATTCAAGGGATGATGAGAGAGAGTAAAATTTAGATTCGATCCTCCATTTTTGTGATACTTACATTTTATGACCTAAAGTTTCCAAATATTTGAAATGAATGTAAATTATTTATGGTTGTTATACGAGACAAGCTACTCGAGCTTGAATCACATTCGGATCGATCTTGTTTGTTTTCTAAATGAGTTGAATATGAACATATTTTAAATTTCGTATAAAATTAAGATTCGGTTCGGACTCGACTTGTTTACGACCGAGTCGACTCATTTGGGTAAAACTTGATTCGTTCGGCTAAAATAGCACTACATGACCATAATTTTAGTCGAACTATTTGGACTCGGCTCAAAATCGACTCATCAAAAGCTCAACTCAAACAGTTAACTTTTCAAATGAGTCTAGCATTGACATGATCGTATAATTATAATACACCTAAAATTATCACTGGCAGGTTTGATTTGTAAATATTAAAATTCAAGTTTAGGGCTTGTTTTGTAAATATAATAAATTTGAAAGACAGTTATTGAGAGAGAAAAAAGATATATGAAAGATATCTGGTGAATCGGCATCGGGTCCCTTGTCTCTACAGCGAACGCATAAAAATGGCCCAAAATACTCTCTGCTTCCCATGTAGCCATTTCTGGTAAATCAATTCGACTTGGTATTCTACTTCTTCTCTTCCTCTATCAGTTCTAGGTTTACAGGAGATTCTTCTACCTGTAGAAGAAAGTGTTTGAGAATGGGGAGAGGGAAAGTGGAGCTGAAGAGGATAGAGAACAAGATCAACAGGCAGGTGACCTTCTCGAAGCGTCGTACGGGACTTTTGAAGAAAGCTCAAGAGATCTCCGTTCTCTGCGATGCTGAAGTCGCTCTTATCGTTTTCTCTCCCAAGGGCAAACTCTTCAACTATTCTTCAGATTCCTGGTAACTAACTCCTCGATCGTCTTCTCAATCTACCTTTGAAGTTTGATTGATTCATCAATTACTTCATTATTATTGTCTGATTTGATTTCATTTCTTCAAATTGAACTCTGTATGATTTTGGATATGTTGATTTGTATGATTTACCGAACCGTCAATTTCATCCATAAACATAATTTTCCGGGGGAATCAACTGTTATCTGCGAAATATCAACACGAGGCTTTCAAAATTCTTCTCAGTCCTCTAAAGATTCATAAACAAGCAAATATCCTTGCTGAATCTTTCATACTAGTTGATGGTTGCTTTATTGCGGTTATCAACCACACAGATGTAAATAAAGTAATTAACCATAATGTTTTCTAGTTTAACTAAGAGAGAAGATACAATAAAATAAACAGTATAGTACTATATTCAAGCATGATTAACTAAGATTTCTATTCAAAATTTCAAGCTGAGTTAAAGAGATTCTTTTCTAATGTGCAATATTATCTACTATCTGGTGTAACTAACTGTCAAATTGTCGATAATTAATATTGCATGGTCACTATAATTTCATTGGAGTTTAGTTGTGAAATCAACTCAACTATTATCACCACATATAATTAGTACGTACTTTGCATGTTTACTTTTTTTTTTCTTAACTCCTTTCCTTTACCGCTCTTGCCTGTACAATCACGAGAATGAAAATTTGATTGGTTTCTTTCTTCACAATCTTTTGCAATAACAGTACGGTCAGATCTTTAATATTTCCAATATTCTTATCTTTGGAGTTAAATTGTTAATTAATCTCCTTTCAAAATTTTTTTGTTAATTAATCTAATTGATTTTCTAAGTTTCTAACACATGCCTTAGGAGTAGGTCAAAAAATCCCAGTTTGAAAGAAGTTTTTGTGAAGCTTTTAATTTCAATTTTCCACTTTCAGCCCTTTTATCATACTTTTCAATTATAATTTTATTTTTATTATTTACCTTTTCTAGTAAACTCACTTCAAAAGTTCATCCAAAAAAAATTCTTTTATCAAAGACCGTGACAATGAACACACGCCCTTAATTTAAATTGACAGTTCTTTATCTGCAACTCGTTCCCTTAACTAGTAAGCTTGTTTCAGTTGTTTGCTTTGCCTAACTGCTACTTAAGTGTCAAGATTATGCCTAAATGTTATTTTTATTACTTTTGACATATGTTATACATATTTATTCTTGTAATGATAAGTTGATTGTTGGTTATAATGTTTGATAAAAAATAAATAAAAATAGTGCAATAAATGAGGGTATAATCGTACATTTTGATAATTTTCTTAAATTTTTGAAATGAAATAGAAAATTAAAGTATTAAGCTTTTATAAATGTAATGAAAATAGAGTTATTAAGACCATCCTGATGCAGATAAATTAATTACTTATATTTAGATAAAAATTACATATGAAACTCACTCTATACAATATTACTTATACAACTTCGCAGCGAAAAATACATTCCATAAAATATTATTGTAAAGTACAATTCTGGAAAGTAAACAGATTTGTGTGTTGCTTACTTGCTTAGTTGAACACTTAAACTTTCTCCTCTTACATAATAGGAACTTATCATCCTATGTGATTCCACGTACTGCTATTTATGATTCTATATTGCAATCAAGGTGATGATATTAAGATCATACGGTTTACTCATCCAGTCGATCATAATATCATCATAAATCACTGCATAATTTTCGTTGCTTTGAAACTCTATTACAATACCCTTCTTTCATCTAGATTAGTTTGTGGCTTTGTGCTTACTCGTCGTCATTCCCTAGGGTTTAAATTGAACATGCAAGATGTGATTTTAGCATTACTCAGTGTGTGTCATGCATGGTTAACGCGTAGATTTTGATTCTAAATTATTTAGATTTAGAGGCAATTCTTTTAATCAATATCTTTATCCAAAAAAATGAACGATCTACTACTTATTACATTAAAACAATTTTTTTATGTTTATCTTGTAGTTTTTTTGTTATTAGATCAATAGTATTTTTCAATATGCAACTTAAATTTTCATTTAAAAAAAGTAATAGTTTAATAACCGAATTTTTTTTATAATCATTTATCAGCAAAATAATATTTTATGTTTCAATAAGTAATAAAACGAAACACTACCTTATAGCTTTTGACGGTTTGAGTTGAATCAACGTAATTGGATTTTTTTTTGTACTTTTAATTAGGATTAAAATTTATTTTAAAGGGAGATTTTATAGAATTAAAATTTTCTTTTTAAAGGGATATTTTTATAGAAGTAATAATTATAGAAACTATTATATATGAATTTTGTGAAATTAAACTAATCAAAAATAAACCTTAAATTATTCCACATAACACATGTAACATAAATTACTTCATATTTATAACATATTTGACATTTTAAATTGATTGGCCGATTGATATTAAAATTAAAAAAAAGTTTAAATGATTTAAGAAATCTTACCGACCAAAACATTAGTGCAATTAGAGATTTCGAATGACAAAAGAAAGTCGTCTTGTTTTCTTTGATTTACCCCATGCCAAGTTAAGAAAAATCCTATAGAATAGAATAGATAAAATAAAATATGATATACTTTCTTTACATTTACATGACTTTTGACATTCTATTATTATGATTAAATAAACACTCTTTCATAACTGCTGTGGTAATAATTTGTTCTTTTGACATGATTTGAATAAAACAAACTGTCCGTTAATATTAATAGACATTTTA
Organism: Fagopyrum tataricum; assembly: GCA_002319775.1. Classification (NCBI taxonomy): domain Eukaryota; kingdom Viridiplantae; phylum Streptophyta; class Magnoliopsida; order Caryophyllales; family Polygonaceae; genus Fagopyrum; species Fagopyrum tataricum. The sequence goes on along the minus strand of CM008285.1, from coordinate 44,825,357 downwards.
TTACCCTAGAGTGTAAAAGTGTTCAAACTCAAATATTAGCTGAATTTGAGTGGATTTTGATCAAAAGTCATTCTCATATCGATTTCTATCCGGCCAAATATCTTAAAATTAAAAAAAAAGTATATATGTTAACAATTCTTTTTTCATACATATTTATTGAAATGGTATATAAAATAAAATATAGTATAATTATGTAATATAACGTAATTAATATAATATGTCATAATTATATTATTAATATATCTAATATATGATATGTTAAGTATGTATTTAATATAGTATGATTATAATATATACAAAGTTATATATAATAACTATACATCATGTTATGTGTTTTGTCTATAAATTGCAATTTAAAATTTTGATTCTAGTCTTTTCCAGGGTTTCTTGAATATGAATGTTCAAAAAGTTCAGCTATATGCTACTTAAAGGTGCTACAAGATGGATAACAAGTCCACAATGTTAAAAAAGAACAAAAGAAGAATTCAATTCCTTCTGTTTTAACAACAATCCAAACCATCAATTAAACCAAAATATTCTTTCCGGAAGAAAACCTCTCCAACCCATTAGTGAAGCAAAAAAATGACGTCGGAGAATCTCTGGTTTTAAATCCCATAACAGGAAGAAAAGGTTGTTCCTTGTTAAGATATATATAATGTCCATATTCTATTTTTTGTTTTCCTGTAGCATTTTACTGTGGAGAAGGTAGATTTTGTGCAAAGTGACCTATAAAAATAATTTTTCTTCACACGATGGATCATAGTTCATGCAAGTACTGTTTGCTGAATTGCTTGCATTTCACGAGATGGAACTTTATGTGCATGCCTTAACATCATGTTCACATGCTCTTTTCCCCTTTAATATACATGCATGTGTTGCTCCTCGCAAGGTTAGCAATGTTAGAAATTTAACTTAATTAGCAGTTTATTATTATTGACCAAAAAAAAATTAGCAGTTTATTATTTTGTTCGATCATGAAAAAAAAAAATCATTTTAACATTAGCTAGACCTTGATCAAATTTAAGAGCATCTTTTAACTCAGAAAGCTCAATTAGAATTCTTATCTAATTTTTTACTTTTTTATTTATTTATTAATTTGTTATATCTTAAGGAACTTATTCATTCTTCCTATAATTTATTAAAGTTTCTAAATTTCAAAGAAACCACAAACTAAATATAAAAAGTAAAATAAAGCACAAAAAATAACTATTTAAACCACCAAGTAATTAGATTTGACAAAAAATTTCTGTCGGTTTAATATATTGCTCTTTCCACTCATTTCATCCATTCTATCACCATAATATTTATATTTAATTTTTTAATTTTAAATAACTAAAGAAACTCTTAAAATATGGGACAAAAATGATCTAAATGTCATTTTATGTTTTAAAGTTATTAATTAAAAGGGTTATGAGAATAGTTTTTTAAAATCGTTAAATAATAAATTATTGCTTCAAAAGGACGATAAATTTTTAAAAAGTGGTAAAATTTTAAAAACTTTATACAATTAAGACTTTTTTTTGAATAATTGTTTCAGTGGCTAAAAGTAGATTTATCTTGCAATCAGAGAAAGTATCTAAGAAATTTAAGTACGGTATCTTCATGAAATAATTAATTTTAGGTATGAATTGTAACAAATATTAAAGATGAAATAACTTAACTTAGGAATCACATGTTTTAACTTTCTAGAAGTTAATATCCAGAAAGTTATATTAGTTTCACAATCAGTAAGTGTTATGGAGCTGTTCTTCCTCTTCAAAATTTCATATTTTTCCACATATGCTCTCAAATTTATACGGCATCAAAAGTAGAGATGATAAATACAAGTTTTTATCCAATTTTTCATGTCTCACATAATAAAACATGTGATTACTAAGTTACCAAGATGTGTGGTAAGTAATCGATAGAGACTACAAGATACGTCAAGATTAAGTTGTATTGAATCCTATTCAAAATGAGGTTATTCAAAAGCCACGAGAGATCTCACTCTTGTACTCATTATTTGGATGAATTGATGTTCGTATGAGTCTCCAATGCGAGCGCTTCAAAACAAGCATGGGAAATCTAAAAACAATTAGCCAAGGGATTGGCAAAGTGAAGAAGGTATGATAGCAATCACAACAATGATAGTTTAAAGTCCTACGAATGAAAAAAACCGAATCAATTTCAGGTTTATTTACAAGGGTGTTGGCTGTATTAACCAAATATATCGGTATAGAGATATAATCGATGATGTTCAAGTTGTTAAGAAAATCATACTTTCTTTGTCAATGAAGTTTTTTGATTTAGCGATTGTCATCAAAAAGTCAAAAGACTTGGAAACCATGACAATTCATCAACTTACGAGTTCTCTATCAACCCATGAATAGAGAATCAAGAAGAGAAAGCATGAATCGGTTGAGCAAACCCTAGCCATAAAACACTCGACCTACAATAATTATTTTTTTCGAGAGAAGTCACGGAAGATGAAGATGCAAATTCTTGCATGGGAGAGAGAAGAGAGAGAAAATGCGAGTCACCAAGTCATCACTGCAATGTTGAAGAAAATGGTCAACCTTAAGAGGATGTGCAAATATATGTTTTGGACACTATGCATGAGATTTTAAGAGTGCTACTAGCTAACCCAAGGGAAAGGTATTAATGTTGAACAACATCCCGGTTACGTGATCAAAGATCATACAAGTTAAGTGTTAAATTGAAGAACGCTTGGTATGACTTTAAACAAGCATCATGAACATGGAATAGTCAGATTGACAAGTATCTTCAGCTGAATGGACTTGTCAAATGTTGTGTGTGAAAATGACGATGCTTTGTTTGCTTCTTTGTCAGTAATAGGATTTGAACAGGTAAACCTTCATTTGTTCATAGATTCAAGTAAGCAATGTCTAGAGAGTTCAAGATAATTAACCTTGGTCTCGTGTTCAATTAAGCAAGAAAATCATTGGATCTAACATAAATTTGTTAAGGAGATCTTGATAAAATTTAGAATTGAGGATTGGCAACCTATAAGTACACCGTTTGATCATGTGATCAAGCTCTCAAAACACGAGGAAGGTGAGAGGATTGCCCTACAACTTTCAAGAGGCTAGTTTTGTATGCTAGTTGGAAGCTTGAAGTACTTGACATGCACTATTTCACATATCTTCTATGGAGTTGGGCTTGTGAAAGAAAAGATTACGACCAATTCAAAGAAGCAAAACACATTCTCCAGTATATCAAAGGTACCCATCAGCTATGGTTTGCTTTATTCTTTTGAAAGTGAATATAAACTTGCCAGTTATAGTGATAAGGGATATAGCTAGAGATGTTGATGATGATAGTCTATACGGGAGATGTTGCTTTCTCGTGGAATTCAAAGTAACAATCCGTTGTTAGTTGTAACTCTTTCAATTGTGAAGTTGAGTATATACATATTGCATGATCCTGTAATTTGGTTGAGAAGATTATTAGGAGATTTGTTATTGTCACACAAGGAAAGGAAGTCAAGGATGTCCTTGTTGGTAACAAGTCAGTCATTGCATTAGAACCTAATGTTTAGACCGTAGCAAACACAAGCTCACTTTCTTCATGAATGTGTTTCCAAGAGTGAGATCGGAGTTGATTATGTGAGGACTCAAGTTAAGTTGTTGATATATTTACAAAACCTCTCAAGTCAGAGACATGTATCGAGTGTGCAATGTTTGGTGTTAAGGAATTAAGCTTAAAAAAGAGTGTTGAAAAGTCGACTGAGGGGTTTGGACGGGTGATGGGTTGGTGTTGTTGGAAGCAAGGTTGGCGTTGATGGAAGTTGTGAAGGCTTTAGTGGTGATGATGGCTTCCTCCTGACATAATGCTAACTCAAAGGCATGAGACAAACCAGTAGGACTGAGAAGGTGGACCCCGGCTTGGATGTCATCCCGTAGACCGGACAAGAATAAGCTAACTTGGCGCGAGTTGTCGAGACCGTGGACCAAGTTAATCAAGGTTTCGAATTGAGTAATATAGGAGGTGGTTAAGTTCAGACAAGGCTCTCATGGGGTCTAAATTCTTACGGGACCTGAACCGTTTGCAATGAGATATTGAGAATTGACGCCATGTCAGCTCTTCGCCCATGGACTGGTTCAACCATCGATATCATGCGACCGCATCACCGCGGAGATGGATGCCATGGTGACCCATTGTTCTGGAGGCATTGGATTTAAAGTAAAAAACTGTTGGGCCTGAAAAAGCCAATTTTCTGGTTCGGTACCTTCAAATTTGGGGAAGTCGAGGCGGGTTAGTCGACCTTGGATGTGGTGTTGGAGCTGTGGGGGTCGCAATTCCTGGTTTGGTGGTGGGGTTGGTCGTTCGGCAGCGTCCAGGCGAGTGAGTATCTATCGCAAGGTGGTTTGGATGTCGGCCAGGATGGTAGTCTTGTCTTGGATTGTGGCGTCATGTCGAGCGGAAATTTCTTCAAGTTCCTTTACCGTCATGGTGGGGGGAGGAAAAAAAATTGAAGACTTTGAGTAACCTGCTCTGATACCAGGTGACGAGACTTGAATCTTTAAGATTCAATATTGAGACTTTGACCTTTTGATTGAACAACCGATAAATCTTTTGATTAGACATTCAACTACCAAGATTGATAACTTTATTGATAATCCCCTCAAAACCTAGTATGAGATCCATATGTAATCTACATTCTTCCTAAGAGATAGAATGAAGATAACGATAATAAAATAACTAATTATGGGCTGATAAGCAGAACGGGGTCACGTAGTTAGGGTTGGGCTCTCATCATATTCCTGCTATTCAAAAATACCATCTTTCTCAATATATTCTCATAAATCTCTATCAACCCAAGTTGTTAGTTAGTTAGCTGAGTAGTTACTTAAGGCAGTTAACTGTTAGGTACTTAATATCACAGATAAAGAGGTTGGTATCATAAGATGATAAAATTATTTTGTCTCTATCAATGAAATATATTTTATGATATCCATAAGTCTGTAGCGTGAAACTTGAGGATGAAAAAAAGATTTAAATGCATGAGATTCTCACAATAATAATGAAAAGAGCTGTGTATTTGTAGTAGATAGCTCTTTTCCAAGTACTTCATGTTGCAATTTTAGGAATGAGTAAAAGAGGAAACCCAAAGAGTGATGACAAAAGGGAACTAGAAATTGAATTGAACTCCTTTTGGAAATGGGAGTTGGGACTGCTCTTTTTAAAGCAGGTCCCTGTAAAGGAGTGTGACCCCAAAACAGTAACCCTAAATTTCCGCACCACAAGCAAACCCTAGGGCTTCTGATCTTGCACTCTGCATCTATGGCTTCGTAATTCATGGGGAAAATCCATGAATCTAACTTCCTACCAAATAAGATTCCATCAATTGTAATTCATGGAAGCTATTTTATGTTTGATTAAAGTTTAGAAATAAGAGCATGTTTGGTTAATCTTTACATGAATTTGTGCTACTTAGTAGATTTATCAGTTGACAGCCAAACGAGCCCCTATTTCCTCGATTTAGGGCTTTGATACAATGAAATGTTGGGCTGAATTTTTTATCTCACTTGTATAGATCGAATGACGTAGATGAATATTCATGCACAAATGTATACTCTAATCCAGGAAATTACAGACTAAGAATTAAAAAACAAAATTCTCATAGGATCTCAATATAATCTATATTTAAATTTCGAAAAATATTTACATCTTGTAACATGATGCATGGGATGATTCAACCACTCTCAAGTGAATTGTGGAGTGGATCTCACTTGTGGCGGGATGGATGCCTCATCTGTACAGTTTACACCTTGCACCCCTATTTATAGATGGCGAAGAAGACCTCTTTCCCAAAACTAGAAATTCTACATTTAGTAGGTGGTGATGACAACTTTTGATTCTGCAGCATGGAATTTTGGTGCACCTTGGACCAAGGCAGAACATGCTTTTCTTCCAAGAAACAGTTAGCGCTCCTTAGAGAGGGTTTGATGGATTGATTCCGTCGATTTGCCTCCCATGCCCGGTGTGGACATGAAAAAACCCTAAAAGAAAGCAAGTTTTATATGAAAAATCAGATAGGCTGGTGTATGATCACGCAATTAATGCAATCAATGAACCTTAAGACAAAAGTTAAGTAGGTTCATTTCCTTTCTGTTTCCCGTTGAGTCATCTTCTCAAGATCACAAGGATAGGTAAAAAAAAAAGAAGCTGCATTCTGTTAGCAAGAGGAGTTGCACTTGCTGTTCTTGGATTGTTCTCAACATATTTTGTTTCAGTAATTCATTAATAAGATCATGGTTTGCAAGTTTTGACAAATGTCTTTTGTTTCCTTACAACTGTCAATAATTTCTTGCTAGCTGATGACTTTCCATTTTGATGAACAGCATGGAAAGGATTCTTGAACGATATGAAAGATATTCGTACTTAGACAAACAGCTAAATCCACCTGATCCTTCTTCATTTGTATGCCTCTCTTTACATAAACACTTTTTTGTAATTTGGAGATATGTGAAGTATATTTCCAGCTTCCTTCCGAAGCCTATTATTGAAAAGGATGAGTTGTGTATCTAAGTATTGTTACAACACATATCCAGGGAAGCTGGACATTGGAGCAAGCAAAGCTCAAGGCTAGGCTGGAGGTCTTGCAGAAAAATCAAAAGTAAACATAGACTGAAAGTAAAAATGTAGAGAATCAGCCGATGAACAAAGTAATAACATTTACTTTCGTGATTGTTTCAGGCATTACATGGGAGAAGACATTGATAACTTGAGCCTAAAGGAACTTCAGAGTTTAGAGCAACAACTTGACAGTGCTCTTAAGCACATCCGAATAAAAAGAGTATGTGCAAAGATAAATGTTCTCAAGATGTGTTAGTTATGTCATTATATAACATAAGTGAATATAATAGTTTCATATTTTGTTTCAGAACCATTTGATGAATGACTCAATTTCTCAGCTTCAGAAGCGGGTAAACCCTCCTAACAAATTCTTGAAAGTGCTGTAATTCAGAATCATGACAATTTTTTAAAGTTCCATTTCTGTTTGATGTGTCAGGACAAATTACTTCAGGAGCAAGTCAATCTGCTTGCAAAGAAGGTTGGCAGTGAACTGGTTTGTCTAATGTTGCCCCCACCCCCCACCTCATAGTTTATAAAAATGACTTTGAATTGCTATGATGAATAGCAGGTAAAGGAAAAAGAAAAGGCTCACCAAGTTCATGAAACTGAGGCAGACCAACAAGATTGTGACCTTAATTCATCCAACTTCCTTGCAGACACAATGCCAATCTTGCATATTGGGTGAGTTTTCAAAATCTATATCCTCTAACCTTTGTATTGGAGCTTCTAGGTTTTTCAACTTGGTCTAATATTAACGTATATGGATGCTTGCTGAGTAGGTTAGAAATGTATCAAAATAGTGCTTCCCCTCATGAGTGGCATGATAGTATTGAACGTCTGAACTATTTTTCTTTACAAGTTTCTATTTGGTGATCTAAGTTTGCTGCTGCATTCGAGTGTTTCAGGATTGTTTGTTATAACTTATAAGAATGTGGTTGACATTAAGCTAAACGGTATGAAAATGAATTTAGTCCATATGTGTACCCTTGTTCGTCAAAAATGTATTTGCTTTTCTAATTTTGTTGAGGGTATCAAAACTACTAAAATTTGGCTACAATTATTTAAAACGATTTCAAAAAGTTTCATGAAGGATATACATATGAATGAGATTCGTTTCATTCCGTTTCCGGAGTTGAAACCAAACGGGACTAAGGCCTTTGAAAGGCATTGTTTTAATTACTTTTTGTTGTTGTAATTAGTTAGTGAGAACTTGCCAAACACCACTTTAAATACTGGATGCTCTTCTTTGTTGTGAAATTGATGCTAAGATTGAATGAACCCAATGAAATTTTCAGTGCAAGTAGTAACGGCTCGCAAACGAGTGAAACTGCTGCAAAAGAGACCGAAGTGCGGAACCAGTTTGTGGTGCAGATCCCCTCCTGGCTGCGTTCCACAGCAGAATAGTAAACCAAGTGGTTTCACCTTTACATATTTATGTAGATATGCAAGGCTCATGACTCATGAGGTGGTTCAACAGGCTTGAGATCCTGATGTAGTACTACTATACATATGTAAATGTTTGAGTAGGTGACGAGTTGGAGTCTTTCTACACTGAGTTGGGATCGGACATGTCACATATGCAGCAAAGAAGGAATGATTTTCATGAGTTGTAATAGAAGTGATTTTTTAAGAGTAAGGTACTGTTGAAGACTTGGATTGCACTTGGATAATGTAACCTTTTTTTTCTCGTGGAGGAATAGTTGAATAAATGAAATGTGTATGTATAGTTTTATGGTATTTTCATTTGCTATTATTAGACCTTGGTATCTTCGGATTCATAATAGTCAAATTTTACAAATGATTCACATGTACGCTTATTTATACACAAATGTAAACCAATCTGTATAAAAATTCAAAGATTCGGCACTGCTGAATAATTTGGAAGAATTTAAGTTAAGCAGGGTTTAACGGAATTGCTACATACATGGTTGATAATTTAATAGTTACTTTCCACTGCTTTGTTGTAGCCGAGTGTATGCAAGCAGATTCCGGAGCTTCGGATGAAAATTGATATATTTTTGTCTTTTTATAACTCAAAACTACCCAACTTATACGACCTAAACTCTAATAACTCAAAGCCCAAATTATCTAAATTTAATTTGTTCATAAATCTTTTTCTATAATAAAAAGTTATCCGAAATACTAGATGCCACGCCATCTAAATAATTTAAAGACCGAAAAAGATTGGCAGACAGACTAATAATGATAAAGAATCACAACAATAGAAACAAAAGAAAATTCAAGGAATCTCGAAAGCAAAGAGGTCTTCATGGGAAAGGATGATGATTCAGTCAATGGAAAACGACGAACACATCGTACGTTTGAAGAAAGTACACAAGTAGGAAGCATATAAAACAATTGTAGACCCTTTAAATTTGGCCTCGCCAGAGTCATCAGAAGTCGATCACAAATTCACGCTCCCTTTTAGACAAACAACTCGAAAAGTCACCAAAATGCATTAAACTAAAAACACAACACTGAAAACCATGAGAATATTGACATGAAAGAGTTTAACTTTGATGGTTGATTTGAAACATGTTAAAAATGATTTTATTTTATTTTGTTTTATATATTTTTTTTTTTGACAAGACGGAAACCCTAGAAATTACGAGTGCTAGCCTTTCATTTCGTGCACCTATTTTTACTTGTACGTTGCCAAAAGGAAAATGGACATTTTTTAATAAACAATGTTGTTGGTTTTTATTTTTGTTTTCTAAAGAAGAATGAAAATACAAACTTGCCTTGGACAATGCGGGGTCTAGTTGGGAGACCACAAATTGAGAGCTTATGGAGCTTATCAATCTTATGGAAAAAAAAAATAATAAGTTAGGAATTAGGTGTTCGATAGCAAAAATTTATAAAAATTATGGTAGCTTATATTCTTTTCATTTCATAAGCTACATGGAGTGAGTTTACAACGCTTATAGTAGCATATGAATTATACATTACAAATATAACCTTACAAATATTAATTCTTTTATTGAACAATATATCTCATTCTAATGAAGATTAATGCGATTGCATCTAGACACTATAATTTTGTTTCCTTGAATTAACTAGTATTGCTAGCGTCATTGGCTGTAATCCAGGGTTTTAGCCCATGAAAAGATCACATAAAAACACAAAGAAAGAACAACACATAGAATGTAAGCAAAATCAAATTCCACCAAAACAGAGATCAAGATTTGCTTGACGTTGGTTTGCTTGGATTGGCTTTAAAGCCTTGAATGTTGTTATGCAATAAATATAAGTTCTACACTAAGAAAACAAGAGGGTTTTTTTCATTCAATAATAATAATAATAATAATAATAATAATAATAATAATAATAATAATAATAATAATATCTCATTTGCAATCGATTACCCAGAAGGTTGAGACTGAATCGTGACACCAATAAATAAAAAAGTGTTGGTGGTTTTTTTGTCAGTAATGGATGAGAGCAAAAAAACCCGAACAAACACTAGTATGGGCTTAGAAAAGGGTTGGAAATAAAATAGATTTAAGACATAAACCGACAGTTTGAGAGAAAAAAATTGGGGAAGGGACAAGTTGTGGAGGCTCAAATATTTCAAATTAGATGTAATTGGGATGCACAATCTTGAAAAACATAGTCAAAAGGTGGTGGATCCCTCAAAATCTCCAAACTTGAATTACTATCAATGTTAAGCTTTGGTGAGGTGATGTTCAAGAGGAACAAATTATTCAAATCCTTGATCCTCTAGCAGATATGGACCTCCATATCTAGAGGCTCAAATGTTTCGGACAAAGATGATAATGAGGTGGATCGAGGAAACACTAGTGGATCTACAACATAACTAGATCTAGAATTAGATTTTCGATCGGATTGTAGGATTGGTGAGGTTATGTTCAAGAGGGTTGGAAGCGGTAGGTCATCGAAGCAGGAAAACTCGTGTTTTTCTGTTTTTTCCTCTCATACGGTGCCTCATCCATCTGATAACAAAAGAATAATTTGTACACGCTTTTGAGATCTCTTCTCAAATAAACAAGGACATATTTTTTAATCGCTTTTGTAAAAAGAGAAGAAGTTTTCCTTTGAGTAGTTGAAGAAAGAGAAGAGTTTGAGAACGAGAGTTTTCTCATGCTACGATATATATAGAGCTTAGGCGACGGTAGCCAAAATTTTAAAAAAAGCTCCTCTAGAAGAAGATGTCCTTTCATTGCGTTTATAAAGCAGTTTGGAATTGCAAACTAAACAAACAACAAATCAATTGTATGTTATCTAGCTAAAGGGACAAAACTCTAGGGTGGTTCGGCGATTGCGGTGGCATACTTTTGTAACCACCCAAGATTCTTAGGCTTCTCTTCAACGTACAATGAGGACTAGGTGTTTTACCACCAAAGTGTGAGAGGTCTTAACGCAATTTTGTTATGGAGAAAGGAAAAGGGAAAATACATCTCACAAAGGAGGAATGTATTGTCGTCAGAACGGATGGTAGGAGTCCAGAATCACAAAAGGTAGCGTCTTCTATATTTATGGGGACGGTGCTTACTCAAAGGCCTTTCAATTCCTATGCCTTGAAGACAATCATTAAAGGGGCTTGGAGACTACCCCAAGGTTACGTTGTTCTTTTTTTTTTGATTCGCTACGGTTGAGGATAAGGACAAGACCTAACATAAATGAATAACAACGAGGAACAAGGGAGAGACTACAAACTCAGTGTCCATAGGAGAGATGGGATATCTCTCTTGTCAAGATCAATGAATATCAGCTTCAATTGTCGGGGATTGAGCAAAGGCCCAACAGTTACGAGACTAGATACACTAGTCAGAGAGAAGGAGCCCGATTTTCTCTTTTTGATCGAAACAAAAAGTGATCGGAATAAGATGGGAAAAATATGAAAAGATTAAGCTTTTTATGGATGTTTTGCGGTGGATAGTGTCATGATTGCGGTGGATTGTGCTTAATGTGGAAAGATGGAATTGATATTCATATCCAATCTTATATACAACATCATATTAATGCACGGATTGGGGATTGGAGGTATACTAGTATATATGGATGGTGTAGATCGAATGAAAGATATCTTGCTTTGGAGCTCCTTAAACGCATTAGTGAAGATGTGAAAGAAACTTGGATGGTGTTGGGAGACTTCAACGAGGTGCTCTCCTCTTTTGATAAGTCCAGGGGTGATTCCCCTAATTAATTTTCAAAGTTTGGTTATATACAAGGAAGCGCTCGTCGTGTGTAAACTTCAGGAATTGGATTTTGAAAGCCCGAGGTTTACTTGGGACAATAGACAAGAAGGATCTAACTACATTATATTCAAGAAAGAATTGATCTCGGCTTTGCAAATGAAGATTGGTTTGTCCGATTCTCTTCGACTAGGATTAGACATCTTGCTTGAATTAATTCGGAGAATGTCCTTGATCTGAGAGGAGAAGAAGAGGATCGATCCTCTAACTAGATTCACAAACAGTTTAGAATGGAAGCGGCATGGCTGCAAGAGGAGGGATGTGATGTTATCATCCAAAATTAATGGAGTAACCCTAGTTCCTTGACAACCGAAGTCGGGATTATGGGAAAGTTGAATCGTTGTGGGGAGTGACCTTTGTGAATAAGGCAATACGACATGTGGGAATATCAGGTTCAAGTTGAAATCTATACGGAGGGAACTTCGAGCGTTGCAACAAATAGGAATGAATGGAGATTATGTGGGTCACCGAAAACATTTGGAAATCGAAGAGAAAGGGTTGATAGACAAAGAGGAAATCATTTGGTATGAAAGAGTTAAGGAGAAAGAGCTTTGATGGGGTGACCGAAATAGTATTTTCCCCACTGGTTCTCTGCTAGGGAGAGTCTTTATGATGTAGTCATGGAGAGCTCAGAAGTGAGGGTCTTAGCTGAGGACAATACTGAGTTGATTTGCTCTTGTACGCCAGAAGAGACCAAGGCCGCTCTTTTTAACATGAACCCGATTAAATCACCCGGTCCGGACAGTTTTCCGACCATGTTTTTCCAGCAGTATGAGGGAGTTATGGGTGATGGTATTTCTAAGCTCATTATTGTTCTTTTCAATGGGGATGAATTTCCAGAAAATTTTAATCATACTTTTATTTCTTTGGTTCCTAAAGTGCTTTCTTCTTTCCATATGAAGGATCTTAGGTCTATTAGTTTATGTAATGTGATTTATAATTTTTTCTCCAAGATTTTCACTAATAATAGGCTTAAGAAATGCTTGAGGAAACTGATTTCTCATGATCAAAGTGTTGTTGTTTCTTGGACGCTAATCACTGATAATGTCGTAGAAGCTTTCAAGTTTTTTTCCACTTTATGAAGACAAGGGAGGGAAAGAAAGGCTTCATGACACTAAAATGATATGGCCAAGGCGTATGATCAAGTTGAATGGAGCTATTTGGAACGTGAAATGTGGTGTATGGGATTCGTTGAGCGTTGAATTAGGTTAATCATGAAATGTTTCTCCTTAGTGTCTTTCGCGGTGCTTTTGGACGGTCTCGGTGCTTATGGAAGGTCTTCCCTCTTCTGAGTCTGTGCCCTCTTGAGGTATAAGACAACGTGATCCTTTGTCTTTGTTTCTTTTTTCTAATTTGCGCTGAGGGTCTATCGGCTATGATTCGGGCTAGAAAGGTTGGAGAGAGAGAAACTACAAGGGATCAAAATTGCTATAAGCAGTCCTCGGGTGTCTCATATCTTCTTTGTTGATGATAGCATCGGCTTTGTTGAGGCTTCTTGTGAACAGTGTAATGAAATTTTTAAAAATAAATCCTTCATGAATATAAAGTCGCTTCAGGACAACAACTCAACCTGAAAAATTCAGAATTATCCTTCAGTTAAAATGTGGATTACCTTAGATGGGTGGAATTGCAAGGTTTGTTGGGGATTGGGGAAGTTGGAGCTCATGAGAAGTACTTGAGCCTTCTAACTATTGTGGAAGGTAAAAAAAAATGACTTTTTCAAATATCAGGGAAAGAATGTGGAAAATACTTAAAAGTTGAAAGGAGACTACTTTAATGGAAATGAGGTTTTCCTAAAAGCAGTCGTGCGTGCAAGCCATTCCTCAATATAGTATGTCTTGCTTTGAGATGTCTAAGGAAGTGTGTAAACACATTGAGTGAATGATGAACAAATTTTGATTGAGAAGCAATGATAGTAGGGATAAATTCATTGGATGTCTTGAAAGAGAATGTGTGTTCCAAAGGAAGATGGTAGGCTCGGATTTCGGGATATGATAACCTTCAATTTAGCCCTTCTAGCCAAGCAAGGATGGAGATTAATGACTGACTCGAACTCGTTGATTGCTAAAATGCTTAAAGCTAAGTATTTCCCTCACTCTTCATTTCTTCATGTTAAAATTGGTCTGTGGGTAGTAGATCTAGTATTTCGGTGTGGAGAGACGCATGGATCCCGCTCCCGGTCAAGTTTTGACCTATTTATTGTTGGCTGATGAGGGTAATGCATCAGGTTGAGTGCTTTCAAAAAAACAAAAAAATGCAACCATATGAACAATTTGCTTCCGATACCACTACCTAACAACCTTATTTCCATTGGTTTACAATTGCTTTAACTCTCTATAATATGTTAAACTCAAGTCTATACAATTACAAGAATATACAATTTGTTGTGCTTGTCTCCCATCACTTCAATACTTTATGATAGGGCTCAAAATTATAGCCCTTACTATAAGCTATTCTGCACAAAGCATCATATCCAGCAAGAACACCAGCCCCAGCCACACCCATGAGCATATTCGCAGTTACTCCGCGAAACAAAGCAGGAAAACCTTCATGTTGAAGTATTTCGCGGAATGCATGAACTGCATTCCGGTACTTCACGGGCTGTCCAGACGTAAGCATCATCCTCCTTCGTAAGGTGTCGAATGGATAAGAACAGACCCCCGAGAAAGTGACGACTCCCCATCCAAGCAAGAAACTTGCCAGAAAATTGTTCTACAATGTCACACAGCAAGGCACACCACATTACAGTTATACCAAGCACATGGCACTTCAACATATCAAAACTGCTTTGCTTGCATTTTAAAATTAAGCTCCCGTTTGGTTGTAACTCCCTAACGAAATGAAAATGAATCTAGACCATATGTGTACATGAAGTTTTTTGGTATCATTCTTTATGGTTTCATGCAAAATGCATTTTGCTTCTCCCATTTTGTTACATATAGGGTATTCAAAAAAAATCAAATTCTACTCCAATTACTTCAAACCGCAAAGAATGATTCCAAAAAATTTCACGAACAAGGGTATACGTATAGACTAGATTCGTTTCCATTCCGTTTCCGTTTCCGAAGTTAAAACCAAACGGGCCCTAAGCCTAAACCTAACCATTGTTATGAATCAGAATGTTGACAAGAATTGGAAAGAAGAGAAGGAACTAACCTCCATTGGACCAACCAAGACAAGGGGCTTCATAGTGTCATAAATTCCAAAGTATAAACCACGGTATATAGTAATCCCAACAATCGAGACACTGAATCCGCGATAAAGGCCAGCAATTCCATCAGTGGACAGGGTTTTACGGTATACATCATAAAGGCCTCTAAACTGGCGCTGGCCATTCCCCGAGGACTTTATTGCATCAATGGCTAGACGG
Organism: Fagopyrum tataricum; assembly: GCA_002319775.1. Lineage (NCBI taxonomy): Eukaryota > Viridiplantae > Streptophyta > Magnoliopsida > Caryophyllales > Polygonaceae > Fagopyrum > Fagopyrum tataricum. The sequence goes on along the minus strand of CM008285.1, from coordinate 44,810,192 downwards.
GTACGCGCATAATCTAGGTGATAGAGGAACAATGAAGTAGTTGCTCCTGCAGCACTTCCTGAAGCTACGTTTCCAGCAAACCACTTTACATATCCATCCTTCTCCTTTGATCGTCCAAATACACTCTTGAAGTAGCCTCTGAATGCAAAGTTGAACGCCTGAAAACAATACAACAATTATAGCAAACAACGTTTTTGGTGCTTGTTTCTAGCAACTTGAATAATGGTATTATTGCAGGTTCGAAAAAAGAAGCATTGCAGAATGTCAAGCACGGATACCATTGTTTCATACGCTTGGCATTTTATCGCTTTAATTTTATAAAACCCTGAAACATTAGATTCTCATCCAGCAATAGAATGTCAATTGTCAACAGATCTTGTAGCTGTAATTATATGATTTATATTAGGAGAAATAAGTTATGAAATCACTTCAATTTGAATGCGACATACACTCATTTCCCAATAAATGAGGTTAGCCAAGGAAGATAGCATCATTTACCATCCCAACTTGTAAAGTTCCAAAAGTTCGTCTTAATGTATCCATTGTATAGACTTTACCTCTTTGTCTCATATTTCCACTAGCCTAAACTTCATCGTTACAAATAACTTTGCAGGTCAAAAGGAGAAAAGGGAAAAGCAATTTGCATCACGAAGACATTGTACTATGAAAATGAATGTAGTCTTAATCTTATCTGTAGTGTAAGAAACCAAGTGCCCTTAAGAATATCCACTTGCAAATGAAGATGCATTTTATCATTAAGGGGCAAGCAACCAGTCCACCATAAGTAGATTAATTGGCAATGGTTCAGTATCAGCTAATTTAATGGTATCTTAATGTCTACCAGGCAAAGCAGATCGTGAAATTGGACAACAGTTAGTATCTAGAATTTGCTGATGGTGTGTAATATGTTGAACACTTGCAAGAATAAAGGCATACTAATGCACTGGTTTGTTCACTTCTTCTTATGTTCCAACTTTCCTTGAGGTTTTATTGGTTTGAATCCACCTTTTTTCACTATCCTCTTGTTCTCAATTTAGGTAAGTTCTCTAGTCCAAAAATGTCAGCTTTGAGAAAATGAACATTTAGCTTTTGATAGAGGGAATGCTATCCAGTCCCGTGACATTTGGTGGTAATAACAACAATACACTTTTACCATTTTGGTAAAATTTATAGTCATTTGAATCGGTTTGGATCCGGTGGGCCCTAAGAAAGATTTCATATAGTAGAAAAAAGAAATAAAATCTAGCTCATTAAAAGATAATATGGCTGAGATCATCACAACTCCACTTCATCCTGTTTCAATTTGAATAGACATGCAAATATTGGATTTGTATGCATCTAGAATGGTTTCTAGTGAAATTCACCACAAATATCTATTCTTCCAATCTATCAGGTTGCAAATTTGCATTCATTGATTTGGAAATTGGAATACCAAGCTCTCCATCTTATTTCTTACTCAATATATAAACCCATCCTAAGCCATCAAAATCCACTATTACAAGATCTAATCTTCCAATTTATCAGGTCATAGATCTGTATCCAGTAACTCATACCCTACTTTCAATCAAGTACTCATCTTTAAGAGGGGGGTCCATTTTGACCTTCTTCACATAATATCACAGAAACCAACATGAACAATTTCTGAATTGTTGCCGCTCATAACAGAGGCCGTCAATTTCTGAATCAGATGAAAATATCTCTACTTCGTATCTTTATGGACAAACTTAACCAATCTCAATACCTCTTTAGAAAAACAGAAAGTACTGAAACAAGAAAGAGGTTGTTGAAAAAGTGGGCCTAATCACAAACTGATAGAATGCCATCTAAGAAAAATCTAAATATAAAAATATAACCTTCGTGAGTGTTTGACATGTTAAGTGGTGACGGTAGAGGTAGGATATAACTATTACCTCAAAGGCTATATCACTCTAGCATTCGTGTTTGAATAATCTAATAACTCATCACCAAAATTTATTTCTACTTCACACCCATATCTCTTCTATTTGGGATTGGTTGATTTGCAAGCACTAAACAAACTAACATGATTCCTAAGCTGACAAAAAAAACATAGAAATTCTAGTTCAACCCAATTCATACTAATAAATACACCTAAAACCCAAACAACCTCTAACAGAAGCCACCAAATTGTGATTTGGTCAAATCTCAAAATTTAGATAAAACAAAGAGAGACACGGAGATGAGGAAAAACCTGAGTGGGAAAGTATCTGAGGACATTGGCCTGATTACCCCTCCAAAAAGAAAAGAGACCTTCTTCTTTAAGAACCCTTTTGAAAGAATTCGTCACGCCCGTATAAGGTGTATGGAGATGGCCCCTTTTGAGCAACTCCCCTTGATTCTGCAGCAGCAGCTTCACCCTCTCGATAGGCGCCGCCGCAGACTTCGAAACCACCGCTGCCGTCCCAGCCATCGCCCAATCCGCCGAGAATCTCTCTTTCACCGTCCCCATTCCCAAACCCAGATGCGATTTTTTATTGTTCTAAGTAGGAAAACCGCTATGAATTTAATTGGGTTTGGGGATGACGATGGATTCGTCCAACTGGTGAGAAGTTTACATCCGCCACCGATTGACGTGGAATTAATGGATCGTCACTTGGAATGGGGTGGTGGGTAATTGCCGATTTGGGTGGGTGGCGTAGCCTTTCTCAAAGTTAGTTTGTTTGTTTCTTCAATTTCCTTATAGGAATTTGAAATTTTATGAGAATGAATCTCTTTGATAAGACGAGATCAAGGCAAAATGACGGCTGAATGGAGCGCCAGACATACTTCACCAAGTACAGACAATTACTTATCTACCCTTAACATCGCCTTGAAAAAGGGTAAATTGCAAAAAGTCACAAGTTAAATATGACATTTTGCAAAAAACAAACGTAAAAACTTAACTTGCACAAAATAGCTCACCAAATTTTAAAAAATTCAGAAACAATACAGAATCAGGAGTTGACTCTAGTTTCATCAATTAGTCAAAGCTTCTGGTTTCTAAAGATTTTCAAATCAGCAATGTAATACACCATCTTCATCTTTGTGTCGAGTGTATGGGCAGGGAAAAGGTACCCATTCTGACAGCGACGCGGCGGACCATGGTGCCTGCAACCCGGGGGATGGACCGGATGGTGCTGCAGTTGCAGCACATGGGGCCGTATGTAGGCGTAGGCCATGGCTGTTAATTGGAGATAGTCAGCAGCCACGCCTATGTAACCACGGCCATGCATGCCGGCAGGAGGAGGGTTGCACGGGAGTATGGTTTGCAACTGTGCATAAGGTCCAGATCGACTTTTATCGAAATCTGTCGAGCATCTGCACCGGAGATAGCATCCTGCTTTTTTTTAAAAAAAATTTAGAATATAAAATATGTGTTAGATAGTTTCTTCTTTGAAAAATTTATAGGTACTCGTCACCTTAATTTTCTCCTCAAATCTATATTTTAATCATTAATTTATTTATTATATAGTAAAAAAAACTCATAATATCTAAACCGCAAATGCTCTCGATCATTTTCATGGGAACAATTAAGATCTTTACCGAACACATTATGGTTTGATTACCTATTTTATTTTTTATTTTTGACTTTGTTGGTTTTAATAAATATTGGATTTTGTATTTCGCTTGACAACAAATTTTATTTTGGTAACTATATTGAAGATGGTTTGTTTTAAAAATAAGTAGACGTAAGAGAAAGTTTTCGATTTGTGGTTAGAGAATTCATGTTCAAGATAAATCATCAAGAGAAATCATCCGAGGATTTTCAAACACATGAAGATTTTCAAACAAGTAAATAAACACCTAAACAAAGAAACCGGTATGATCAAAATATTTTGGGTGCAAGAAACTACTTTAAACAACAACGTCCAAGAGAGGTACCAAGAATTTTTCTTATCAAAAAGGTAATGTGAATTTACATTATAAATATTAGAAACAATAGAAATTTATTAAGGGTAGACTTGCCAACCAAAGATTATGGGACCGGGAGACATCAGAGAGAAGCTTGGTTAAGGGAACAACCGTCCCAATAGAAAGGATGGCGGTGGTAGGGGAATAGGCATGAGGCGCGAAATCACTACGAGATAAGTTAAGATTGTTGTTTCAAAAGTTCTAATTCAATAAATTTCTCTTATAAATACAATTTTCATTTTTGGTTTAGTCTAGGCAATTTGATCGGTGAGTCTCAATATATGTCCCGATGAGAATCTAAATTTAAATTTCTCAGATAACACTTAAAAGGTCTAACATTATTGGTAAGATACATATATATATATATAGATAATGAATTCACAACACAATTATATCTCCAAATTATATAACATAAAATACGGATGTCATCTGTGAAATGAAACTCGCATAAAATTGAACAACCTATAAATAAGAGGCACACGAGAAGGAAGAGTAGAGAAGCAAGTGATAGCAGAAGAAATCCTCATAGAAAGAAGACAAACATGGATATATGGAGCAAAGCTCGAAGCTTCGCCCAGGAGGCGGCAAAGAGATCTCAGGAACTAACAATGGAAGCTGCCAAGCGCTCCCAGGAGTTCACCATCGCCGGCTCTCGCCTCACCGACATCGTTTCCGAGGCTTCCAAGCGCTCCTTGGAGTTCGCCGCTGAGGCCTCCAAGCACGCTGATATCATCAAGTCTGAGGCTCTCAAGCGCGCCGATCAGATCAAGTCTCTCTCTATCGTCGACTCTGCTTCTTCTTCGGCTCCGGATCCGCCTCCAGGACCGTCGCTCGAGGAGCTTGAGTTGTTCGGGATTACCGATGAGTTGAGAGAGTTCGTCAACGAGATCAAAATTACTACTTTTCAAGAATTTCCCCTTCCAGGTAAGGGATAATTTTTCCATTTAGGTTTTGTAGCTTTCCTGTTCGTTTAATCGATATGCTTGCATTTTCTATTGAACAATTTTGCTGATCAGATCTGGACCATCGTACGCACGATGTTTCATCTTTCGCGTATTTCAGTGTGTCTTGATTTGTTGTGTGCTCCTTTGCCATTGATGTCATATTGATCATTTTCGTAACATGGGTATCAGCGTATCGTCTATTGACCGACAATTGAATTTTCTCTGAACTTAATGGTGGAATTATTGAAACGATATATTACGTTACTATGCTAGAATTAGGTTATCTTGGATTCAATTAAGTGCTGTCCATCCTTCCTAATTGATTAGCTATTAGGTTCTTAATGCAACAAACTGGGAATAAACCGAGGCCTTATTGATGTAATCGTTGTAACTCATTTCTCCATTCGTTCCTATAGACTATACAGTGATTACAATCTGACTTATGATCGTAGTGATAATGCTCCCTTTTACAACTGTTGCTCAAAGCTACATAATCTGATCTCCTCATTAGAACTTACAATGCCATCAAATTGAACTGTATTTTAAGAACACTTGTTCCTAAAACTTATTCTTAGTAAACTCATACCCAATTACTCTCTTGCCCCTTAGAACCTTATTAGCGAAGTTCCAGTCCCAAAACCCGAATGTGTTATTTCCTGTGGGCCACACTTCCTTTCCACTTCTCCCAATCTCATATCTATCTGTTGGTACTGGCCTATTGGGTCGTGATCTGCAGATTCACTTGTCAGTCTTCATTGCGTTCATTTGTCATTCTGTTTCTCTAGATTCAAAGATTTTCTCCAATCTTAATCCTTCTGTGGTGGTTGGAATTATGCTGATTTGAATTTCAGTAGTTTAATACTATAATTTTAAAATGCTAGGGGCATACTAACCAGATATAATTTTTACTCTACAGATGATTCTTCAATCTCTGATGTTCCCACTGTTTCAAATGTGCGGCAAGATCTTTCAGATTGGCAGGCTAAACATGCTCATCTTGTTCTATCAACTGTCAAGGTTGGGCCCCCTTTTTCTGCTCTGTTGTTATTTTTTCCTTATTGCACTGAGATTGAAAGGGTGGTTTCAGACTTTTCAGGTGTCAACCATGCCATTTTATCATTTTATATCCCTAAACGTGAAAATTGTCGCAGGAAATTTCAAAGCTCAGATATGAGTTATGCCCTCGCTTCATGAAGGATAGGCAATTCTGGAGAATTTATTTCATACTGGTGAACAACCATGTAGCTCCGTAAGTATTTTGTTCCTCAGATGCTATCTAGAGTATTCAAAATGTATTCTTAAACCCAACATGTTTACATATATACTCATCCAGTTACAATGGTAATAGAATAATTGATGTTCTGTTGACATTTGGCACAACTATTTGAGGAATTATTAACTAAGTAATCTACTAATAAGTAACTGTTCTTGATTACCCCCAGGAGCCCAAGTGGTTCATATTCTGCCATGAAGCAAGTAAATTGTAATGGAACATAAATCTGGAAAAATGAATATATTTTTTTTCCTGCTTATTGTAGCTTTTTTCTCTTTTCTGGCAATTAAAGCTAACGTCACACTACATAATGTTTTAATCAGTTGGGAAAGAAGATAACAATGATTGCCTGTTGGCTCTATCTTGTAAATTTTAAGTTTTCATGTAACTTCTTTTGTGTCAATATGAGCATATATTGTAATGCATGGTCTCCGTGATCTACTAGGAAAATTACATCCTCTTCTTATCTTTCGGGTTACTTCAATCATGCATGTGTGTAAGGGATCTATTGATGAATGTGTCTTGCTAAGCTTTTGTTCCATTCCTTTCTATGATCTCACATGCACCTAAACATGACGGAGATGGCACTGTAACAGACTAACAGCCCTATAGTGTTTTTTAGATGTTGGAAACCTAGAAAAGCCTAAAGCTTAACATCACTAAGAATCATCAATGATGATGTACAATTCAAGGAAAACATACATGTGGAGGTGTTATAAATTATCATAGTTTGCGTGCTTTCATTTTTCACTAGCTAGCTCGTGTGCCACTTTTCAATGAGCTGCAAATTTATTAATGTTTAGTGGCTTCTCTTAGCTATGAGAAGCAATACATGGAGAAGTTGAAGCTAAAAGAAGAAGAAGAAAAGGAGAAAGCAAAGGAAATTCCAAAAAGTGAAGCAGTATCTGGATCAGAAGGAACTGGGATCAGCCAGCCATTGAAAACTAAAACATCATCTGCTGAACAAGACTTGGACGCATTTCTTTTGGGAGATCTTGGGGATGATGACAATGGCCCAGGTAAATTCTAAAATGTGATTATAAGTAGAAATTTTGCTTTTAGCTGCTGTTTTGTGTATAAACATGCTTGTATTCCTTGTTGCTTACCCAAACATTGTTTACTTGGCTATCAGATGATGGAGATGATGATGCATTTGATGACGACTTTGACAAGATAGATGACAATTCGGTAAGTCTACTAATTTTATTATAGCTAATATTCTCTTATAGTACACCGTGATACATATGTTTAATATTAGCCACAACTCTGTCAATCAACTTCACAGACCAGATGATATTTAGAAAATGGAATCTAATGTATATTCAAATTTTTGTAACTTAGTGCATTCATCCTATCATTCTATGTTGGAGATAATTAGTTCCCACATCGAAAGATTGGGACTTCCTAGCCTAGTATATAAAGTCGGTGAGCTACTCCTCCTATTGCCAATTGTTTAGGATGGAACCTCATCGGGTTTATGTGCTGGGCTTGGGCGTAACGCGCATAAACGAACCCCGCTCTACTCGGTCTGTATGTATCGGACTTTGACATTCTATAAGCATTCCACTGTAACTCTGTAAGGCCCATTTGATAAAGTGATGGATGTTCATCTATAAGCATAATCAACTGAAGGGGTGAAAAAAGAATACTAGCAAGTTGATGAAGTTGAGGGATGTGTTTTTCACTCTCTATAAAGTTTAGTCTTGGCAAATGGAGATAGATTTTTTATCTGAAATAAACCCACCTGAAGCGGTAAAAGAGAATGCTAGCAAGGTGATGAAGATTACCAAACCAACTCACTTGAACAACTTGAAAGCTCTTTATTTAGGGTCAAACACATTTTGTCCTGTAACCTAAAACCAATCAATCCATATGTCTTGAATGTGGAAGTAACTCACTGGCCCGGCCTAATTGATAGGTCATTTATTATCATGTTTGTATTAGTATGTGTGATGATCAATTCAGTGAAGAAAGTAGATATACCAAGTAAAATATATTTTTCTCTACATCTCTATATTTATCTCCCCTTGTTGATTTAACTCGTTTGACATCTGCAGGAAGATGAAAATCTGAAGGATTCAAAGAAATAAATAATCACACTCTCGTTTGGAGATTTGAACTGGTAAGCTTGCATCTGCGAGAAAGCCCTGGTGAATGTTGAATCCACTGCATTACTGAAAGTTTTTTTTTTTTTTTCCATTTACTGTATGTTGGCTGTTCATGTTATTCTGCACCGGGAGACAATCTGTTGGTAAACAGGAACAATCTTTAGGTTAGTAGTATTACATATTTGTAGTGCTGCATAATTGCAACGGTTCAGGAAGCGTGTTATTTATATTCTTTATCCCTGGTTTAGCTTTCAGGGTTTGGTTTATAAATCTAGAGATACTAATGTCATATCCATCTTGTGTACATCTGACTGTCTGTAAATACTGAAAGATTCTGCTGAATTGTTGCAAGATCTGTCTTTGATGCATTATGGAGGAGAAAGAAAAACATTTCTTCTTGTATGGAATCATCATATGCAAGTTCTCATGGGTTGTTGTTAGGTACAAGTCGGGACTTGAAACTTTGCACAGTGGGTCTGCTTTTGTGACGCTCTTTCTTTTTTCTTTTTCTTTTTTTTGTAGAGAGACTTAGGGCTCGTTTGGAAGCACTAGGAATTATTCCTTGTAACGGAATAATTCCGACTCAATCAAAAGTTATGTTTGTATATGTAATCCAATCATTTTCACTTCTTTTTCTTCACCTTAACCGTTTTCCTTTCGTTTTCATTTCACAACTCCAACCAAACTGACACTTGGTAGCTCGAGAGGCCGCATGAACAACGACAGTCACTCCATTTGAACAATGTTGGTGTTGAAAAGATGTTATTGCTCTAATCAACTTGTTATAATGGTGCTCTTTACCTACAAAAGCCACTTTTTAAAATTGTGTTTTTTCATCGGACGATCTTTATGATTTCAAAAGTAAAATCATCTTATACTGCATAAATCATGGAATTAAACCACTACGACTCATTTTTAGTCAAACTCTAGTATTCTACGGTTGTTGACTAAAGTATGAGTGAGTTTTGCAAGTAAACTATTTGAATAATGAAATTGAAAAACTGATGAGGTTTTGATTTTTAACCATTTAAAAAAAAATCGATTTTTTTTTTCCGGACGGTTCACAAGTGCTTGTTGGGTGTTAACACTTATTGTGTGACAATGTAAATGTAAAATAGACAGTGAATAAAGATAAAATTGTATTGTCAAAAAGGGTAAAATACACAATCAACACTTGTGATCAACAAGTGTGAAAAAGGGTAAAATTGTATTGTATCGTTAACAAGTGTGAAAAAGCATATCAACAAGTGAAAATGAAGGGTCAACAATCAAATAGAGTTGTCAATAAATTATATTTTTCATTGAATCATTTTATAAACATCTTATTTACATTACAAATAAAAACTTTTTCACCTATTGTTATAACATCTTTTATCAACTATTACTCTTAGATGATCTCCTAACCACTACTCTCAAATCATAATGAATTTCAAAACATGCTGGAAAAAAAAAACAAAAAATCAAAGTCGAATGGAATCTAATATCTCGATAAAAATCTCCAAAAAAATTATGATAAATCAATTAACATTGTGAAATCAAGTAAGAAACCTGATAAACAAATACAAGAGAAAAAACACGAGAGATGAATGACATCACAAAGAATTGAGGGAGGGAGAGATTAGAAGATTAAGTTTCAAAAGCAAAACACATACCGATGAACATATTACATTCAATCTATAACCATAAATTTTTATACGGTGGAAGAATTATAAGAGAAAAATCCATATAATTATTAAACTGATAAAAATATCTTAGTCATTTCATATCCTTAACCTGAATCGACTAAATCTACAAATAACCCAAAATAATAATAAATAAATAAATAAATAAATAAGACTCTACCTAATCGATCTATCTATACAATATACACCTACATATACTCAACGTCCATTTTAAGTTAAGTACGTAATACTTACCTTAAAATGCTAGCCATTGATAGATCGATGGGTGTACGTGTTCGGCAAAGATTTGTTATATACCTTAATTCAATATCTTAAAACGCATTTATTGAATACAAAAATCTTTTCTTTGCATGGCGGATATACATTTAATATTCATGCGTAAATTGAAAGAATTATTTTTTTTACTATGATTAGAGTTTAATATTTTGAGAGATTTTAAACGAACCCGGACATTTGTCCGTCTTTCAAGTTACGAATTTGATGTGCGTGATTAGGATCCGGTTCATTACATACATGGACATCGAAATGGAAGTGTGTAGTCCACCTCTATTACGGAGATAATACGTGAAGTTGACTTATTTTCACTTCGAGATCTAGATGAGTAATTGATTTTGACTTCGGAAATCAAATTTATAGTTAATTTTTACTTTCGGGAGTGTGTAATTGACTTTTTCACTTTGAGTCTATAGGAGCCACATACCATGCAAATTATGTGTCCGCTGCTTCTATTTTACAACCTATGTATAATGAACCGAAAAAAATAATAATTATGACCCGAATCATGTAATTAGGTATTATTTTTTATATGGGTTTATCTAAAGATTCCTATTTTAAAATAAATAGCGACTTTGACATTTTTTTTCTTTTCTCAACTCGGTTTAAATTCTTTTATTTTGATATCAACTATTAATCATTTCAAAAAAATTATCTTCAAGTTTTCTTTATTGTTTCGACTTTTAAAATATCGGGCTCATTTAATTGAAGGTTAATAAAAAGTTATAGTAAAAATAAAAATAAACCCCTTTATTTTGAAATAGACACTTAAAATTCGATCTCAAAATTCACAATCCACCAAATATGAAAACGTAATTTAACAATAAATCTACTGAATGACTTAAAATCCCTTTATAGTAATAAAATGCATTTATTATAGTAGCCAAAATAAAAGTGAAAATATCTATTAAAGGAGAAAAAAGGAAGAAATACTATGATGAATCATTTGGATAACAATTAAAATATAGATTGTTTTAAACGTACTTTAAAATAGATTAATAAAATTGGATAAAACTAGACTTAGGGATCTGAGGAACAAAACAATTTGAAGTAATTACCACAAAAGCAGTAACAAACCCATAAATGGACCGAAATGAGAGGGCCAATCGAACGGCTAAGCGGTGGATTGCGTCGAAAGCCCACTGACTTTCTAGTGCGGACTACCGTACACAATAAAAGCTTTATAAGTGGGGCTTGATTATGAACCGTGAGATTCATTTCGATTTTCGACCGTTGTGCGTGCTGACAAATTATCACCGCACTTGGTTTTACTCACTGACAAAATTAATCCCGAGCAAGGATAAACTGTTTACACACGTGTCATTTACTTATTTGCTAACGACAATTATTCAACAAATATACTTATTCCTAATAAGGAATGTAAATGACACCAGAAATACCATATCTCATTACTTCTTTATTACCTATCTTTCATATCTCCAAAATTGTGTGAGATAAAAGGTCATTTTCTTCCTCTTTTTTTTTTTTTTTTTTTTTTTCTGTAAATTTGTTTTGGATTATTTAAAAAAAATTCCATCTCACCCACCATATAAGTCTTTTTAATGATTTTAGCTATTTAAAATCAAATAAATACTATGAAAGTAAAATTTTCATATAATGAATTGAAATTTATCCTAGAGAAGACAAGTAAGAACAAATTTATAATGGATTAAATTACTTCTATTGAAAGCATCAATAAAAGAAATGTATACGAGTATAATTTAGTTTTTTTGAATCGATAGTTTCTTTGATATAAATATAAGGAGAAAAATCAAAATTTAAAACATCATGTATCACAATCCTTGGCCAATAAAAATAGTTATATATATATATATATATATATATATATATATATATATATATGAATAGGATCAAGTAAGAAATAAAGTTACGGTAAGAAATGAGAACGGATTTGAACCGCACGATCTAATTAATTTGACGGATATGATGTAATGTTATATTACATGTTTCTATATGAGTTACGACATATACTTAATTTTATATTTTAGATATCGTCAATTATATAAACAAAATTTTCTATTAATCACAGGTAATTGTTTTTTTTTTTTTGGTAAATGGTAAATTCGTAGACCATCCGGTTCGATCGGCTACGTTCGGGTCGGGTAAAAAGTCGTGGCCCATTGTTAGGGGAAATCGCATGTAATTGTTTATTCAATATAGTGAGGGTATTGCACGACTAAGTTATTACAAACGTAAATTAGACACGACTTCAAGATGTTATTTATATTAGACCACAAAATGTTAATTATATTATCATGCATGTATTATAATTACATTACAACTATAAAGTATATATGCACCGCACATGCATGGTGTTATTTGTGCACAAATCCTAAAGCACAACACTAGCACGGATATTAACGTATGCACCAAACGTGCACAAATACATACGGACACAACTAAAAACATATTCCATATACAAAACGTGTACAAGTACTAGATATTTAACACAACTGAAATTTAATTAAATTAATTTACATTATTACATGAAACACGAATTAAAATTTATCGATGCGCGACTAAAAACAGTGAGAAATTCAATAAAATATATCTACTAACACGAATACAAAACATTATTAAAATTATACTACATATAGAGAGAAAAAATTTGCTTACAAACTAGAAAAAATTATATTGTCTTATCATGCATAGTGAAATGTATTTGAAGTAATATTTTGGTTGTCATTATGATATATAGTTCACATATAAAAATTTTCTACATTATTGTGAATTAATGTTTACATATATGATCAATTAATCATAGACGTTGTTCATTTCATCCGACGATTCATATCGGTTCTCATTTCTTACTTCTTACCGTAACAATGATTCTTACTTGATCCTGACTATTATATATATATATATATATATATATATATATATATATTAATTAGAATTCATATGTATTTAGAAGTTCAAACATGAAGATATTTGATATTATTTATCATTAAATATATCTTTTATTTTACCTTGCAAATATTTATAAAAAAGAGCTAAATTCGGTTGATGAGATATGAAAAGGTATAATAAATAAATAATAATCAATAAGGATATAGTGTGTGAATAACATAATTATCTAAAAAGGAATCTAAAATGTGTGTATATATATATAATATAATATAGATAACTATGATATGAATTTGTTACAAAATAAAAAGAAATGACGTGCGAGAATTCGATCAGGAGACGTACGGTACATTAGATACTTTATGAAGATATTGTTATATTTTGGATTTTTTTTGCAATATAAATACCTATAAAAAAATTTAAATGTATTTATTTAAGTAGAAACTAAAACGGTAACGATGTTTATCTTCTTCCTTTTATTTTTTGGAACTATTTTCCTTATGTGTAGTGGTCCTTGCAATACTACCATTTATATTTTGAAAATTAATTACAATCATTTAGATAATTATATAAATTAAAAATACTAATTTACAGAAGTTTCCTTTATGAGGAGAAACATTGTATTTAACCTCGCTGTTTACACACCGAATGGCTGCTCGTGATACGTGAACTCACAATCATTTGCCTCAAAATATACTTTTTTTTATATAAAAAAGCAATTCATAAAAGCGATAGAGAAAGCAGCAAACGAGAGAATAATCTCTCTCAATCTCTGCCTCGCATTCTGTGGACGCCGGCCACCGACACCTACCATTTCCACCGGCGAATCCGTAGCCATCTCTAAACTACTCTCTTTCGTTGCCTCTCCAGTCTCCGATCGATCAATCTCCAGTCTCATTCTGACCTGCGATTGAACTCACCCTGATTTTTTCAATCATTCATACATTTTATTGCGGTTTGCTTTTTCTCGTCCGTTTTTGCTTCTTCCAGGGTTCAATTTTGTCTTGCAGGTGGAATGTGATGAGTTTGGGTTTTACGGAAAGTAATCTGGTTGTAGGGAGCGGAAAACCAGTGGATTAAAATAATTTGAGAGTGAGAAGAAGGTGGATGTACGATTTAGGTGAATTAGGCGTTATTTTCTTTGGTTGCTTCTTTTTGGAAGGTGGGTTGTTGGCTTGTTACTTTTGGATCTACGCTTGATCCATTCCCAAATTTGTCCTACCGGATCTTATAGGTTCTTATCTGCTAAGGATTACTGGTTTTTTGTGGATTTTGGCCTGCATTGAAGGAAATTGGAGAAGTATCGGCCGGATATAGAAGCCGTTTTACTCCATATTCTGCCATTGAAGGATAGAAAATGCATACGTGATTGTAAGGACATTTTGATGCTTAGATAGGAGGTTTTATTAGCATATGTGTAGGGTAGAGAGGATCATAGAGGAGGATACCGGTGGTGGAGTTGGGAGAATGGCTTTAAAGGTAATTGTGAGTGAGAAATCTAAGGCTTCTTCTCTGATACCAATGGCTTCTTCATCCTCTCGATCGAAGATGAAGCTATGGATGATCAGAGCAACGACTTCCATTTTGCTATGGACTTGTATTGTGCAATTGACCACTATGGGGGAGCTTTGGGGGCCTAGGGTTTTGAAAGGTTGGCCCTCTTGCTTCAACCAGGAAACGGTCTTGGATCTTAAGTTGCCATCTGCTTTGTCGGCACCAGTCCGTGTGCTTCCCCAGAAAAGTGAGTAATATTCAGTCTTCAGCTCTTATATGATTTATCTTGTTGGCTTATTGAGAAGCTGCATTTAATAGATATGTCTGATGACATTATAAGTGTTGAATGGTAATGGAGGCTAATTTAGAGGCAACCTCATTTGTCAGATAATGTTATCCTGGATTTTTAATTGTTGGTGTTGTTCTGTTTGTTTTGATCTTTCTTTGTTGGTACAGTTTATGCATCATGCTTTGATAGTATGCTTGTATTCCTAAATGTTGGGTGATACCTGGATATTGTTTTTGTTGTAGTTGTTCATATCATGTGGGTGTATGCGGCTACAATCACGTATGTTTGGAAGTCGCATCATTGTATTGGTTATTTTTAAGGATGTTGGATGATTATTTTGGTTAAGATTTGTCATAATTCTCCATACTTTTCCATCATGTGCTTCATGATTCTTTTGTGTGGTTCTATACTCTTTAGCTTGTGAAATCTTGTTTTGCCATTTCATTGATGATTCTTCCCTTTTGCACTCCCTGATTTTTATAAAAAAAAAATTGACACCAATTTGAGAATTTGTGTTGCTTCTTTCAGGAGTTTATAAGAATAATGGTTACCTCATGGTTTCATGCAATGGAGGACTTAATCAAATGAGATCAGCAGTGAGTTAGCAAAATTTTCTTTCCTCCCTTTTCCGAAAAGAAAACATGGAAAATCTCCTCTCCTGATTCCTGTTGATGGCTACTGTTTTCTTTGGTTCATGACAGATAAGATTATGTGGGGTTTATTCAATTTTGCAGATATGTGATATGGTTGCCATTGCAAGATACCTCAATGTCACCCTTATAGTCCCTGAACTGGATAAGACATCATTTTGGGCGGACCCTAGGCATGTTTTTCTCGTATGCTATGAAGTTTCTGAGTATCTTTTAACTTTTTGATGGCTTCAGTTCATATGCCTTCTCTGTATTCATGAAGTTGTGTTGATTTCCACCCTTGTCATGACAGTGAATTTCAAGACATCTTTGATGTTGACCACTTTATTGCCTCATTAAGAGATGAGGTGCGAATTCTTAAAGAGTTGCCACCTCGTCTCAAAAAAAGAGTGGAGCTGGGAAGGGTGTACAACATGGCCCCCATTAGTTGGTCTGATATATCTTACTATCACAATCAGGTTAATTTAATTTCCCTTGTGATCATTATCTTTGACTTCCTGGTGCAGTCTCTTTGACTGTCTACTTAGCAAGTTTAGCAACATCATTCATTTGTCTCTGCAGATACTTCCATTGATACAAAAGTACAAGGTTCTGCATTTGAATAGAACTGATGCCAGGCTAGCCAATAATGGCCATCCCATGGAGGTTCAGAAGCTCCGCTGTCGAGTGAATTTCAGTGCTTTGAAGTTTACCCCTATGATAGAGGACTTGGGTAGAAAGGTTGTCAAACTGTTGAGGCAAAATGGTCCTTTTCTGGTGCTTCACTTGAGATATGAAATGGACATGCTAGCATTTTCTGGGTGTACACAGGGCTGCAACAGTGAGGAAGTGGAAGAACTGACAAGAATGAGGTGTTTTAATTAATTTCTGCTAAATATTTTTTATTTTTTATTTTTTTACTCTTCTCTATTTCTTTTTTAACTTTCCTTTCATGCTGGTACAGATATGCTTATCCCTGGTGGAAGGAAAAAATCATAAATTCTGATTTGAAGAGAAGAGATGGACTTTGCCCATTGACACCAGAAGAGACCGCTCTCATTCTGAAGGCACTGGATATTGATAAAAATTACCAGATATATATTGCAGCTGGTGAGATATATGGAGGAGATAGAAGAATGGCGAGTTTGACTGCCGATTATCCTAAAGTGGTTAGTCATGCATCAGCATTGGTTTGTTAAATGTTATTCAAAAGTAATTTCCTTATAGTTTGACATCACATTACTTATTGTATCAGGTGAGAAAGGAAACACTATTAGAGCCCTCGGATTTGAGGTTCTTTCAGAACCACTCATCACAAATGGCTGCATTGGATTATCTTGTGTCACTGGAGAGTGACATCTTTATTCCTACATATGATGGAAATATGGCTAAAGTTGTTGAGGGTCATCGAAGGTAAGAGTTTTTTATGTACATGTTGATAATTTTTTCTGCTAATATTGTACATCAGCAGCATAGGAATATTATGCATTTTCAAACTGATCAAAGCTCCATTTGTTTCTATGTATCCCAGATACCTTGGTTTCAAGAAGACCATCTTATTAGACAGACGGCTGTTGGTTGATTTGATAGACAAGTACACTTCTGGGTTTCTGAGCTGGGACGAGTTCTCAACCGCTGTGAAGGAATCTCATGCAGGCCGAATGGGAAGCCCATCCAAGAGGCTGGTGATACCCGACAAGCCAAAAGAAGAGGATTACTTTTATTCCAACCCACAAGAGTGTCTAGATCCAGATGAGCTTTTGAGTAGCATATGATTTTGCTAAACATGTCAATCCATGATCATCCTCAGTGCAAGAAACGATGATGAGACATACACGAAGAAGAAGATAAATTCTCAGGTGAACATTTTCTGATGGTTATGGAAGGAAACCAGTAAGAGAAGTGAAAAAAACCCGGAAAAAAAAAACTAGTATAAATGCATGATAGATGCGAATAATTGCAGAAGTGTTTGTATAGAGGCATACCTTTGTTTAAAGGAGGAATTATTGGTGTTTAGTTCGGTTGTACACAGAGGGAGGACAACATTGTAGGTTTGTTTCATTAAGAATGAGGTTTGGGTAGATTTCATTCCTCATTCTATGATTTTGCTTCATCTTTTATTGGTTTATTAATTGGTTTATCCTACAGAATTGTGCTGCAAATCTCTCATTGATTACTGTTTCAGTGAATGATCCGCTACAGTAAGGAAATTCTGTAGAGACACTGTCTGTGGGTTCTGCTTCTGGTTTTGATCTTCTGTGTCTGCTGATCATCAAAGGAAGAAGAAGAAACAAATGAATAGGCAAATCTCACTTCCATGTTGTCTAATTTCTTGTGAAAATGAAGATTGCAAAGTTGCATTAAAGGGTCACATTTTATTGATAAATTTTTTAATAAGCTTTTGTAAGCGTGGCAAGGTAGAGACTTACTCCCGTTTGGTTGTAACTCTGAAAACGGATTGAAAATGAATCTAGTCCACATTGATACTTTGTTCATAGAATCATTATATGTGATTTCATGCAAAATGCACTTGCTTTCACATTTAATTACCTAGGGTATCAAAACTAATCAATTTCTACTGCAACAATTTTCAAACCACAAAGAATAATACCCAAAAACTTCACGAACATGGGTATATGTATGGACTAGATACGTTTTCGTTTCTGGAGTTCAAACCAAAAGGGCCCTTACTGTTTATGGAAGATTCTTGTGGTAGGACTACAAGTCTACGATGAGTTAAATGATACCCTTGATTAAACGTGTCCATTCATCATTCTTCGGTGAACCGGAAAAAAAAGAGAGTATTATTAACTTACGAAATAAAACCGCTTCTCCTGAAAGGCCTTATATTCCCATGGCCCGGCCTGGTCAATACCTCGCCGGGCCTTTTTTTTAAGTTCAACGGATCCGAGCTAGAAAATTCATTACATTATAGAATCCGTTTTTGTTTAAGAAAACTATAGGTTCTTGCACAATTCGTGTTAGGCCTTTAGCTATTTTGTTGAAACGTATCCGTCAAAACTCTCCACTAAAAATCGAACTTCGTGCTTAGTTATTTCAATCTCTTTTCTGAGTCTCCTCCTTACGAAAAAGCCCAATACTCTCCGTTTTAATGATTATTTTATGATTGTAATACATGACTACTTAACAGGAGGATTCACTGCAAATACTAGTTTAGCTCATTATTGCAGAGATAACGGCTTACTTCTTCACATCCACCGTGCAATGCATGCAGTTATTGATAGACAGAAAAACCATGGTATACACTTCCGTGTACTAGCAAAAGCCTTACGTCTGTCTGGTGGAGATCATATTCATTCCGGTACTATAGTAGGTAAACTTGAAGGGGAAAGGGACATCACTTTAGGTTTTGTACACTTTAAGACAAGTGGTTTAAATAAACAATATGAGTTTTCAAAGTTAAGTTCGAATGACCATTTGACTAGAACTAGATCGACCGACCCTATCCTAGACCGGCTCTAGTGTGACTCTAGTGTGTTAGGGCCGGTTCAAGAAGCCTGGAGTTTTGGGTCAGGATGATCCAAGCCCAAAGTTTTTATTTAAAAATTTACATACAATGTTTTTTTTAGTTTGGGTTATGATTTTATGTTTTTTAGTACGAAAGTTTAGAAACTTGAACTTTAGGATTAGTTCTTTCGATTGTATATTTTTATACATTTATATTTTAATATATCATAATTAGTTATACTTTTCAAAAGAACGAAAAAATATAATCACTCCAGGTTCATACTAAACTCGAACCCATTTTAATAGACCTGTACTAACCTAAACATTAGGGTTGATCTCCAATCCAACATATTTGAAGTTTCGGGGTGATTAGGAGAATTTGGACCGATTACCATCTCTAAGATGTAAAACTGTGTAAAATGTATTACTATAACATAAATAATAAATTTAACCTCCATAATTTGATGATTTTGAGATTAACTATACAAACTTTTTGTTGTTGGTGTGGATTGAGTTTTCATCCGTTTCTTTGATTTGATTTCATCCATTTTTTCAAACCAAGTAAATTCGGATACAAAACAAAGCATTTGTTGTATAAAATTACATTTTAATACATGTAACCATGTAAATATATCTAAAAATTAAAAATTATAACATTTAGGACAAGTTTTCTAATACATTCAATATTCCGATGAATTTTTTTCAAAACCTCAAGGTAGTGACTTTACACGTGTGAACCACATAAAACCCGATATACGAATCATCGGTGATTATATAACATTATTTGGGAGGATTATTATGATAAATACATAATTTAAGTTCATAAATTTAAAAAATGTCAGTTTTAATCTCTAAATTTAATCTTCATACAATAATAAAACCACATAAAACCCGATATAAGAATTACGAACTTCAGGATGCAAAATGCAATTTTTGATGAAAGGGATGTCGAATAGAAAAAGATGGGCGAATGTGGGGGCCACAAATAACAACTTTGGGGCCCACGTCAATAGGGACTTTACGCGTGTGAACCACCTACCCACCATCAAACACGACCAAACTCCCTCCCAGCATCTACCCATTCACCTAAACCCCCATTAGTCCTTAAGTTTCTCCGCCAGCCGACGACGAGCTCCCCGAATCGACTCTTTCTCCGCCGTTTCCACTGCCGTGTAAACCCTACGACCATTACAATGTCATCCTCACTCCTCCAGAAATCTTTCCTCTCCTCTCCTCTTCCCTCCTCTCGGCCAACGACGGTTGCTCAGCCCCGTCGCTCTCTCGCCATCCGAGCCACCGCCGCACATGCTGCTCCCGCTTCGCTGTCAAGCCGAGCTGTCAAGGACCACGTTGTCAAGTCGATCAAGGCCAGACAGATTATTGACAGTAGAGGAAACCCTACTGTCGAGGTCGATCTTGTCACCGGAGACAATCGTCTCTACCGATCGGCTGTTCCTAGCGGCGCATCGACTGGGATCTATGAGGCGCTTGAACTCAGGGATGGAGATAAGAGTCTTTATGGAGGGAAAGGTGTGCTGAATGCTGTCAAGAATATCAATGAGATCCTTGCTAGTAAGCTCGTTGGTGCTGATTCCAGGTAGTAATGAACTTCTTGTAGTTTATTAGTTTTGATTTGAAGGATTTAGAAGCATACATGGAGAACGTTTGATGGAAAACGACGGATCGGAAGCGGCCTTGTTTTTTAGGGCAATTGAAATTAATACGGTTATTTGTGACTGATAGTGATGTTTTTTTTGTTGACAATTGGAGCATGTATGCATATATCTTAGGGTTTTAGTTATATCTATCTCAAGAAAAGCAAGACCGCTTAGTCATTTACATGTACAAGCTTGTATAAGTTGAGTAAAATAGATTTGTTCTTGTTTCTCTTAGAAAACATAAACTCATGGCAAGATTTTGATCCTGCTTTTAGTGCTTTGGTTGCAATGTTAATGATTTAGCCTTTTTCTAATGTCTTGATTCAGCTCAAGAACGAAGTGCTCAATTAAATCAGCTAAATGACCATAGGTAAAAGTGCTAGTAATCAGAAGTTTGGTATATTCGGAGATGCCGATTTAAGCTGTTTTTAGCTAACTTTTTGGTTATATTACTCAGGCAGTGCTTGAGATTTAAGTCTGATTATACCTGTGCCAAAGAGGGATTTATATGGTTTAATTTTGCGTTCTTGAGTTCTTATCACTTGTTGTTCATTTTCATTCTTAAGAAATCAAGCTGAAGTTGATGCCCTGATGCTGGAAATTGACGGAACTCCCAATAAGTCTAAACTAGGAGCAAATGCTATACTAGGAGTATCACTTAGTCTATGTAGAGCTGGTGCAGGAGCAAAAAGAATCCCCTTGTACAAACACATTCAGGAGATATCGGGTACGAAGGAACTTGTCATGCCAGTTCCTGCATTCAATGTTATAAATGGAGGCAGCCATGCAGGAAATAATTTGGCAATGCAAGAGTTCATGATATTGCCGGTTGGTGCCTCCTCGTTTGCAGAGGCCCTCTGTATGGGGTGTGAAGGTATGCATGTCAGTCTAGACAAGAATTATGTTTGTTGGAGAATGAATATTGTTGAAAAATCGGCTTTTTTTCTTGGTGCAGTTTATCACATTCTGAAGGGAATTATCAAAGCCAAGTATGGTCAAGATGCATGCAATGTTGGAGATGAGGGAGGTTTTGCTCCCAATGTTCAAGATAACAGAGAAGGACTGATTTTACTGATAGATGCAATTGAAAAGGCTGGCTATACTGGCAAGGTAAGCGATCAAAGGCGATAATCCTTTTATTTTGTTTCTTTTTGTTTCTGTAAGAGTGTAATGTTATTGGATTTGACTGAATGATTGATATTGCAGATCAAAATTGGAATGGATGTTGCAGCATCAGAGTTTTATACCAAGGATGGGAAATATGACTTGAATTTTAAGAAGCAACCAAATGATGGTTCTCATGTGCTGTCGGATCAGAGTCTGTGTGACCTTTACAAAGAATTTGTAAGGGACTTCCCAATTGTTTCAATTGAAGATCCATTTGACCAAGATGACTGGAGTTCATGGGCTACCCTACGCTCTTCAGTTGATATCCAACTAGTTGGAGATGACTTGCTGGTAACAAACCCTAAGAGAATTTCTGAAGCGATTGGGAAGAAGGCTTGCAATGCTCTGCTATTGAAGGTAGGTGTTATCCCTTTTCACTTGTTTCAGCATTTGTCTAGGCTGTATCTGAAACCAAATAATATATTGTTTGAATATGAACGAATTGATTATTAACTTTGGTTGTTTTTAGTTGTATTGATGGTGGAAAATTGTTGTATAATTTCGGAGTTTCAAGCCTTCCTGTTGGTTTATTTTTGACATTCTCCTGTCTAAGTTGAGCTTGCACTTGTCCATTGGAATCCAGGTGAACCAAATCGGATCAGTAACTGAATCAATCCAAGCAGCATTGGACTCTAAAGCTGCTGGATGGGGTGTGATGGTTAGCCATCGCAGTGGTGAAACCGAGGACAACTTTATAGCGGATCTCTCTGTTGGCTTAGCTAGTGGACAGGTTAAACACTGTGCATCCATACTCATGTTTCTTAATGATTTTTTAGTGCAGTAGCTGTGAACTAACATTCTAATCTACCCATTCTACAGATTAAAACTGGTGCTCCTTGCCGAAGTGAGCGACTAGCCAAATATAACCAGGTAAAAAAAAGTTCAAATTCCACTTGCTATTATTCGACTCAAACTGGAAAGCTACAAGTGCATATAAAAATATCCACATGATGCTAACGATGATTAGAAGTTCACTCTTTTTGGTGATCCACACCCATTCAAAATTGCTAAATGATTTTGTGATTCTAAATGCAGCTTTTGCGAATTGAAGAAGAGCTTGGCAGCGTGCGTTATGCTGGTGAAGCATTCAGATCCCCATAGACGGAAAAAAACAAACAAATCTGCATTGACAACAACAATTACGGGCAAAAAGAAGAACCCGATAGTAAAATGTGTGCTAGGGGCTAGTCTGCGATTTTGCATGCAAGACACCAGTGTACTAGTCATCAGTAGCACATTTGGCGAAATCCGGATATTAGAGATCAATAGTGTTCTCAGCGGGTTGATATATAGAATAAATAACCGAAGCAGCCCTGTTGTATGAGGCATTTGTTGTGTGAGAGTTTGACTGTCTTAATATTTAGCAAGAATATTAAATCGTGAGTTTGAATTCGCTTGTTTGTGTTCATTACATTTTTTTCCTTCTACATATCGTATTATAGTCCATTTCATTAAACTTTGTTATGAATAAGTAAAATCTTAATACTTCATATGGAATTTATTTTTATAAATAGAATTTTTTGGTTGATGAAAATTACTGGTTTTGTTCCAAACGCATCATACATGCATTTACAGTGAAAGCTAATGATGATTGACTTTATTGATGGTACTAAATGAATTTTCCGTTGTTAGCGGAATTGAATAATCGTACTATTTACTTAAAATCTTGTTAATTTTAATAATTATTATTTATAAGTATTTTTATGATATTAAGTTAATGCATGCATATATTAATCTTTATACCATATTTTACTCTTGATCGATATAATTTCATTCATCATGATCCTACATTATAATCTAATACATATTAAAATTTTAATCGCTATGCTATAGAATACATATAATGCATAAAACTTTATAATTTTGACTTTTTCCAATTAAGTTTGCATCTTTAATTCCTCCTTTTGATGATGTTTCTCTTACATATGAGATTTTGTTGTGTTTAGGTGAATGAAAAATTGTTGATAAGGTTTTTACCATGACAGTAGACAATGTATCTTACAATGATACCATGATAGCATCTCTACAAAGTCATCTTTTAAGAAAAGACTCTTTGGTATTACTTGGAAAAATTTTTCATATGCGTTGTTGTTGTCATATCATCAATTTAATAGTCCAAGCTAGTTTAAAACTTATTGATGATGTTGTGGTGAAAATAAGGAAAGTAGTCATATCTTTGAAGAATTCTATTCCAAAGAGAAAGACATTTTATGAAATTGCAACTACAAATTTTGATTTAAGTTGTGTCAAGAGGTTGCGTTTGGATACACCAACTAGATGGAATTCTACTTTTACATTGTTGGAACATTATCTGTATTTTCAAGATTTCATGGAAAATTTTCTTAGCAATGATTCAAACTTGAAGATGTATTCCTTAACATTAGTTGAGTGGGATAAAGTGGTTGAACTTTAGAATTTTTTTAGGCCAATTCTATAATATATCCCATGAATTTTCAGCATCTACATCTCCTACTTCAAATGTTTATTTTCATGGGTTTGGACTATTCAAATGTTGTGTCTAGTATTATTGATTGTCCTCCAAGTATACTAACTGAAATGGTGATTGAGATGCAAAATAAGTTTGAAAAGTATTAGTCTGAGTATAATTTGTTGTTGTCATGTGCTGCTATTTTGGATCCTCGGTTTAATGTGGAAGGAGTCTCATATTGTTATGAGAAGTTGTTTGGAGAAAGTTATGCTAATGATATGGTTGAAAAGGTTAAGGCAACCTTACTTGAACTGATGGATGATTATAGAGTTGTGATATCTTGTGAAGCTGATTCGAGTGATTCAGATGTTGTATCAAATAGGCATTCTGATAGTTCTGTTCGGAGGGGTGTATTTAGTGCTCGTGTTGAATTGTTTAATCATTTGAGTAAAAAAAAGAAAAGTTTCGGCCGGTCAGAGCTTCGGATTTATCTTGATGATGTTGCTAGTGGTGTCAAAGAGGAAATGCCAATTTTAGACTATTGCAAGCATAATTGTCGGCGTTTTCCATCTTTATTTTCTTTGGCTTGTGATATTCTAAGTGTTCCAATATCTAGTGTGTCTTCTGAATCCGCATTTAGCTTGGAGAACAAAATTATAAAGGCTACTAGAAGTTCTCTTGCACTCTCAACAATTGAAGCACTCTCATGCTGTGAAGATTGGCTACTTGTGAAAGGCTTGCGGAAAGGTACTAAATCCTAAAAATTTTGTTACATAAAAGTGTTAATTTGTTAACTATAAATTGTAGTTACTAACTAGTTCTCGTTGTTGTTTACTTGTCTTCAAGGTCCATCCAAAGTTCTTAAAATTGGTAGTGAAGATGTGGAGGATATTAAAGATGGAGATGATGAAAGCACAACCACTAATTAGGAGACTTTGAACTTGTATATTGTGTTTGGACTTTGAATTTTGTCTTTGGACTTTGGATTTTGTGTTTGGTTTGAAATGTTTGGAGTCTTTGGACTTTGAACTTGTTTAATGTTTTGAACTTAGAACTTCCGACTTGGTACTTGTTTAGTTGTTTATTATTGTAATTTTTTTATTTCTTTAGATGCACATGTTTATTGGATATTCATATGTGATTTTTTTTGGCATAAATTATGTTATGTTATGTTACTTCATCAACTCAAAAAACAAGTAGCAGCCAACAAGCCCAGAGTTCGGATCAAAAAACAAGTAGCAGTGCAGACAGACATGGAAAGGAAAAAAATCCGGGACTCGGCAGGCTGCCCGGGTCCGGTACGGGCGGATCCGGACAAACTTGCCGGCCCGGAGTCCGGACCCAGCCCGGCCCGCATAAACGTGCAAATTTCGAGCTAGGGTCCGGCCCGAGTCCGGGGATGCCTAGGTCTATGTGCACCTGACCAGGTGAGTGGTAGTGCCAACAAGGGGTTCCACGAACCGAGAACTGGGTCATCTCCAACTACAAGAAAATACTCCCCGTATTGACACCGGTGCCTTCTCCGCCTCCGCTGTCTCCGTCATTGGTCCCATCTCCGCCGTCGCTAGTCCTCTTATCAGCCGTTGGTGTCTTCTTCTTCGACGGTTGAAGGAGGTTTCGCCTAGGGTTTCAAAATGGGCAGCTAGAATTTCGGAATGGATTAGGTTTTTTTTAAACAACATATGAATCGTATTTATAGGCCCCTCTAATTATTTTTCTAGTAAATTTCATTATAACCCCTCTTATTAATTAATTTAAATTTAAATTTTTTCTAGATAATAAGAACTAAGGACCTAGTTTATATTTGCAAACAAAAGAAAGTCATACAACTCTATTCTTTTCATCATTCAAGCATAAAATGTAATAATCATTTCCATCTCTTTAAACAAAACAACTTTGTATGATTCTAATAGAAACAAGAATTAATTTTAAAATCACTCAAACTAATTCCAGTATTTGGTAGTAAAAATATATCCAAATGAGGGATTTTGATGAATAAGTGATTTGATTTTTTTATTTATTTAATTCCTGATTTTTATTACATCGATTTGATTCATTCCAACTTATCTTTTCCAATGTATTTTGATCGTTACATTTATCATGGACAAAGTAGGACCATTATTTATGAGGATCTTATTTACGTCCTTAATTTTCTGCAATATGAGTGGCTTCCCATCAATCCTATCAGCGCTGACAAATTTTATGTTTAAACCCTTAAGTGGCAATGATGAAAAAAAATTGACGGCAAACTTTTGTGGTTAAAAGTGCGTAAAACTCATGCAACTACATTCTTAATAATTTTTATTTTTCAATTATTTGTATTTATTATTTTAAGGTGTAACACTAATATTTTTTAGGTTGTTTTTATTAATTTCCGCTAACGAATAACAATTAATCATTTTTCCAGTTTGAAATCGAATACTATATAACGATGTATTTTCAGTTGTTGACGCATTTTGGTTTTAAATCACATGTTACGTATATTGAATTTACAATAATCAATTACTAAAATCATTTAGTTAATATTTTTTTTGTTAAATTTTATGTTACATATATTTAAATCACACGTCATGTACTATCTTATTTTCTATATATAGGAATTGATTTAGGCGAGAACCAATTTTTCGATTTTTTATATATATAGGAATTGGTTTAGGTGAGAACCAATTTTTCGAAGAGGAATGAGAAGCTCTAAGAATCGTCGGATTATAATAGATCACATTGTTAACTCCACCTTGATGATAAGACCTTATTAATGATCAATAAGGCCTTACCGGTTGATGAAAGCCGAAACCATGGTTTCCAGGTTTTGGTAAGACCTTACCGAAACTGGCTCAAGCTCTCACACGGTCTAAGTTCAAATGGGCTAGTCCAATATTTTATTGGGCTAAAACTTTTCTTATGGGCTGAATTTTATATTTGGTTTGATTTTCTAACCAAATATATAAAGTCAAATATTGTTGGATTTGTTAAGATCTTCAAGGGATTTGATTTGAACAAAATCTGTGATTTAGTTTAAATAAATTCTTGAACAAATCTTCAGCCAAATACAATCTCAACATCCAGATTTCATCCATATCTATTGCAACAACATTGAACGATCTTTTAGCTACTGGAAAATCAAATCTCAACATCCAGATTTATTGCAACAAATCTGGAGCTGCCCAAGTTCAATCTCAACATTCGAATCTCAACGATCGACTTATTTAAAGATGATGGGCTTGCCTATATAAGGAGAAAAGAAAGATGACAGTGGACACACAACTTGATCCCAAGCGTACACAAGAACCATCTGTTTTCTTATCTCCCAAAGCATCGATCTCACCTTTCAAGCTTGAGCGTTTTATCTCTTTGAGTGTGTGAGATCTTCTTTGAGCGTCATAGTACAATTCATCTAGAATCATACAAAGGGTTACTCTCTACCCAAACGTGTAAGATACTTCGGTATCGGTAGGACTTTGTTTTCTCTTGAGTGTTTGAATTGCTAGATAGGAAGTGTAAGGCTTCTGAGTTTAGAAAAGGGAAGTTCTTCTGAAGGTTGTATCTGGAGCTCATCGGAAAAAGAAGAGAAATAAAGCTACTTACAATCCTAGGGTTATCCAACCCTAGGCGGGGACTAGGTCAATTTGAGACCGAACCTCGTCAACATATCACGTGTCACTTTTACTTATGCTCTTTACTCGTATTTATTATCTCTTGTTCGTCTTTACTTACTGTTTTATTCTTATCCAATCTCTGAGCTACGGGTAAGGTCTTATCTCTGTTTGATAAGGTCTTATCACTGTTTGATAAGGTCTTATCTCTTATCGATAAGATCTTACCAATCCTGAGATTGCGAAAAGATTCCATACTATATTCATCCCCCTTTTAGAGTATTTGTTAACTGTTTATCTGCCTATTCCGCACTTGAATATGATTTATATTCTTAACTAAGCACGCTTTTCCAGAAATCGGTTTAGATAATTCCTCAAGTATCATCAGACGAGCCCTGAACTCTTTTCCTTTCCATTTTCATCCCAAATACAACCAAGGTCGGCCCTAAAAAGTATATCATTGACACACTGTAGTCCTATTTCAGGGGTTGCACGATTAAATCTACCTCACTAAACTGAAGTAAATCCTGTCATGCAAACCTCTGCAATACATATATGCAAGCAAACATTCAACAAAAAAAAAGGAAAACAAACTTACACTTACTCCGCTTTCCCCCTGGCTTTAGATTTAACATTATCAGGAATGTAAGAAGACCAAATGAGAGGCGCAAGCGTGCAAACCGTTGAGATAAGAATACCCTTTGGCAAACCTGAGAAGTCACTAGAAGTGATCCCCAGAAAAGACGTAAGAGCGACGCCAAGATACCCGCTTAAAATGAAGGCGAACGCAATTGCCGACATGACAAATGCCATCAAAGAACCCTCGCATCCTGGTGGACATAACTGAGCCATCAAGACACTGAACGGGAGGATCTTCGAGAAGTACAAGGCTTCCAGCAAGCCTGAGAATATCACAACATACAAAGAATCTGGCACCCCCAATTTCCTGAAGAACTTGTTCACGAAAAGAATATCAGAGAAGATAAATACAGCAATAGTTGCTTGGATTGATGTGATCAGCTTCCTTGGTGACGTTGATTTCAATCGTTTGTTGTATATGGCACTCCAGAATAACATAGCAGCTTGAGCAAACACTTTAGAGATACCTAATACTGATGAGTCTATGTTCAAGATTTGGGTTTGGTAAAAGAACATTATTCCTGTTAGGGCAGGGATTACTGCATAAGATCCAGTGATCCATGCAATAGCTTTTGCAATCTCGGGTTTGCGTAGTGCGACCAGGAGTTCTGATATCTGTCTCTTGATGCTTCCACTGGATGGATTCTTGGGTAGATTCAGAGTTTTTTCTCGAACCATAATAGTTATGAAGAACTGAACAGCAAGGATAAGGCCAAATACAAGGAACAATGTTTGAGGTGAGAATCGCTCAATGGCGACACCAGCCAGCAAGTTTCCTAGAACTCCTCCTATTGAGGAAGACATCCAGACAAAAGATTGCAGCTCGCCTGATGAGGATGACTTGGCATTGTTAGAAGCAGTCTGACGTTTACTGATTTCAGCCACAATTGCATCATTTGCAACCTCAGCTATAGAGGCCCCTAAATTCCCAAGAAGTAGATAGAGAGTCATATTGAAAACTGAAATTCCTTTTGAAGAAAGAACTGCAACCAAAATCCAGGAAATTGCTTGGAGGAAAGCTGCAAGAAAGGAGATCAAATGAGAACAGTATTTTATATTCTCAATCCACGAGAGGCTAAATGTATAACGTATAGATAACAGATAAAAATCTTAAATCATAATAGTTTGTACCTCCAAAGGCAATATATGGAATGCGATGCTCGCCGTTTATATAAACAGCATCCGAGATGATTCCATACAATGACTTGCCTACCATGGGAAGATTAGCTGTGTTTTGCAGCATTTGTAGTGTGGATGGGTCAACCTGTAGACCATCTTTGAGGAAAAAATTGACAATCATCCATGGAAAACACCTGAAGCCCTGTATACAATATCCAAGTCCTAGTAGCGAATGTATCACAGTACTTCCATCTTTAACCATTTTCAACCTCTAACGAGTGCTCACAGTTCCAAAAAGACAGTTGGGCGTTCACTGCCTGATTAAAGCCACTTCTTTACCTATATATTTCACCCCACCACAGAAATGTTAAAACCAAACAAATTCAACTCTAATTGTGTTTAATATCAATACAATCAAACATGCACAATATCTGTTTTTGATTTCTTCCATTTATAAAATGATTGATTTTTCAGGATTACCAATCTTGGTTGCGAGAAATATAGTCAAGCTTTGACTGTACATATTAACCAAAATCTCTAGGCAGAACTTTTCAAGAAGAAATCATGAAACTAGACAAGATCCCGAGATATGTAAACATCTCTGATCTTTGCAAAGCTTCTCTTGACCAATACGATCGAACTCAGAATTATTTGCATAAGGATTTCAGTATGTAAGTATAATTAAATAGCAGATTTGCAACCCTAATTACACCGTCACGCCTAGCAGATCTGAGGTGTTTAAAAGCTCGGGGATGAAGAGTCGCTACAAAAGCAAATTGGTCCAAGCTAAGGTTCTACTAGTATCAGTCTATCAGACTGGTAACACTACAATAATATAGATACAGACAATTCAATGAGCGTAGTATGGTTCATTTTTTTTATGTTGAGCAGATAAACAAAGAATAATAACTCTGAAACCTGCAAGAACTAGCAAAAACACGATCTAAAAAGGCAATCAAGAAAATGCAATGGAAAAGAGGAAATAAGAGAAGAAGATGATGAAGAAGGAGAAATTACCTAGAAAACAACGATCCGTGATAAGAAGTGCAAAGGTGCCAGGAGATCTGAAGTCGTCGGCTAGCAGGGAAGAAAGTATCGAAGGTAAGATGCAAAAAAGTATCAGCGATTGAAATAAGAGATTGAAATCGCTGGTTCCATTGAATTAGAGATAGAAGGATTGGTATCAGGAGATGAATCACTAAACTTGAATCGATTAATCTTCAATGTTAAAAAGAGAGCTCCCAAGGAAAGGGAATGAACGAAAATGGCGTTTTCGACTTTCGTATACATTGAACCGGACAACCGGCATTCATCCATTCTCTCATCCCCAGGTGCCACCTGGTCGTCATTCAATTTTTTTTGTTTTCCGTTTAGGATGGGAAACAGTGTTTCGGCCTCTGAACTCCTTATACGCATCGTTTCGTTTCCGTAGCGGCATTACACTTTCTTTTAAATTATGTCGTTTACCTTCTACTGATATAAAAAGCTCATTGACGTGACATGTTAACTTTTCCTTTAAAGAAAGGTGACTAGACGGTAGTGGATATACTATCTAGATCATACTCTGTACCTTACTGCTCTTTATCCACTAAGCTCAGTGTATTTTTTTTTTTTTTTTTTGAGGGATAAAGGTAAGAAATTAGATTCATCAGACAAATGGAACGGTGAATCGAAAGAAGTCAGCAGACGGAACTAAACCGTCAAGGAGAAGAATCTAATGGACAAATAAAAACAGATCGGCGAAAAAGAGAAAAGAGTGAAGGTAAAGTAGAATCAAAACACAATGATGAAGAGCATCTCCCTAAGATGAAGCGGGTAAGAACGAGCCAAGCACTATCAAAATAGCACCGCCGGATGCATGTACAACAGGAAACGAACTCCTGGGGAAGTGAACGACGAGATTCCGGGGAAGTGCCTCCCTTTAAAAAGAAAACGTCGTGGAAATACACCACCTGACAGCGGTCCAGACACGACTCTAAATATACACCGATATCGGTAGAAGAGCTTTAAATCACGAGCATTCCAAATTCCAACTCAACAAAGCCCGCGATCTTTTTCAACACGTAGCTACTTGGTCAAATTTGTTCAAAGGACCTAATTACTCGAGATTATTCAAGAAATTAAGCTCTTGTATTCATTATTTTAGGTTTAGATACGTATTCCATGATAAAGTTCAATTTTACATATGATTAATTTGTTCGAGGCATATGCTTCAGATAGTCATTGTGTCATCATTTTTGTTCAGTATCCAATTGATCATTATGCATGTATGGCCAATAATAATTTTGAGATTCAATTGTTCCATTGGCTAGGTTGATTTTCGACCGTAGGTCTGAATGGCTTCTCAAAGGAATCCATTATTGTTCATTTCACATAAGTGAATGCTTATTGAATTTGCTATGAAAGATCCATGATATGTAAAAGACGGGACCTTTTTGTGTTTAACCAGAGAAAAAGTCATCCACCCAATAACTACTCCATGCAAGAGGCACTCGCCTTGAACCCCTTTGTTGTCTTTAATTTTTCATTGAACTCTTTCTTAAATCGAGACTTATTTTAATTTTGCATTTTTGTTAGTATGTGCTATGTTTCAAGAGGGTACACCTGAAAGTGTCTCGAGTGCCCGATGTATATTCGTAGTGGGTCAATTTAGTGTCCTCCTGCAAATAATATAATTTCCCCCAAATTATATTATATTCCATCCTATAGTGTTTTCTAATAAATTATAGTTGTTCGTTATTCAGAGATTCAAAACTACATCCCATTTCATATGGATCTTAATTTCATCACCTTGGGTCGTGACATTGCTAGTGCTCATCTAGCCTATAGATCTAACCAAGGTCAGGCATTGTTGGATATTTTCCTCAGGAATATCGTATATGGATCCATAAATATACATATTAACAAGGAGCAAGAACTAATAAGTTCAGTTTTGGTGCCCACTTTTATTCTGTTTCTCAAATTGTTGTTCTTGACATTTTGACCATCCATATTTCCACTTCTTATTGATTAAAGGAAGTCGTAGATATTTGTTCACTCTTGATTGCAAAACCTTCTGAGATAGATGGTATCGTTGTTCACAAAGTAAAAAGTAAGGGATATTTATTTCCTTATTGTTTTCGATTGCAGAGATCAAAAGTAAAGTTACCAGGAGTGAGCTTCTGACCTTGAAGACAGATATTTTCATCGCTAACAACAAATAGATCAAAGTGCAAAAAGAAAGTCCAAGCCTAAAAAGAAACATAGGAAATTGACGGTAAACCCATTCGCGTAAGGAGCTCACACTTGCAGGATTCATTACTATCTGAGCATACATTTCATTTCAGAAAAGGCATTTAGAAGATCATACCATTGACAAACCAAAACCTTGCGATCTACAAGACTGCCGGTTTGGTGGCGTTTCTTTGTTCAAGATGTTTGATATTCATGGTAATAATCATATTGTTTTTGTTGGACATTGATCTTTTAGTTCTTCTTTTTGTATTTGATCGGAATAGATTATGTTGCTCAAATTTCCTTTCTCATAAACTCTCATCTATATGTGAGCCCATTGAAGAGCATTACTTAGATTGTAGCTAAAGACTACTTTAGTGACCGAGAAGCAAGCCAAAGCACTCGATGTCAGAAATAGATGGAAAGGAGAAATCGATGTTGAATAAAGCCGAACTCTCCAACAAAAAGAAAATTAATCCCTCTCCATTTTCTCTTTCACCTAGAAACAAATAGCCAAATTAGGACAAGGCTCTTTGATCTTTGATCTTTTGGAGAAGAAGAGATGAGGCTATTCTTTTAGATTCTCCGGCGTCGCATGATTTCGCCTCATTTCTTCAGTCTTTGAGAGAAATTTGTATGATCTTGGTTCTGCTTTGTAGATTTAGCTATGTCGGCATAGAGAAGGGCTTTAGGGTTTTCTTATTTTTGGGAAGGAGAGAGATCGTGTTTAGAAAGAGAGAGCATTACGCTTTTTTCAGAGAGTTACTAAGCTCAGTGTTATTTACACTCAAATTTATCAAATCAATTAGTTTAATTAATTATTAAATATTTATATTAAATCTTAAATTATAAAACAATGGAGAGTATACTAATGTCTACATGTCAGATGATGACGAAGTATGTCATATTAGTTTTTTTTCAAATATTTACTCATTTTTATTTACAATAAATTTATTATTATTAATAAATTTAAATTAAAATTAAAATATATTCCATCTTTATCTATGATATTTTGAATTTTATTTTAAAAAAATAAAAATTAATTACGATTCTCTCACACCAATGATACTATCGTAACAAATAATTGGAGTTAAAAAAATTTAGAGAAGATTGATCTTGTAAAGCATATTTGGTTCTTTCAATTCTAATTAGGTCTCTCTTAATTTGTTTTAAAATTTTAATTCTAAAAACAGTCAGTAAGAAGGGTATAAACGGAAATTATCACAGAAAAGAAAAGGGCATTTAGGGTTTCTATATCTGCCGTTATTTCAGATTCGAGGAAGAAGTTGTCTCGCGCCAACCGCCACCTTCGCAACCGCCGCCTCCGCCGGGAACGGAGCATGTCGCCTCCGTTGCTCGTCGTCGTTCCAACTATCGAAGAAGCCACCATTGTTGGTTCTCTTCTCTCTTATTCGTTGCCCTGCCGAAACTTGCACAGAACCTTCGCCGGAGTCTTTGTCTAGATCTGGTACGTTTGCTTAGAATTGAGTTTGTAATTACAAAAATTGTTTAGTTTTCATGTGTATTGGATCCCGATAGTACATTATAAACCCACCATTAAATCCATTATACAAGTTTACTAAGGTCGGAACTATCCATGCCAACAATACATACCTTGCCGATTTTACCGTTGTCAACTTACAGATCCAGTCCAATATAACTACATTACGTGCTTAAATAATGATAGAGTTCAGCTTGCCAACTTAGTTTTCACCTTTTTGGTTTTATTTCGTATGAAATTGTTATACAGTATTCATACCTGGCATTTTAGTCAACTTTTACGAGCTTACCATGATTAACTTTAACATATAAAACATATATATTGCTGAATATTTGTGAGCTTATCATGACTTGTCAATTAGTTTCATTTCAATGCATTTTCAGTTCACTGCTCTTTTACTTATGCTTAAATATTGGCATAAATGGTGCTTGTAGAATAATGATTACGCATGAGGCAGTGTTTTGTGCTTGTGAACCACTTACAACTGATGTTTCTTTTGTTGATTTATCATGTTATCTGCATTTATGATGGCTTACATTGTGACTTGTGATGATGATGATCTTTTTTAAATTAAATGAAATATGCACATCTACTCTCAAGTTTCTGAATAACCAATTCAGTTTGTTCCTTACTTTCTCCTGAGTTTCGAGTCAATTTGGTCTGTAAAAACTTGTATAATATATTAATCATGTTCTTTCTGTCATAAATTAATAGGTGGAGATACTAGCACATTATAAACCCACTATTGATGTAAAGTTTCTCATACCTGACCTGTTGAAAGTCAAGGGGATGGGGTTGAAAGCTCTAGAATACTACAATACAACAAAACATATGATACTTTACTATGAAGATGTTGAAAAATCAGCAGCGTAAGTATTATTTGTCATAAAAGATTACTTTCACTTTGTCTACTCTAAACCCGCAAACTCACATGAAATTTATGCATAATTTATCAGAGGTTCAACATCAGGACTTTTCAAGGAACCACTAGTTGATACAATCTCGTCAATGGAGACTGAGAGTCCACAGGATGGCGATCTGGGCGAAGATGTATCCATAGGACCACATGAATCATCAGGAATGGCAATACGAGCAGTTTCCTTTCTTTACAAATCCTTTTTATAGAGGGGAATGTAAATCTCAATTGCGCTTGAACTTGTGTATCTCGATTGTGCTTGAACTTGTGTTACTTGAATGAGCTTGTGTAACTCGATTGAGCTTAGACTTGTGTAATTTGACCTTGTGTAAACTACGGGCTTTTGTAAACGACGGAAGTGTGTATTTGAAGCTTAGACTTGTGTAACTTGACCTTGTGTAAACGACATACTTTTGTAAACGACGAAAGTGTGTATTTGAAATTGTGTATCAATATTGTGTATTAACATTCGGTTTTAAGTATAACATTACAAAAAACAATAATGAAATACACAAGTTTAACTAGTCCAATTGGTATAAGGGTGGGAGGGAGGGTCTCTCATCCAAAATTCGAGACCCAATAACTATAAGATTTATTAATATTTTGTATTGGGTCCGGGTGTACGCTTGTGTATTGGGTCCGAGCGTTGACTTGTGTATTGGGTCCGAGCGTAGGCTTGTGTATCGGGCTCTGTCCTATGATTGTGTATCGGGACCTGTCCTATGCTTGTGTATCGGGACCTGTCCAAAGCTTGTGTATCAGGACCTGTCCGAAGCTTGTGTATCGGGACCTGTCCTATGCTTGTGTATCGGGACCTGTCCAAAGCTTGTGTATCGGGACCTGTCCGAAGCTTGTGTATCGGGACCTGTCCGAAGCTTGTGTATCGGGACCTGTCCGAAGCTTGTGTATCGGGCCTTGTCCGAAGCTTGTGTATCGGGCCCTGTCAAAAGCTTGTGTATTGGGCCATGTCCGAAGCTTGTGTATTGAGCGTAACCTTTATTAAAACAATTGTTTTTTATTAAACCAACGGGGCTTGAGCTTTTATTAAAACAATTGGGCTTTCATTAAACTAATTGAGGTTGGACTTTTATTAAAACACTTGGGCCTTCATTAAAATAATTGGGCTTGGGTTATCATTAAACCAATTGGATTTGAGCTTAAGTAATTTCATATTCCTAATTTGTCCTTTCATTTAATCTTTAAAGATAATTTAATGAGGCCTATTTTGTCCATTGATATAAAAATGAGCATACTTAGTGCTCATCATTACAAAAAGAGTCTAGTCTCCCATTTCACCCAAAAAATTACCACCCGCAAATTAATTTAAAAAAATATTCATATATTCGAAATTATTTTTAATATACAATAATTTGAGTTTATACAAAAAAATATATTCATCAATCAAATTAAGAGATATTTAAGAAATTTCCTTTTTCTTTTATAATTTTTTTTCATTTGAATGAATCACCCTAAAATAAATTAGTATCAAATTAAAAATAAAAGCATATCTACAATGTATAATTATATTTTTTTAAAAATAATGTAGGCACATTTTTTATTTTAAAAAGTACTTATTTACATTAATTTTTAATTTCAAATTTAATTTCATTTTTTCCCTTCATATTTTTAATTTTCGAAATTTAAAATTAAAATTAAAATTTTAATTAGAATATTGAGTTTTATATCATAGTTTTTTCGTCTTTTTTTTTTTCATTTTTGAAGTTTAATTTTTAAATTTAATTCTTAATTTTAACTTTTATAATCAGGTTCTAATGAAACATATCTTGTGTGTTACTATCTTCTAAAAATCCAACAATATTTAAAATCTAATTAAACTATCAAATCTTTCTAATAAATTATATCAAAATTAAATTTTAACGAGTGTTTAGTGGTTTTTCTTTTAACATATCTACATTGAAATTAGTTTGTGTTAAACATTTAAATATAATTAGAATAAATCTATCAAAATAAAATCCACTAGGATTTGAAATTATACCGCCACAATTGTTCACGTTCTTTCTAAATCGGTTTGAGTTTCAACTAAACTAGTTTAGTACTCGTGCCGTGCACGGGTATTTGTAAAATATATATTTTTTAAACTATTTTTATTTTTGTGTATTGATAATAAAAGTTAAAATTTAAAACAAATAATAAAATAATAATATAATCACAGTATATTATATTCTAAAATATTTAACTAAATACAACATTGTTTGTAGTATTTTGCTACTTACTTATAAGATCACATATCATGATCTTCGAACCATCCCTATTTGTGACTCTTGAAATTGTCACATAAAGTTGTCTATGCCTAAAAATTAGTTTAGGTAGGTATAATCCAACTTTTGAAAGGGAATGAATATCATATGTGATAAAAAGTATATGTTGTGATTATAGAACCGACTTGAAAGATAAAACAATCGTACACAGAGTATAAAATTATAAAATAACTAACAAAAGTAGAAAATCATATTATATATATGTAATAGATCGTTTTATAATAGCACAAAAATTACAACATATTATAACTAAAACTAAATACCTCTAACTCACGTGACGATCACACTTTCAAATAAAATAACTAACAAAATTAGAAATTTCAAGTAATTTAAAATTATGAAAATAAAATAAAATATCCAATTACCTTAAAAACAAGTAATTTTAATATAAATATTAGAAATGATTATAAAATTATATAAATAAATAAAACACATTGTAAATTAAATAATTTAAGAAAAAGAATAAAAAATTGTGAATTTAAATCCGACGTAAACAAATCTAGAATCAATCTAAAATGTTATCTTAATAAAAAGTTTCAAAATTAATAAAACAAACTTTTCCAGTTAAAACTTTTTGTTGAAATTATAACCTCAACTTTTTGAAATGCATTTGTGGTTTGAGAAAGTGAGATTTGATATTTTAAATAGTCAACTAGGTGTATATGGCATCCCCAACTTCTTCTAGAAGATGATGATGATTAACCTTTTATCTCAATGGGTCATCAGTGTCAAATAAAATAAGACAATAACTCTAACATGAAGATGAAAGCAATCAATCCGCTAACATAAAACTGGTCCGTTTGGTTTAAGCTTCGTAAACGGAAACGAAATGGAAAAGTATTTAGTTCACATGTGTACCTTGTTCATGAATTTTTGGGAAATCATTCCTTGTGCTTTGAAGTATTTGTAGTAGAAATTGATTAATTTTGATACCATATATAGGTAACAAAATGGGGGAATCAAGTGCATTTTGTATGAAACCGTATGTAATGATTTCATGAACAAGGTACACATATAAGCTATTTCATTTCCAATTCGTTATTTTTTCGGAGTTACAACCAAATGGAGAATAAGTCTGTAATAGTAGAGATCAAATTGACCAATCATCAAGAATAGGGAACTTGGCAACTCATTCCACCAAAGGCAAGCAAAATCGGAGAATTAGAGAGAAGTGGAACTGAAATTTTGAATAAAGGAAATAGGAAAATGAAGGAACACGAGCAATTGAAAGGTTGGGTGCACTTGGAAATCATAAGAAATGTAAGCAGTTGCAGGTTAGGGATGTGTCAGGTTTGTTAAGAATGTAAGACCCTCCACAACGAGGGCCGTGGGGCTACAAATCTCCAGCCATGTCATCAAATTTGATGACATGGAGGAGAGTGGGGGTTGTAGTTCCGGGGTTCGACGTCAAAATTGGCGTCGAACTCAAACTGAAAAACAATTTTTTTCTTCTTTTTTTAAAAGGTAAAACGACGTCGTTTTGGTGCTTTGACCTGCAACTGGCGCGCCCTCACTGGTCGAAATCCGGCCAGTGACAGCTCGCCATGTGGCAGGAGATTTTAATTAAATTTAAAACCCTCTTTTCCCGTATAAATATTAATTAAAAAAAATTATTTTTGAATAGGATTTAATTTTATCAATCCAATGACACCCACTTTGCATATATTTCGATAAAAAAAATTTCACCTCTTGTAACGTATATAGGACTTTACGTATTGAATATTTAGCGTTTTTAAATCTATGTTAGATAAGGAGTTACTTTTATCATTATGATATGATATTTATTTATATATGCATTTATTTATATTAAAATTTTAAAAAAAATACAAGTTAAAATAGATCTTAGACATAAAATGAGACATTATCTTACAAATAAAAATTCAATTTAAACAAAAAAAATCAACTTCAAGTGATACATTAACAACATTAACCCCCCGTTTGGTTGGAACTCCGGAATCGGAAACGGAATGGAAATGAATCTAGTCCACATTGGTGCCTTGTTCATGGAATCATTCCATGTGGTTTCATGCAAAATGCATTTACTTTCCCCCATTTTGTTACCCTATAGGGTATTAAAACTAATCAATTTCTACTACAATTACTTTAAACCACAAGGAATGATTCCCAAAAACTTCATGAACATGGGTATACGTATGGACTAGATACGTTTTCATTCCGTTTCCGGAGTTCAAAACAAACGGGCCCTAAATAGATCATAGACTTACAATGAGAAATCAACTTCAACATACACGTAACTTATAACATAAGATTGAAATGAAATACAAACGAGCATGAAATGATAACTCAGTCACGGATCCACTATACACAATAAATGGCATCTGACATTGCATTAAAATTATAAATCTAAGAAACACAATAATCGAGCATGAAATGACAACTCAGTCACGGGTCCACTATACACAATAAATGACATCTGACATTGCATTTAAATTTTGAATCTAAGAAACACAATAATCGAGCATGATATGACAACTCAGTCACGGATTCAATGTATTTAAATTTCAGATCTGAATTTGAATTCAACTTTCCCTCTCAAATTAATCTTGAAATTCACCCAAAATTTTCTATAAAACCTAGAGTGAGCTTCACATATCTTCCACACATTTCCACTTCCATTCCTCTAACTTCACAATGTCTAGTTGTTCTTCAACAGACCTTGTCCCTACACCTCATTCTCCTCCACAATCGGAAACCGATATGAACATCAATAGACTAATCAATGAAAAAACTGTTGAGCTTCGGATGAAATTGGTCCAAGAAAATGCTGGAAGTTCACGGCAACGTCGAAGCCGGACATACATAGAGAGAGATCGTGAAGGTGGGCATGCTCGATTGTTCGAAGATTATTTCTCTTCGACGCCGACCTACAATGATAGGATGTTTCGCCGAAGATTCCAAATGAGGCGACACGTATTTCTCTTTGACCCTTTATTTACAAAATTTTCTACAAAATCTTGTCCAACAAGAGAAGGAAAACTTTCTTAGAAGAAAAAAAAATCATGAAAAAAAGATTTATAAAAAAAATAGTTCAAGGTCCGACCATATGGTTCATGATCAAATTAGACTATAGTAAAACAAAACAAGATCCAACAATTTTTGGTCCAAAACAGGGCAGTACTTTTTGCTTCGGTCCAATAATGATGACCTTGTTGCATACAACGAGTTTGACTCCTGTGAAGTTGATTATTTAACTTCGCTATGAAGTTGATTATTTAACTTCGCTATGAAGTTGAATAATCTGGACCCTTTATTTATAAATTAAGGGTTAAGATTTGAGAGATCTTACTAGAATAATTTGTTTTTAATTCTAATATAATTATTAGATTTGTTTACAAAAACAAATCTTAGCCCTTAATTTATAAATAAAGGGTCCAGATTTATCCAAATTTACCGTGAATTTAGAATTAACTTCACTAAATTCACAGCCGCATACAATGATAAATATCTATATTTTGAGGTTGTAGCAAAGCTAAATGGGCTCAAGTTAATAAAAGAATTGGTTTTGAATTTGTTTCTACATTGGTTTACGGCATGCCATATTATATATAGGGCCTGTTATATATACGACACTCAATATATTATTTGGCAATAACGATCGGAAGGCGTTGGCATCTAGGTTGTTTGTGTCTCCTGGAGTTAATTTACTAATTTTTTGAAGGCCTCAAAACAACCAATTAATTAATTCAATCATTGAATTTATATATTTTGCGTTTTCTCGTACAAAATATTGTAAGTGACTTCGAATCCATTCGGTACAAGGAGTATACGGGGTTGAAGAGTATGATTGAAATTTACAAAAAAAAAACAAAACAAAAAA
Organism: Fagopyrum tataricum; assembly: GCA_002319775.1. Taxonomy (NCBI): domain Eukaryota; kingdom Viridiplantae; phylum Streptophyta; class Magnoliopsida; order Caryophyllales; family Polygonaceae; genus Fagopyrum; species Fagopyrum tataricum. Next base: position 44,768,904 of record CM008285.1, on the reverse strand, counting down.
CAACCGTATGGAAATACGGGGTTGACAAAGATTGCTACAAAAGTTTAATAAATAAGCATTTTTAATAATTTAAATGAATTTATTTATAAATATACAAAATGAAAATTAAATCAATCTAGGCGCCCAAGCCTGTTTTTATTTCATATTTTTTCTATTGCTAGTGGATTGCGCTTTATTTTTACGCTAGTAAAACGAAGCTCGTGCATATAGCTTTCCGTATATATATTAAGGGTCCGTTTGATTTCAACTCCGAAAACGGAAATGTCATGAAACAAATCTAGTCCATTTAAATGTTATCGTTCATTCATAAAATCAATCTATAAGGTCCATGATTTCTTATTTGTTTTAGGTTTGGGTGAAACTTGAATTTTATTTTAGGCTTGGATGAAACTTAATTATGATAATAAAAAGTTTTTTTTAGGTCCGGGATGTGAACTAATGTCTTGTTAACACTAAAACCGTGATTTGAAACAGCGATTGTGTTTTTTTAATTAAAAATAAAAGCTGATATATTAAACAACAACTTTGTGTTTTTATATTTTAAATATTACAACCACAATTATAGTGAGTTTATTTTTTCAATATTTTCTAAATATTGTAGCCGTGGTGTGAAACCACAATTATAGTGTTTTGACTTTTGCGTTTTAGTTAAAAAAAGTTGTTGTTTCAAACGGGGTGTTTGTATTTTATTTTTTAAATATTACATCTATTGTTTTATTTATTTAAATATTATATATAAAAATACAAATTCGTTTTTGAAATAATAGTTTTGTATTCCTCGCATTCTATTATGGTTTTTATAATAACCGAAAATTTTTTTAAAATATTTTCGTGTTATTTTAATTTTATTTATTTATTTTATTTAAACCGAGAACCGACGACTAAATAATGACGGCTTAACTCCCCTCTCTTAATTCTATTTTCCGATTCTTCTAACTTAATTCCCTTTCCTAACTCCCCTCTCCTATAACTCTCTATCTCTTTCCAACGGCGTTTTATTCTTCCTTTTTAATATCAATATGCCTCCACTCTTCAGCCACAAAATCCGCCTTACCACTTTTTGCTCTCCCAAAACCTCAAACTCACGACGAATAGTTTTGTTTTATGTCGCCTTGCCTTATCCTCCGCCTTGCTCAAACTACCCTTGAGAGGACTCGAACACCCGACCCCTTTACCTATTTGTAAAAACTGAAGCCTTATACCATGTTCTGCCAACAGCGAGATTCGAATCGGGAACCTACGAGTGGGTTTTGCTTCAGCCGTTTGCTTACCGGAGGGATCGAACCTGCAAGCTCTGAGACGTTAGCATGTCACTTGGTTCCGTTAACTTGCTTACTTTTGCCTTCCGTTTCCAGTTAGACTGAAACCCGTCTTATTTCAGTAAATTTTTTCACTTTGTTAATTTATATCAAAATCTAAAAAAATATTTCATGAATCTCTAATAATCCTAACAATCATCCCAAAAATCTAAAAAAAATAATCTTATATATATTATAGGAGTAGCATTCCTTGCCACGTGTCACGCAGAAAAATACTCACTGCCACGTGTCATTTTAGTATTTAACATCAGCCCACTAAAATATTAATTAAGTTTATTCGTTACAAAATTATTTAACGAAATATTAAAATCAAATTTTAATTAAATTCATCCCTTCCAATTACCTTTTTTTGTTACCTTAGATATGTATAACAAATTAGAATCATATCCATAACAAATTTTAGTAGTACGAAAAAAGAAAAAAATTGAATAAATCCACTTTTAACAATTAAATGTTACGGTTTTCATCCCTTCCAATCATCTGTTTGTTACCTGATATTGTGTTATTTCTGAAATTAATTTATATATAACAATTAATTTAACACCATATGATACCAATGTACTATTTCTGTTGATATATAAATTAGTATAATAAGGGGGAGAAAAATCAAAATATGAATTATTATACGGTTAGATATTTTATTAATGTATTATATAATATTATAGGTAAAGTGTACAAATATTTATTGCTTATTATCAACTCTATCTAATGACAAAAAAATAATTTATATATAATCCGTTACAAAAATATAATTACAAATAATATTTTTATCAAAATCTCGTACAAGGCACAATTAATACTAGTCTTCATTTGTTAACAAACATTGTCAAAATATCAAAATCGTCATGTATCTCTTTTTTATCGGGTAACCCCTCTATCATGACCCCAAAACAAAACCAAACAAGAGAGCAGATCAACAACTTCATAAACAAAAACAATAAATAATTGTTTATCGTACACGATTTTGTCACTCGATCGATACACATATTTGACCATATCTGCACGTTCTTTTATATCATTGGAATATCCTGATTCTCCTCCCCCACTCTCCATCTGTATGCTGCAGTATTTACACTTTTTATCAACGTTTCTCATATATTATACTTTTCTAAAAATATTTTTTAAATTTTCGGAAAGATATTAAATCCCTTCAAATAATTTTAACCGCTAAATATTTTTAATACTTGGTTGACTATATTTTTATATATTAAAAGATATTTAATAAAAGTAAAATATCATAAAAAAATTAACATTAAAGATAATATAGGCAAATAAAAAAAACAAAATTTAAAAGGAAAAAAAGAAGAAGGAAAAAAAAGTTAATCTGCATTGGTGAAAGTTAAAATGTTCATATCTTAGGTAAAAAATAAAAACAGAAAGAAAGAGTGTAAATAATACAAAATAAATGTAAATTTTATATTAGCGTTCCGGATGGGCTACGAGGTCTGTCAATCTATCATACCCGTCCGACGAATTTGACGGGTCGGATTTAGCGATTCGGATGGACCTACCTACTTTTTTTTTATACCCGTTCATTTTTGCGGACGGACAACCCGCATTTATCCATGCCTATTTAAAACTTTTTTTTTATTAACTTGAGCCCAGTGTTGCTACATCCTCTAAAGAGAGGATATATATTTATCGTCTTATCGGTGAATTATTTAAGTATGGGATTTGTAAAGTTGAATTGAAATTTTTTATTATTAACGTTAATAATGTTTTAATATTAATAATTTTTTTAATAATTTATAATGTAAAATAAAGAATAAATACATACAAAACTGTATTGTCTATAATCTTTTTTAAAGAATTGTAAATAATAAATTAATCATAAAGAATGTTAAACATGAAATAAAATATATAATTCAATAATATTATACAATACAATTAAGGAATATCAGTTCTTATAAAAGTATTTAATAGTTAACTAGTACAAAACAAAATTTGGATTGAATATAATCTATGGATATATTGTAATTAAGAAATGTGTAAGTAAAAATTAGAAATAATGTTCGAGAATCAAAATTACTATGAGATTTATTTTGAAACTGAAACGTAATAAATTCTACGTAACTTAATATGTTGATGATTAGTGATAAAAATAGTTTAACGTAATTCTACGTGACTTAATATATTAATGATAAGTAGTAAAAAAATAGTTTAACGTAAAGATATATGTCATCTCATTTACTTTTATTTTAGTATTACGTAGCAGATGAGATAATATCAAAATAACACTCAATCTTATCGCAACTTTTGATGATGACAACCCAAAATAGTGAGAAAATGAAATTAATTCCAAATATAGGTTCGGAATAAAACTAATTCCGAGAATATGAAGACAATGGAGGTTCGGATGGGAGCCGCCGTTTGAAACGACGAGTTTATGAATAAACCGCAATTTCAAATGGCGGGTTATGTTTTTTTTTAAAATAAAAATTTACAATTCCTTGTTTTTTTTTAAAAAAAAAGAAACCCGCCGTTCTAAACGGATGGTTTCTTTTATTTATTTTAAAAAAAATAAAAAACAGAACCCGCTGGTTGAAACTGCGGGTTATTCATAAACTCGTCGTTTCAAACGGCAGCTTCTATCCGAACCTAGTTACCTTCATATTCTCGAAATTAATTTTATTTCGAGTCCATATTCAAAATTACTTTTTATTTTCTCACTATTTTGAAAAAAAAATCTATAATTTTATTTCGAGTCCATATTCAAAATTACTTTTTATTTTCTCACTATTTTGAAAAAAAAACCTTAGGACTTTATCATGGGTGTATGATGTTTCAATTTATTTGCTTAGTTTATCTTTCTAACTCACGTCAACAAGATGGTATGTCACTTCTTCATGGGAAATTTGAAAATTGGATATCCTACTCAGCATGCATTACTTGATCACGTAAAAAGACAACGACCAATACAAATATTTACTAGTTGTTCTACACATTGTTGGATACATAAATATTTGATTCTTGAACAAATTAAACCCAGTTAAACTTGCTATGCAATATTGTCAACACAAGCTCAACTCTTATTCATTAACATCCCAAAGTCGTTGGATTTGAATCTATGTATACATGAATAAACATATTACAAGTTGCAAACCTTTATTACATGACGTCTTCTTCATGATCGAGATGACGCACACCTATGTAGAACTAAAACGACCACAAGAAAAAGAAGATAAGCGGAAAAGAATGGTCCTATAACATCATTAATTATAATTAAAGAAAGCGTTCACGAAAAGAAACGAGAAAACTAATGCGTGATTGTGTCCTATGGCGAGAGAAGAATTTGAGTGATTAGGTTGTCGAGATTCAACAAACTTTGTTCCTTATGTTTAGAGACAGCGGCCTCGGCCAAGCTTTTCCATTCCATTGATCTACGCTTCATTTTCTTGCCTTGTTCTCCGTCCATTAATTCTCTAACTTGTTTTTCAACCGCGTCTCTCTTCACATCTTCATCGATCTCCATCCCAATCCCCCATACATTACAACTATACCAACAATTTGTTTGTTGCTCAGCGAAAAATGGCCATGAAATCATCGGTATCCCTCCACAAACACTTTCTATATTCGAGTTCCAACCACTATGTGTCAAGAAGCCGCCTACAGCCGGATGACTCAACACCCTCTCTTGCTCGCACCATTCCGCTAGTAAGCCTCTTCCCTTGATCTCCTCCACGAATTCAGGTGGGAGAACCGCGGATTCTCCCGTCACAAGATCCGGCCTTATGATCCATAAAAAATATTTTCCACTATTCGCTAACCCGAAAGCAAACTCCACTAGGTGGTGATTGCTCATAACGGTAATGCTTCCGAAATTTACATACACAACGGAATTTGGCTCTCGTAAATCTAACCATTCGATGCATCTTTCGTCTTCTTTCCATAAGTTTGATCCAATCGGCTTGGTTTCTTTGTCGTTCACTAGACGATCTACTAGCATGTGGAGTGGACCGACCGTGTAAAGAGGCGGAAAATCCGGGGTCAATGCTTCGAGAACTTCTTTCTCCAATGCATCGAAAGTATTGAAGATAATAGCCGAGGACTTTCGAGAGCTCTTGAGCATGTGTTGCAAGTAGTTGAGCATGATGTCGTTAGGGTCCGTTGTTCTTATAAAGTTGGGAACGTCCTTCAACCGTAGACCTTTCATAGCAGGTACCCAATCGATAGGCGTATCAAGATACCCGTTTGTCAAGTAACTAGCATCTGGAGTTATCCACATGACACTTGGTGTAAGTTTGGTAACATGATTTTATGTAACAGATTATCCGAACATGACAAGATAGAAAGTATAGCATAAAGGGAATAGCTAAGTGATATATTATACGTACGTTCCATAGTTCATTCAAAGAACGGAATTAATAAGTAGTTCGGTCCAAATTGATGCACATCAGGATAGGTCTTTAGACTTTTGGTCGTGTAATAAGACAAAAAAAACAGTATGGATACCTGTAACAATCACTGGGAACTAAATATATTTTAATCTATCGTCAATATACGTACAAATAATTTCTATTTTTATCATCTATCTCATCGGTATACATGTTAGAAAGCATTCACTTGCCGACAACATTTACTACAAAATAAATAAATAAATTTTATATATAAACAGTTAGATACAAAAATATTTTAAAATTGTACATTGATTGTTTAAATAAAACTTCTTATTTAATTATAAATTTGTAAACATTAGGGCCAGTTTGGTAAATTGTAAATTTGAAACGGACACAAAAATGGAATGAAAAGAATCTGGTTCATATGTATACTTTTTGTTCATGAAATTTTTGAAATTATTTTTTTTAGTTTATGTAATATGTATTTATTTTTTTCAATTTTATTTTTTTATGAGTATCAAAACTAATCAAATTCTACTACAATTATTTGCGGTTTAATAATTTTAAAATATTTTATAAGCAAGGTATATATATGGACTATATTTATTTCCATTATATTTCATTTCCGGAGTTAAAACCAAACGGACCCTCGATTCAACCTAATACATAAGTTTTACTATAATCGCAAATAATTTCTTCCGTCGATTCTCAATTGTTTTCTATCCCCTAATTAACAATAATGAAATTATTTTTGTTACGTATTAAATTAAATTAAAATCAAGCTTGGACGAAAAAAATAAAAAAATAAAAAAAAATAAAAACCAAGCTTGTTAAGAAAGCGTACCTTTAAAAGGGGTGTATCCCTCTTGAACAAGTCTATGATACTGATCATAACCAAGAAACCCACAAGCACTAGCCGTCCAAAGGGTGGCATGCTTTATTCCCAGCTCCTCCGCCGCCTTCAACGTGAAGGGCATGGCCCCATCAGCCACTATGCACGTGACACGTGGCGCACCACCGTCCTCCGCCGCCTTATTCAGCTTCCTAAGAAGCTCAGTTAATGGGGCCAAACAGTGACGGTCAACGGAAGCACATAGCGCCGGGATGTCCTGGGTGACGTCAGCACCATCTGTATCAACGGGAAGGCCGTCGGGGATGGAGACGAACTTGAACGAAGGGAGGCCGTCGAGAGCGCGTGGGCCTCGCGAGCGCAGGAGGCGCGCGTGATTGTAGTCGGTGTGGACGAAGGTTATGTGAAAGCCGCCGTGAGAGTGGAGGAGCTTGGCGAGTTTTAACATGGGGTTGACGTGGCCTTGTGCTGGATACGGTACGCATACTGCGTGCGGCTTCTTCGCTTCATCGCTTGATAGAAATCCCATTTGTTTTGGTTTTTCTTATATGGTGTGCGTTAGTGTAAATCTGCTTGTGATGGGGTGAGAGGGATAGAGAGCAGAGGATGATGTGTGTGTATATATACAAAACTTCCTTGGGTTCACTTGCATTTCTTTATTAATAAACCCAAAAGTGAAAAACAATGCACACGAAGACGTTTTATTTACATATTACACCAGCGCACACATACTGGCGTTGAAAAAATGATTTTATGTGATATTTAGTATTAGTTTATTGAAGTTATTTTAGCTTTTTTTTTTGAGGTTATAAATTAAATTATAGGGGTTTAGTTTTAAATTGTTAAAATAATTTAGATGGATTATCTGAGTTTATAATCTTGAAAATTTTATTTTCTCCAATTGTATGAGATTATATATATTGATTTTTTTAACTAGAAAATAAACCCTAAAAAATACACAACTAAACACCAAATAACATATAATGTCAAATAATCTCATTTAAATTAAAACACAAATATAAGTTATATAACCTCAAATAACCTTATTTAGAATAAAAACCAACCCATCTAGAGCTAAGCAAACCTCGGTGTGTGTTGAAGTTAAAATTCTTTTTTCAACGTAAAATCACTTTTGAGTAATTTTTCGCCTTACTTGAAGTTTAAATTTTCAACGCTTTTTTCAATACAAGGTTCAACGTAGATCAACTGTTTTAATGATATTGTTCAACGTAAACGGTATACAATAAAATTGTTTTTTTTCCCAACGTAAATGTTTGCATTGAGACGTGTGATTAGTATAGTGAACATTGTAGCAATAGTAACACAATTTATAAAGTATGTAGCTATCAGCTGGCTAATCTATCTACCTTCTATAATGACAAATATTGTTTTATAATGTAGTTATTTTGAACATAAATTAAAGGATTTTTGTTGTGGGAGATGAGGTAATAAAAAACTTCTCAGATCAAAGTGATCAAACACGAAAAGATACGGATCGATAATCAAAAAAATTTTGGGTCGAAACGATAATCAATACTTCTTCATTGAATTTGACACATCTAATGTATAAAATTTTCAATTTTTAAGCACATGATACGATGGAGTTGTCCAATACGTATATCTGAACAGTGTGACAGTGTGTTGTACATTCAGTCCAGATCCTCTCTATTATTTCCTGTAACATACCTTAAGCCACTAATAAAATAGTACATGTGAACTCTACTTAAAATTACCCCCCCCCCAATCCATCTAAAATAAAAACTGTTAGTAGACTAATTAAAATGTAAGAAAAACTGATAAAAAAATCTATCCGAATTAACTCTCAAGTTGAATATAACGTACACCTACCAAAACTCGATGAAGAAAATACATTGACATTATAATTATGACAATAAAATGAAAAAAAAAAGTTCAGAAAATGTCAATTCTATAAAACATATAACGACAAATTCAAATTATCGGATCCGTTAAACTAGAAATTGTCTCCTAAAGTAATTCAGAACATACTATGCACATGAGGCTTGACAGATTTTGTAATCCCTTATTGAAGTGATGATAAGATATTAATTCTTGATTTGGTTAATGTACCCGTCAAATATGATTATCGGATTTAAGAATTATCGAATTGTTTCAGATATTTAAATTTTAATTTTCTAATAAAAGCATGATATTAATCCTTTATTTTATGGTTTAAGAAATTTAATAAAGTTAAACATGATTATTTGGTTAATGTACACGTCAAATATGATTCAAAGGACGGAATTAAGGAGTTGTTCGGTCAAAATTGATGCCCATCATGATACGTCTTTTAGACTTTTGGCCACGTAATGACACAAAAAACAATATGGATACATGTAACAATTATTGGGAACTAAATATATTTTATTGTCAGTACGTATATACCTCATATGTATACATGCATGTTACAAAGCTTCATTTGCCGACAACATTTACTTAAAAAAATCATATTTTAAATTTACTAAATATATAAGTAATATATAGAAAATTTCTGTTTTAAATATGTTTATAAATTAACTTTCTCGCTATTATCTAATTATATACTAAATTCGATTTTACCCCAATAATATACATATGTTATACAATCTACGGAGTGGAGAGGATACTTATGGATGGATCCAGGATCAAAATTTCGAATACGCTAGATTTATCTTGGATAATGTCAATATTAAGTAGTGGACGTAAAAATAAATAAATTATAGAGGCGATTCCTTGTTGTTGTTCTTTCTCTTTAGTTAATCATCGTTTATATCTAGACTACAATTTTCATAACTTTATCTTACACATTCTCATAAATATTATTTTTACTTTTATGTGAACTAAGTGAATAAAATAAATTTACAACAATAAAATCGTTATCAACTAAATATTAATTATTATATATGAACTAAAATTTCTCAAATAAAATAAACATACATCCATAAATCATAATATATAAATTTATATTTTCTAATATAAAAAAGAGACTAATTTAATTTCTATAATTTAAAAAAAAAACAAAATCAAACCTCATACAATAAAATACATTTGGTTCATACAAATAATATTAAAGTATATTTTATCAATTGTTCTATGTAATAAATGTAAACATTTCATCTTAAAAGTATTAAAAATGTATAAAGTCCCAAAAATAAATACCACTGTAGTTTGAACTCACTCTTGGTCATGTTCATGTACACATCACCACTAGACCAACAAAACATCAATGAATACTTACGTTTAGTTATACTAATTTATTTTATTTTTGGGGCAGGGTAGAGAAAAAGAATACCAGTGAGACGACGAAGTGGAAAATTGGTATGTACAAGAAGAACGATAGAAGAAGCATATAGAGGAGAAGAAGAAGTCGGAATCAAACAAAGAAGAAGAAGCAACGGCGACTAGTAGAGAAGATGAAGCATATAGATTTATCATCAAACCTTAACAACTAACTAGTTCATAGCCACACTTTGTGTGGTTTCTTACTAAAATATTTTGTCGTATTGTGATTTTTGACGATATTTTGCAGAGTTTATTTAGGGTGTGTTTGGCACGCTCAATTTGTGAGTGTTTGTGAGAGTTTTAGAGTGTTTGTATTTTTAACGTACGTTTGGCAGTCCAGAAAACACTAGTGAGAAGTGTTTCTGGATCCGTTTCTGAAACTCTACCGGGAGCACGGTTTGTGTGGATTTTTGAGTGTTTTGACCGAAGAAAAAGTTCTTGTTGCCCCTGTACTTTTCCATTAATAACGAAAAGGCCTGTAATATATACACACAATCGATTGGAAAACTAGCAGATCTATTTCGCTCTGTCGTCCTCGGCTGCCCGATAAATCTGTGAAGCAAGGATCCACTGGTGGTCGAAGAATCGAAGCCGACGAATTGTTCCAAAGACATTTTGAGGTATGAATCATCTATTTCCTTTCAATTCCGTTGTAATTTTCGATTTTGTATGGGCCACTTTGATCTCTTGTTGCTGTTAATGGGAGAGCTTTGGTGTTAATGGGAGATAGTTGTGGACGAGCATTTGTTAATATGCTAGTTTTAATGGGAGCTACAGTTATTACCGCTCTGATCTCTTGTTGCTTGATCTCTTATTGCGGCCTTTTGTATGCTATAGTTTCAATGGGAGTTGTGGACGAGCATTTGTTAATATATAGCCTTAGCAATAGCAATAGCAGTCTACCCGACGCCATTGTCACCTCCGCTTTCCAAGGAAGTCGAGCTCGCTAGGGCGATGTCCGCTTCTTCCAAGTCGAGCCTTTTCTCCCTCTCCCGAGACGACATTGTCTTTGAAGACGAGTGGTTGATTTTGGTCAACAAGCCCCAAGGGATTTACTGTGAAACTGTCTTGTCTTCAATTCCTGTCCTTCTCCAATCATCCCCAATTTCCGATCAGCTTGGTAATTTTCTTTGAATTTCATTCATTTGTTTCTCTCGAATCATATTATCTGTCGTCGATTCTAGTTTGATTAAGTAGTACCATTAGATTGCGAATAAGAAAATAATCTCTATGTGTGAGGATTCATAGGTAGAAGAGAATTGTTGATTTAAGTTGCAAGCTCTCGTTTTATATCAAAATGATGTACTTGAATGACTAGAACCTGTTGAGTTAGCTGCTAAGTCTCGTGTTAATATCAGGAAAAGTATCCAGAGCAGTAGAATTCCATCTAGCTAACAGACTGGATCGAGACACCAGCGGGATAATGGTGATCACAAAATCTCACAAGGTTGCAGCTAAGCTGCTTAAGGCATTCACAGATCACAAGGTTAAGAAAACCTACATTTCTCTTTGTGTCGGACTAGCTCCAAATGAGACAGAATCATAATAAAATCAGGCCATGGTAGATCCAAGTTCGGGGCCTGGCGTGTCTATACTTTATCAGATGTTGGCAAATCACTCCCAAGTGGCTCAATGGTGAGGGACATGAAAACTGTCTTTGAAGTTTTATATGTCAATGGAGAAGGTGGGTTCAGAGAAGCATCTGGATGTAATGTGGATACTGAAAACATTATTGTTGTTGTAAAGAAGTCTGAGTTTCAAACCGAGCAAGTTAGAGATGAGACAGTGGTGAGAGCTTATCCTAGGAGTGGAAGGACGCATTAGATTCGGTTGCATTGTCAATACCTTGGAATGCCGATCATAGGAGATGTGAAATACCACGGGGTTTATGAGTGGAAAGGGAGTGTCTGTGATGGACATAGACTCCATGCTGAAACCCTGGCTTTTGATCACCTTGTTACTGGGTTTCCGGTTAAGTTTCAGGCACCTTTGCCTTTGTGGGCTAGCCAAGTTTGTAGGCTGTCATGATATCAACAACATGATTAATAACCAATTTCAATTATCAGATTATTGGTAAGTCTGAAAGATCTTTGTTGAAATCAGCATTGCTGATCTTTTCTAATTTTCTGCAAATTTATTTGGAGGTTTTAGTTTTTCTCAGACATTTTTTGTATCAGAGTTTGATCATGTTACTCACATTGGCGTTTTATAATAACTACTAGCCCATATTCCACTGATCAATGCTTTGTGTTTCCAAAAAACCTACACTTGACAACCGCAATGAATGCTCTAAGAGTTACACTCGAACAAAAAGACATATAGAAAGAATACAAAAGCTGTATTAGACTACTGATCGTTTTCAACCCCATAGCTTAGCTTCCAGGAGCCATTTGGAGCAGCTTCTCTGCTTGATCGGGGAAGAAAGTGATGAAAATAAATGCACCTGAAAGGGGTCGAATTTTTAAGAAACATATCAATGGTGAACATAAAGTATGATGGACAGAAAAAAGGGGCATAGACAGACAAGGAGATGTGAAAGAACTTATAGACGAGAACGGTTCCAAAAGGACAACTGATATCTTGCCTTGAATGGTGATAAGATCAGCTTTACCCGCGTCTTGTGACTCAGTTGAACCCACAGAATCAAAGGTTCCTGGTAATAGTAGGATTTCATTGTTATGTTCTAACAAGTATGAAACAAAATTTTGGATTAAGGTTTCATTTACCCGGTTTTACAGTCTGTAGCCCAGATAAAATGCATGCTAGGTTTTGAAATCCTGCTTCCTCTAGCCTCCTTGCAGCTGCAGTTGACCTTCAAGACATGACAAATTCTTATGTCCTTGACAATCATGAACAAAATCCTATGCTAAGATGTTTTAGAGCACAAACCTTAATCATTCTTGGCAAACAATAAGCAATTCAATTACTTTCATGTGAAAACTGGCTCTTCAAAGATTGTACAAACTCAGGATTCAGCTTGGTGAAGGGCAAACCAAAGAACAAACCCGCAAAATTGCTATGTACAGTCCTTTTTATCACAGTGCCTGGACAATACAATCATCACTTTGTAAACATAAACCAAACTGCATTGTTTTCTTAGAGCAAGAACATCAAAGAACAATGAAGGTTATGATTACAGTGTCTAGGGTTGAGAAGACAAACCGTACAACCGAAGACGGTCGAAGAAACGGTGGCCGGCGACGAAGAGGATGTCGAAGAAACGGTGGCCGGCGACGAAGAGGATGTCGAAGCAGGTAACGGCTGCAGAAATCGCCCCCGAGGTCGCCTGTGTCGCCCGCCCTCTTTCTCGGTGAGAAGTCAGCCAAGAATGAACTGCCCCCTAACGAAATTCTTCTCACGTGATAGGCACGTGGGTAATAAAACACTACTTTACGGCCAAACACTCGTTAGCCTTTAAAAACACTAATCACTAGTATTCCAATGGAAACTACTTCTCAACACTCACAAACTCTACCAATTGTTGGTACCCCTGCCAAACACAACCTTAGTGATATGTCGTTAAGACTTATACATGTAAAAATAAATTTATAAATTAATACTTCTATTAATGACATTGAATTTTGTAATAAATCGTTAATTTAAAAAGTAAGTTTCATTGATTGAATTTCTATTCAATAAAAACCAATTAAAAGCTATAATTTTGATTTCATTATTCTTTTTATAAATTATATCAATATAGAAGTTTTTATTGACAAATAATAAAAGAATCTCGTATATAAAAAAATTAACTGGTATGATTCTTTTTGAGATAAAATCGAAATTACCAACTTAACAACATATACAGTTGTATAAAAAAACTAGCAACAAGGACGTTTTTTTGTAATATTTTCGGAATTTCAAATCTACGGTTGTAAAAACATAGAAAAAAGGAGGACGTTTTTTTTTCTTCAATAAAATCGGAATTTCAATTCAATATCAATCTCATAGGTGTATTTTTTTTAGTAAATAAAACCGTCCAAAGGCTTAATTTAAGAAGCAGAAAAAACTAGATATATAATATAATACGTTAGTTATATTTACCGTACAATACATCTAATAAACCAAAAAAGGTTCGATATATTATCCTATTTACTATCAAAATTTATTTCTTTTATAATATCATACTCTATGGTAATGAATTATAATACAACTATTATAATCAATAAATATGATTTTTATTACTAATTATATTTAATATACATAACTCGACAGACAAGAAATAATGAATAAAATCTCGCTCTTTTTGCAAAATCCTCTTGCTCCGACATTGACTACAGCACGAATAAATAGAGAATTGACCACTTATTGTACTTCAGCTCCCTTTAATTTATGCTAGCAGAATTCTAAATGGAGATTGATAGTGTAAAACTTTGACAAGCATGAAACGAAATCCAATTTGAGTTGATATATATATATATATATATATATATATATATATATATATATATATATATATATATATATATATATATATATATATATATATATATATATATTACAACTTATAATATATAAAGATATTATATCTAACTGTGCAAAAATCAATTGAGTAGATGAATTGATTGGGCGTCAATGGAGGTGGACGGTGCGCCATACCCAACCTCATTCAAACCGAACAGAATTTTTAAATAATATTATATTTATCTGATATTATATAAGACTTATAATACATATACACGTTTAAAAAGTTAACGTTACTATTTAATCCATCGAGTTCATGTCGCATCATACGTGTACGGTGGTATATATACCTTTGTATTTACAGTTACGTCTTCACTTTATATTGTTGTCTTCATTCAATAATCTTTATTTCACACGTACGAGATCTAAAGCGTTATACTCGTTAATTTGATTTTATACATTGAGATGAATAATGTATTCTTACAAAAAAAAAAAGTGTTCTTGCCTACATTTTTTAAGTATTATTTTTTTATTAATAAGTAAGTTGTTCGACTACACCAAACATATTTTGTGTATTGAGAGGTCGGAGGCGGATAATGGATAAACCGTCGTGTAAATAGTGAAAAAAACAAAGGACAAACACATGAAACACCACACGTACATTTAGATGCTAAAAAACGTTCATATTATACTTCTTGATGCTTAAAAAGCGTCGTCATTTGCACCGTCGAGAATTCTCAATGCTTTTATGTGTTGATAATCTCGTTGCTTATAGATGCCGGCTTGATAACCTTGACGCAATCTAGTAAATTTTTATACATAAGTCTCAATAAATGAACGCCTAAAAAACTTTAAATCCGTAAAAATATTATTGTTTGCTATGCTAAAATTCATCAAGCTTTAAATCCATCAGATACCTAAAAGAGTGTATATATATATATATATATATATATATATATATATATATATATATATATATATATTTATTTATTTTCGCTAAGACTATGTATGTTATGTAATTATAAAAACAAAAAGATCGGTAGATTTCTTTTTGCGACAAGGGCATACACATGAGCCCAAAAGCACCAAATGGCTCAACCGCCATGACACCATCATTACCCTCTATGGCTTGAGATATATATGCTATCTGAGTGGGTTGGGATTCACTCACTTAGCTACTTACCCCGCTCTCACACCAGAGTTTATTTCCCGTCTTTCCTACCGTCTCGAGGGAGTAATTCTCCCTCTAAGGCCGAGCAAAACCTAAAAAAGCGAACAAACACAAAGCTGAAACTTGATAGAGGGAGATAGATCATCTACCCCTTAGGCCAGTACTCTCTAATAATTTTCTTGACCTTGTTCCGTTCCCACTTGCATCCCTCACCCCACTTGCATCCCTCACCGTTAGTTTGGTCTTTGGTGAATGCATTGTCGCAAAGCTCACCTTCCTCGTGCTCCTCGGATTCCTCGCCGGAGTCGTCAACAAAAATTTTATTGCCGGAGCTATCTTCAAAACCAACATCGTCACTTTCTATGTCAACCAAGATTATATACTAAGCTCGTTAATATTTAATCAAATCAAATTAAATATTAATGGCCTAGTTTTTTTTTTAAAATTGCAAATTTGCCTTGAAAAGGATAATTACATAAGTTGGCCTCGGTTTATATTTAAAAAAATGACCAAAAAATTTTAAAAGTTCATCAAATGTCCTAAATTTAATTATTACAGAATATGGTCTAAATTTATAACTATAAAAAAAATTTCCTAACATTTATAACTACATTAACCTTGGGCTTGTGTAACTTGTGTAATTCGATTGGACTTGTGTAACTCGATTGAACTTATGTTACTCGTCCTTGTGTAAACGACATACCTTTTGGGCTAGTGTAATTGAAAAATGACCGGTTTTGTTAATAACTGAAATTAGAATTGTGTATTATTGTGCATTAAAATTGTGTATTAACAATCGATTTTAAATATAACTTTATAAAAAATACGATAGTAAAATACACAAGTTCAATTAGTCCAGCTGATATAAGGATGAAAGTGAGTGTGTGTTATCTAGAGATTTTTATATAATTAAAATTATCAAATAACTCATTAAATTAATTTTTATAAATAAATAAATAAGAGGAATTTAGATTGTCGTATAATAAACATTACACTCACATAACAAACAAATTAAGAAATCCCGTACGAATATTAAATATTTTATTACAAGTTGCAAACCTTTCTTGCACATCATGAAAAGAAAATTAAATAAAAATTTTTAAAAAAACAACAATCTTATAACATCTTGAGAAGAAATTTCACACATCTAAAACAGAGAAACCAGCATGTAATGACTCAACACCTTTAAAACAAAACCATTTTAGTTAATTACTTGGTCGTGTCTCTGAGAGTATGAGTGACCAAGTTGTCAAGATTTAACAAGCTTTGTCCTGTAGGTTTAGAGACCGCGGCATTAGCCAAGCTCTTCCATTCCATTGATCTTCTCTTCATTTCCTTACCTTGTTCTCCATCCATCAATTCTATAACTTGTTTCTCAACCGCGTCTCTCATGACATCTTTATCGATCTCCATCCCAATCCCCCATACATTACAACTATACCAACAATTCGTTTGTTGTTCAGCGAAAAATGGCCAAGAAATCATCGGTATTCCTCCACAAATACTTTCTATGACCGAGTTCCAACCGCTATGCGTCAAGAAGCCGCCTACAGCCGGATGACTCAACACTCTCTCTTGCTCGCACCATTCCGCTAATAAGCCCCTTCCCTTGATCTCCTCCATGAATTCAGACGGTAGAACTGCAGATTCTCCTGTCACAAGATCTGGCCTTAAGATCCATAAAAAATGTTTTCCACTATTCGCTAACCCGAAAGCAAACTCCACGAGTTGGTGATTGTTCATGATGGTAATGCTTCCGAAATTGACGTACACAACGGAATTTGGCTCTCGAGAATCTAGCCATTTGACGCATCTATCGTCTTCTTTCCATAAGCTCGATCCAATGAACTTTGTTTCTTCGTCGTGCACTAGACAATCTACTAGCATGTGGAGTGGACCGACCGCATAAATAGGAGGAAAATTCAAGGCTAGTGCTGCGAGAACGTCTTGCTCCAAGGCGTCAAAAGTGTTTAAGATAAGAGCCGAGGACTTTTGAGATCTCTTGAGAAAAGATTGCACGTAATTGAGCATGAAGTTGTTAGGGTCCGTCGTTCTTATGAAGGTGGGAAGGTCCTTCAACCGAACGCCTTTCATAGCGGGTATCCAATCGATGGGCGTGTCTAGATACCCATTTGTCAAGTAAAAATCATCTACAAATATTAAAAATTAGATTAAAAAAAAATCATATCTCTTTATTACTTTTGTAACAAATTAAATAAAAAAAATGGTACCTTTAAGAGGGGTGTATCCCTCGTGAACAAGTCTAGGATACTGATCATAACCAAGCAACCCACAAGCACTAGCTGTCCAAAGAGTGGCATGCTTTATTCCCAGCTCCTCCGCCGCCTTCAACGTGAAGGACATGGCCACATCAGCCACTATGCACGTGACACTTGGTGCACCGCCTTCCTCCGCCGCCTTGTTCAGCTTCCATAGAAGCTCGGTAAAGGGGGTTAAACAGTGACGGTCAACGGAGGCGCATAACGCCGTGGTGTCCTGGGTGACGTCAGCGCCATCTGGAGCAACGGGAAGGCCGTCGGGGATGGAGGCGAACTGGAATGAAGGGAGGCCGTCGAGGGCGCGTGGGCCTCGCGAGCGCAGGAGGCGCGCGTGGTTGTAGTCGGTGTGGACGAAGGTTATGTGGAAGCCGCTGTGAGAGTGAAGGAGCTTTGCGAGTTTATACATTGGGTTGATATGGCCTTGCGCTGGATACGGTAAGCATACTGCGTGCGGCTTCTCCACTTTATTGCCTGATAGAAATCCCATTTTTGGTTTTTTTTTTTTATGTGTTCTGTGTAAGTAAGGAGAGATGAAAATGGGGTTTTGAGGACGGTGTATATAAATAGAAAAAAGACGATGATGTTTACACTACTTTTTAATTTATAATAAATATAATAAATTTTTTCCTTGAACTATAAAAACAAAATAATGAATATTATAACCTTTTTATTTTATATATTGTTTTCAATCAGATCTTTAATTTACGTTGTTTTCATCTTTTTATGTTTTGAAAAGTGATTGGTGTTGTTACTGTTTTCGTTATGAAACGGTATTAGAACATGTACATGATTGGTGTCCAACTGGGTTAACTTCTCTTCCTTAGGAGCAATTCAAATATTGTATTGAAAGTTCGTTGGAAAATACTTTGGTATGGGTTCTTGCTATGCAATTTTGGCCTACAATCTGTATGAATGTTATTTCATGTCTGATTATTCATTCCATAAAATCTCTTTCTTGACATTTTGACGTGTTTAATTTGACTCTCAACGTGCATTTGTAGGTTTTTCAACTGTTGTTGTTGAAAAGTATGTAGGAGTTTCACAGAGGATGGTAGAGCTCAATCTTTTATTTGTTTTCTGAATGTTTGTTGCTTATGTATAGTCAATAATTGAAAATTCTATGAATATATTTATTTTCAGTGCAATATGTGTTATGAAACACTTGTTTTTGTTGTAAATTCCAGCTAACTTCGTTTAGCAAATCTTTCATTTGTTTTTCATAGAATCACAGTTACAAGTCTCCTTTCCTACTTGTTAAGAGGATGAGCTAGCATAAGGGTTCGAACTCATGATTTGTTTGAAGAATCGGTTTAATAGCTCTTTTGTGTTTTATCTGAATGGACCGGGTTCATTCTATTACCTGAGTTGGTTCATTTAATCAAACGGTGTCGTTTGATGATGGGCAACGATATAAAAGGTTAGCTGCTTTCTAACCCTAGTAGCTTAAGCTTCTCTCTTCGTCTCCTTTGTCGCTCTCTCTGATCAAGCCCTATCTTCTTGTGATCGAGAGTGAAGAGATTCGTCTCCTCTTGAGATCCTGCTTCGTCTGAGAGTTTTTCACCAACAGATAGTGAGATCGAGCGTTAGTTCCTTCTACAGTTCTTAGCTTGGAAGCATCTACGAATTACACACATTATACACGCAGAGAATCTTTGGATTCTCCAGATTTATGTTATGTTCTTGTTCGATTAGACGTTCTTTCTACCCTCACTATTCTATGTCTTGGTTTTACTCTTAACTTCTTGTATCTGTAACTCTTGTCTGACTTTGGCTTTTAGTCTAGTGGATTGGATTATATCTGAGATCCCAATGACGTAGGACTTGTTCCGAACCTCATCAACAAATATCTTGTGTTTGATGCTTTATTTTTGGCTAAACAATCACTCTAGATTGTTTTTCGTCACTAGCTTTAAAAGATATGTTCAAAAGTTATTTCACAAATTGGTATAAGAGCTTTGTTCTTTGTTTTATTTCCTGAAAAATCCTGAGTTTTATTGATTCTTTCTTGAACATATATAGGTCGGCGTTAACCGTGTGTCCATTGACCGGAGATTCGAAACGTTTGCGATATTCTAAGTTTCAAAGAATCAGAAAAGCTTAGATTCTTTAGGGTTTTTTCGTTGAAACTTTTCTAATACAGGCTTTACCACTTCCACTGCTATTCTATTTTTTCATTGATCTTAAGAGTAGCTACGCTTCCTATAGAAGCTAGTTGCCTTGATCTATTCTGCTTGCTGAAAGATCCTCTTGTCCTCACTTATTTTTGACTTCATTTCCTCCGGAGATCACGAATCCATTGATTGAATCTCTGAAAGCCTATAGTTTCCAAGAGTGCTTGCAAGAGTTTATTCTTGTCACTCTTCAAGAGATTATTGTGTTATCCTTGGATTGGATCTGGTTTAAAGTGTTTCCAGGATAGTTGTCAAATTTTTTCATTAAGTGAATGTGGCAAGAAGAATGGGGGACACAACAAAAATTCAACCTTTTGATGACAATAATGATTTTTCCATGTGGCAGGTCAAAATGAAAGCCATTCTATAAGGAAAAAATGTTGGAGAGCCATCACTCAAGATTTTCCGGACAATACAAAGGAGAAGGAAAAGGAGGAGCTGGATCAAATAATTCATTCTGAGATCATGTTAAAACTTACTGATGAAGTACGACGACAAGTCCTAAATCACGTTATTGCTAAGACTCTTTGGAATACTTTAGAAACCTTATTTCTAGTAAAAAGCATGCCTAATAAAATTTCATTACTGTGTGTAGATTGTTTCATTTTAAAATGGATGCTAATTTGACCTTAAATGATAATCTAGATGCCTTTCTTAGAATGACTCTTGACTTAGAACGTTGCAGTGACAAAATTGATGATATACATCAAGCTGTTATCATATTAAATTATTTACCTCCACAATTTAATACGTTCAAAGATGTTATACAGTATGGTCATCAAGATTTAACTAAGGAAAAATGACTAGAAGCTATTTTACAGAAAAGTAAAGAAATAAAGATTTTTAAAGTCAAGGTTAATTCCAAAGAACTCAAAAATAAAATCATGTATATATGCTAAGGGTAAATATCAGGATAAGAATAAAGGAAATCAGAACTCTTTTAAAGCAAAGTACATAAATAATGAAAGTTATGTTCACATAAACAAAGATAATATTTCTGATAAAGACAAAGGAAAAATTATCACATGCTATTATTGTGATAAAAAGGGACATAAAACACCTGAATGTAGGAAAAAGAAAAGCGATGAAACAGATAAATCTAATAAAACTGGAATATCTGCCTTGTGTGAAAATATGTCCTGTTATGATATTTCTGATAATGAACTATTACTTTGTTTTGATTTGCTATATACTTCATCTGATTCTGATTTAAATGCTTGGATTCTTGATTCTAGATGTACTATGCATGCAACTCCATATGAATGTCATTTTGATTACTTACATAAACATGATGAAGGAGAACTAAGACTAGGTGACTATACTTCTCTTTCCATAAAAGGCATATGATCTGTTCCTTTTAGAATGCATGATAATAAAATTGGAACCATTTAAAATGTTAGTTGGATTCCAGAACTTAGGAGAAACCTACTATCTGAAAGCATGTCTGATGACCTAAATTGTGATATTAATACTCACTCTGGTATAAGATCTGTCTTTAGAAATGGAAAAATTCTAGTTTAAGGCATTAAAAAGAATGACCTTTATCATGTAATTGAAAATATTGAATTAAATAATATAGAAAAATCTGTTTGCCTTACAAATGAACAAATCCTAATCTGGCATTCTAGATTAGGACATATAAGCAATAAAGGTTTATACTATCTCTTTAAAAATGGTAGAATACCAGGTAAACCTAGTGATCTTAAATCTTGTGAGACTTGTATTTTAGGTAAAACTACCAGAAATTCTTTCAGTAAATCTGAATTTAAAGCATGTAAACCCTTAGAATATGTTCATTTTGATTTATGGGGTCTTGTTCGGGTTGAAACTACTGGGGGAAGGAGATATTTTCTATCCTTAATAGATCATTACTCTAGAAAGGGGTGGGTTTATATTCTTATGAATAATAATGATGCCCTAGAAAATTTTAAAAGCTGGAAAATTACAATAGAATGTCAAACCAATCACAGATTAAAATGTCTCAGAATAGATAATGGTTTGGAATTTTGTAATACTGAATTTAATCAATTTTGTCATGAAAATGGAATAAAGAGACACTTAACTGTCCCAGATACACTAGAACTCTCTTAGAAAAAAGCTAGATGCATGTTGATATCCTCTGGCTTAAAGCACTCTTTATGGGGAGAAGCAGTAAGCACTACTGCTTATCTTATTAATAGATCTCCCTCTAGTGCTATAAATCTAAAAACACCCCAAGAACTTTGGTTTGGAAAAACACCAAACATCTCACATCTAAGAACTTTTGGATGTATTGCTTATGCAAAACACTCAGATGATAAGCTTAATCCTAGAGCACAAAAATGTGTCATGATAGGATACCCTATAGGAGTTAAAAGATATAAATTGTTAATCCTTCAACCTGGAGCTTACAAGACAACAATAAGTAGAGATGGTACCTTTGTTGAAAATGAGTTTCCATACAAGTTAATTACTAATATTACCTCTGAGAAAAATGTCAGGGATGCAAATTTATCTTTCTATGATCCAAGTGATAATGCAGATATCACTGAGGAAGATGGTGACAATGGGTATGCTGATTATAATCTCTCTCGAGGAGGAAGTGTTTGTTGAGAGATTTAGTCACAACCCCAACCTCAACACCTCATCAATTAGGAGGGACAATGAGCAATTCTAATCCCTCTAATTCTTTAAATTCTTCTCTAAATTTTGATTTGTCTTCTGATTTGCCTTCTGATGATAACAATAATGATATGCCTATTATACCTTCTATGCCTTCTTTATCTGATTATCAATTAGAGAAGTTAGGCACAAGAAACCAAATCCAAAATACATGAACTTAGTTGAGAATATAGATAATATACTTAAGCATGTTATAGAATATGTCTTCTTAATTGTTGAGGTTATTACTATTCTTATTCCTGAGTTATATGAACATGTTGTTAGTTCTAAACACAGTAATAAATTGAAATATGCTATGAATGAAGAAATTTAATCCATGAAAGTTAATAACACTTGGACTTCTTTACCTAAACCTAAAAATGCTAGATTGATAGGCAACAAATGGGTGTACAAGGTAAAAGAAAGTCAGAACTCTACTGATCCACCAAGGTTTAAAGCTAGATTAGTTACTAAAGGCTTTACACAAAGGGAAGGGATGACTATAATGATATCTTTGCTCATGTATGTGGTGAAATATAAAACCTTAAGAATGCTAATATCCATTGTTTTTGTGTTTGATTATGATATTGACCAGATGGATTTTAAGACAGCTTTCTTACATGGTAATTTGGATGAAACTATATACATGAGTCAACCTAAAAGATACATTGATGAAAAATTTCTAATCATGTCTATTTGCTTAATAAATCTATATATGGTTTGAAACAATCTCCTAGACAGTAGAATAAGAAATTTGATTCATGCATGAAAGCTCTTGGTTGTACTCAATGCTCCTATGACTCTTGTCTATATTTCAAGTTTATCAAAACTGAATACCCTCTCTATGTTCTCTTATATGTTGATGATATCCTAATAATCTGCAAATCTAAAGGTAATATCAGGGATATTAAAACATCTTTGAAAAATACTTTTGATATGAAGGACCTTGGTCCAGCACAAAAAATTCTTGACATTACAATTGTCAGAAACAGGGATAAAAGAAAATATGGTTAACACAGCATGACTATATAATAAAGGTGTTAGACAAATTTGATATGAAATCTGTTAAACCAACAACTATACCTCTAGGTGCTCACTTTGTTTGACTAAGACAATTGATGCTATAACTCAAGAGGTTAAAAATATGAAACTTATTCCTTATGATGTTGTTGTAGGTTATGTGATGTATGATATGGTCTGTACTAGGCCTTACTTAGCTTTTGTTGTTAGTGTATTGAGTAGATATATGTCTAATCCTGCTCATAAACATTGGTCTGCTATGAAATTCTTGTTAGGATACTTAGCTGGTACTTTTTCACTTGCTTTAGAATATGGTGTTCACTGTGATTCCAATGATCTTGTGTGTTATGTTGATTCAGATTATGCAGATGATAAAGACACTAGAAAGTCTACAACTGCGTATGTCTATTCTTGGTGTGGAAATTGTATTTCCTGAAAATCTCAACAACAATGGGTGTGCTTGTATTTATGTTTTTGGGGGCTGGATGGCTTGCAAGGAGTGTCGGCCTTGCTGCCTCCATTGTCTACATGGTTTATACTTGATGCACTCATCCACCAGGTAAACATGCTTTATCTTGCTAGCTAGCTAACTAGCTACTCATACGTTTATCTGTTATATTGAAATATTTACTGAGGTAAGAGTGTATAGTCTAAGAATTATTTTGTTGACAAGTTTGGTAGGTCTTTGGCTATTATTAACTTGTTTCTTTTATGACCAGTGCAACTAGATGGATCTATGTGTACATTAACCATTAAGACACATGTGGTATCTTTATAATGACATTTGGGTACGTTTACTTTATTGTAGCTGCAAGTTTACTAATTGTTGTTCATAGATGGAGCAAAGTTGCACCACTTAAATTATTGGTATACATTGTTTCCTGGGACTGCAGGCTGCATAATCTTTTGTTTACTCGTAAGTTCCTCGATCTCTACCTTACTTTGACTACCTTAGAAGCACTAGGACTGGAAATTCAACGATGTGTCATCAGCTGTTTCAATGCCTTCTCACTGCAAGTTTCCTAGCCTGCTCCGAGGTAATTACCATTAATGTTAAAAATCTTTTGAATTCAACAATTAATAACCAATGCCTTCTGATTTTGATATAAGTTGTCACTAAGAAAGGATCCTTAATAACTTGGCACTCCAAATCACCATGGATAAATCAACCTTTTGGTAGGTATATTTTCTTATGTATGCTCAAATAATGGAAAAAGGACTTAAATTTCGTTCACATAGATCAAAGTATAATTAGACTTTTAAGAGTAACCAGTCACTTTGTACATATGTCGCATGAGTAATATCAACACTAATCAATTCTTTCACTCTTCTTTAACAGGTCAAAACTTTCACAGAAGACATGGGGATTGGTTTCCAACCTGAATGGGGAATCAAGGACATTCCTGTAATGTACAAGGTATGATGTTAAGAACGTGTCTTGTTCAGGTAAGAAGAACCTAAGTTTTTTAAAAAATAGAACTTACCGGTAGTTGGCAACGTCATGTTTCAATCTAACTGCTTTATTTTCAACAGGTTGACCTGGATTTTAACTCTGAGACTGACATGATAAGAAAATTTCATTAATGTCATTTGTTGTGATGCAGGCACGATTGAAGGTGATGACAGTGTGTACGAACCCATGTCATTAGACCTGTTCAGATCCGGACAATCCGCCGGGTCGGGTACGAAAAGGGCATGAGGTCCGGTCGGGCCGCTCGGCCCGGCAAATTTATATATATATATATATATATATATATACGTATTATATTTTGACAGTTTGTACACATAAATAATTAAACATTAAAAAAAGTAAACTTTAATTCTCTAAACCCTAATCGAAGAATGAAGATGTAGTAGTTTTTTTTCAAAAAACAAAAATTTTAAATTTTAAATTAAAAAAAATACCCGCCGGCCGGGTACGGCACCCCTTACAGGCCCGCGAACCGGGCTCGGCCCGGCCCGAGTCCGCCAAAACGGGCTTTTTAAAAAAATGTCCGGCCCGAGCCCGGATATGAACAGGGTCATCTATGACTTAAAATAATTCAAGCTACAAGAGTGGATGATATATACGACAACCAATGCACTTACACATGTTCCCGATTTCAGTTGTAACGCGCCATGTTCCAACTAGTGTTGAAAAAACTGCGGCCTATATCTTCGAACTAAAAGACTTCGGATTCTCAAAACTAAGTTTCGTCCAAACTTAAAATTAGAAATACTTTTGTTTCTTATTATTTTTTTTAAAAAAAAAAACTTTAAACCAATGACTTTTTATCTATCCCTTATTTATAAAGTAAAATATGAATAGCTAATTTAAACCAATGACTTAACGGTAATCATGAACTTAACACATCAACCTCAAATTGCTATGAATTGACGCATGCTTGATTTTAATAATAGACGGTATAAATTCGGGTTCAGACCGGACCATGATCAAAAATTTTATCCATAAGAGGCGGGTCATGCCTCAAACGTTGTTCATTTCCACCCACGTAAAAAGCGGTTGGGCTACCGGTCCGATCCGGATGACCCGTATGTACCTGACTTTGCGCAATTTTTTTATTGGATTCATCATACGAAACAAGTAATATAATGTATTTAACACATAATTCCAATCCAATTAGATGTGTATAGTGCATTGCCAACTATTTCAACAACAATTAATACGAAAAAAAAAAATCCAAATACGTGAAGAAGAAAAAAGAAAAAGTTTGTAAACGAATGTAACTCGTCAAAATAGTCAAAACAAACTAAATGAAAAATAAGAGCAGATGACACTCAATACAATCTAAATTATATATGAAATAAAATAAAGCTGAAGGATGCTTCGCGTATGCAGGACTTATGGTCCATTAGTCTCCGTAGGGTTCTATACAAATTTGTGATAAAGGTGATGGCAAACAGACTTGGTAAGGTACTCACGCTCATCATTTTGGAAAAGTTTAGTGCTTTTGTTGTAGGACGCTCTATAACGGACAATGCTCTAATCATGTTGGAAGTGTGTCATCATATGTAAAACAAGAGGGGAGGTGATGTGGGTGATATGGCATTTAAAACTCGACATGAGTAAGGCTTGCGATTGGATCGAGTGGAGCTTCCTCCGGAAAATATTGATCAAATTTGAGTTTGAACAAACTTAGGTCGATAGAGTCAAAGATTATGTTACATTCATCTCTTTTACTTTCAACATCAATGGAGAACAACATGGTAGGCTTGATCCGATCCAGGGTTGGCGGCAATGGGACCCCATATCGCCACTTCTTTTCATTATTTGTGCGGATACTTTTTCAATGTTATTGAAGGAGGAACTTCAAAGGGGTTGGATTATGAAATGTAGGTACGCAAGGGTGTCTCTCCTTTATCTCATCTTTTTCCGTTTTTGATAGCTTTCTTTTTTGCAACAATGCTCAATTTTTACTGATGTAATCAGACGCCAAGAAAGAGCTTTCGGTTAAAAAGTTAACTATGTAAAGTCGGAGGTTTCGTTCCGCAAAAATGAGACGGTCATTAACACAACACATATGGCAGGAATTCTAGGTGTGAAACGGGTAGACCTGGACATCCCCGAATCTGGGCCGGTCTCGGGTCGGGCTCTCATGAAAAATTTACCCGTTTTTGCGGGCCAAACTAGGGCGGAGCTCGGACTTCGGGCATGAGGTCTTGTTCGTACCCGCCCGGAGCGACTTAGGGCATGGCGGGCGGACCCCTTTTTTATATATTTTTTTGAAAAAAAAATATACATATTAAATATAAAATAAATAAAATTATAAAACATAATTCAAAGTAGTTTAATGTTCGTGAACATTATGTGAACATTTGAACCATATCTTGAGATATCGGGTTTGATTTCTACTATTCATATTTGTAATCAACAAATAAATAAAACGGGTTTTCGGGCCGGCCTTAGCGGTCCGGACGGGCCTACAACCTTGCACGTACCCGCGTGGCGGGCTTGACAGGCTGGGCCAACAAGAATAATAGGTATGTGGGAAGATAATAGGTATGTGGGAAGATAAAGAAAAAGCCATATCAAAGGAATAAAAGAACGGGTTACAAATTCAAGGATGGATAGAACGCCTTCTATCACAAGCGAGCAAGGAAGTATTATTGAAAGCACTTATTTAAAGTATTCAAACTTACAATATAAGTGTCTTGTCTTAAGACTTCTTAGAGTTCTTGTAGATGAGATACATTTTATGATGACGAAATTTTAGTGTGAATCAGCTCCAAAAAAGAAGAGAATCCACTAGAAATATTAGATGTCGCTATGCCTTTCTAAAATTTTAAGTTAGGGGTATGGGGTTCATGGATCTGAATGTTTTCGACGATGTACTCCTCGCCAAGAAGGGATGGAGGATTGGAGGATCATGATGAACGAACAATCCTTAGTCCACAAAGCCTACAAAGTATGTTACTTTAAGAACTCTTCTTTCCTTATGTCCACGCTTGGAGGAAATCCAAGTTTCTCTTGGAGGAATTTATGGTATGCTAAATCCTTACCGATTAGAGGGATTGAATGATGACTAGGAGATGACCATAGTATATTAGTCCGGAAAGATGCTTGGATCATGGATAACAAAGGAAAGTTGCTAAGGAAGCCTATTAAGATGACCTTTATGGAAAGCTCACACATGGTACGTGATCTGATCACTGAGGGGTGAATCTTGATGGAATGAGAATTTGGTCAAGGATCTTATAAATATAATTGATGTGAGATTGATTCTTAGCATGTCAATGAATATTAAAAGGCTCGATGACTTGAAAGTGTGGTGGCCAAATGTTGGCAGGAAGTTCTCAGTTAGCTAGGAGTGCGTACTAAGGAAGCTTGAATAGATGTTGTTAGGACTATTTTCGAGATGGGCTCAAACAATTGAGTGTGGAACAAGATGTTATTTAATGAAGAGCAAATTAATATTGATATTATGATATAGTGGATGCTGAAACTATACTATGATTATATCTATAGGAATGGGGCAAGAGCTCTCAGGGTTTTGAAAATAAGTATTGATTGGATTCCGCCAATTGAACCTTTCACAAAGAGGTAAATGTTGATGTTTTGTTCATTAGAGAATAATCGGTGGGGCTGAGAGTGGTTATTAGAAGGGTTGATGGATTATGGGGGCGAGATTATTACAGATATCGGGTAACTAAGCTACCCGGTGGGCAAAAGATAAAAATCAAGGTCATGAAAGTGAGTCGAATTCTTTTAACGAACTCGATTGTTGAAACTGACTCCATATGACGGTAGTGAAGGAGTTTGCGGCGGAATCTACAAACACATTCTATTGGGGCCTCATCATAGATGACATTAGATAGTTGTGCATTTCCTTCTCATCTTTCTCATTACGCTACATTCGACGGTTTGCATACATGTTGGCTAATGACATTGCAAAATTTTCATTGTCTTGTGGTTAGGTGGAAGTGTTTATAAGAATTAGTTTGGGTAAGAAGCAGTTTGATGGAATGGAATGAGAACTTATCTCAATCGTTGGATGAACAAAATCAACGGTTATGATAAGGAGAACATTTAAAACATTTATTAAAA
This sequence comes from Fagopyrum tataricum, assembly GCA_002319775.1. Lineage (NCBI taxonomy): Eukaryota > Viridiplantae > Streptophyta > Magnoliopsida > Caryophyllales > Polygonaceae > Fagopyrum > Fagopyrum tataricum. Next base: position 44,739,892 of record CM008285.1, on the reverse strand, counting down.
ATTTTGGTCACATTAATGCAATTTGCTTTTAATGTTGAATGATAATGTTGATATGTCTCCGGATGGCGATGTCATCCGTCTATCCGGCTAAGAGGATCCGACAAGCGGCATGTCTAGCCATGACATGAAGCTTGCCTATTTTGAATCATTTTCCTTTTCTTTATGATGTAATAATAGAAGGAATATTCTTATGAAATATATCCTTCTAAGCATTTTCATTGGTCGTCCTTTAGGCGTATCCTATTGGACCATAGTTTTTAAACTTTTCGTTTATGACCATTCGTTATGGCCCCATCATCTATATAAGAAATGTTTGTCCTTCATTATAAATCATATCTAAGTTGAATTCAAGTATTGTGAAGGGAAATACTCCTGCTTGGCTTGGACATCACTTCATGTTCCATCTTCTCAAAGTATCTATCTTGCATCTAGACTTTGATTCAATCATTCGAATTTGAGGATCCTTTTGAATAATCAACTATCCCACTCCTTCGTGGATGATCCGAATGACCTAGATCGGATCGACCATACGCTTCCGCATCCATTTCATAGCTTATGTTGCCCACCTTCTATCGTTCGATCCGCCACGAACGATCAAGAATGTGTAGTTGAAGTTTCTCTTCGATTTAGATCTGCACTATTTCTATCATTGTTCAGGCCGATGTTGTTAATTATATAATTTTAAAATGCCGGATTAAGTTATAATAAAAAAAAAAACAACAACAATATAATCGTTGTTCAAACCAAATTTATAGTATTAAAAAAAATAACGGTTTGTGTTCCGAATCTAAAAAACTTTGTATTAGAGGAATCAAGTTTCGTCCAAGTCTAAAAGAAGCATTTTTTTGTTACTTATTATTTTGAAAAAAATCCTTTTAATCATACCTTATTTATAAAACAAAAATAAAAATTAAAAACTAATTTAAATCAAGAACTTAACGGTACTTACGAACTTTAACACATCGGTCTTAAATTGCTCTGACACATATCATAAATTATTTTGATTTTAGGATTTATAATAATAGATTTGTAAATTTATTTATTATCTATCTACTCCATCTAACCTTCTATAAAGAAAACTGAACTACCGTGTTTAACTAATAATAGATATATAACTATTACCTAGCTACTCCTTTTTGGATCAACGGCCCCATAATTCCTTGAATTGCAATGTAATGATTATGGTTATTTAGACATGTGAAAACAAAATATCTTTATATATACAGTCTCCTATCTATAGACATAGTAATGTATATATTTAAATTTAATTTGTTTTTAGTGTATTTCCATATTTTTAAGTCTTAATGAAGGAAAATAACCAAAAATAATATTAACTATTAACAATAAACCCAAAATAATTAAAATTTATTACGATCGATATTCGATGCAAACTATCAACGTATTACCAAAAATAATAAGCTTTTTTTTCACCAAAAGTTCTAGCTCCGGCGATGACGTGACAACTAGTATCTTACATGTCATCAAAAAATTTGGATGATTTGTGTCATGGATTTTTTTAATTAAAAAATAAAATAAAAATATTTAATATGCTAAAAATCTTAATAAAGTTATTTTTTTATTTTTTTTAAAAAAATAATTGATTTCAAAATAAATTGAAGATGTCCGTCTATCTCTTTATGCGTTGATTTCTTGTATGGTCAGACTTCTTGTTTGTTCGTTAGTGATGGGTTTATTTGGTCGGCTACTAGAGTGCAACAAGGGGACCCGTTAGGGCCGCTTCTTTTTTCTCTTGTCCTACACCCGCTTCTTCATTGTATTAGAGATTGTTGCAAGATTCTTCGACATACTTAGTATCTTAATGATGATATTATTATTGGCCGTTCAGGGGAAGTGGGTAGAGCGCTTGATATCACTGCAGAGGTTTAGCCAAGTTTTGGGCTCGAGTTGAATGTTTGTAAGATTGAGCTCTTTTGGCCTTCGTGTGATGGGTCGAAGCTTAGAGTTGGTCTTTTCCCTCTTGGCATTGTGAGGGCGACGTTTGGTGTTAAATTGTTGGGTGAGGGCGGTGAGTAAAGATGACGAGTTTGTTAGAAAGTTAGTCATGAAGGGAGCGGTTAAGGAGGTTGAGTTTATGTGTATTCTTTCATAGTTGAGGGACCCGCAAAGTGAGCTTCTCTTACTTCGTTTTTGTGTGGGTGAGGCTAAGGTGTATTTTAGCTTGAGTACTTGTAATATAAATCGGAAAATGGGGAGTGTGCATCAGCTTATTTTGAGTTTGGACTCAGTGGATCGGTTCAGGATATTGTGGTTTGCGGGAGTCCTTTTTTTAGGGTTCTTCAACGCCGGTTTGCTTCTTTGCCTATTCGGTTTGGGGGTCTTGGTTTGTACTCTGCTATGAAGACTTCTTCTTTTACTTTTGTGGCCTCCAGGGCCTAATCTTGGACCCTTCAAGACCTCGTCTTGCGAGACAATGGAGTTGTTGATATGGGATTTGAGTTTTTTTTGCAGCGTTGGACAATCTTCTGGTTTTTATTACTATTTTTGATCTTTGCGGTTTTACAGTCAAGAACACCGTCCCCCCTAAATCCCAACATGCTTTGACGAGTACTCTTTTCAGTAAGACAATGCATCCGATGGAAGCGACTTTTGATATGACCCTCAAACAAAAAGCGATTTTCAAGTGTTTGCAATCAACACATATCCAAGACTTTCTTCTTGCCTTACCCATCGAGGGACTTGGACAGTGTATGTCTCCAATTGAGTATCGCACGATACTTAAGTGTCATCTTATGATTCATTTGTTTCCGGTTGATGCGATGTGAGGCGTATGCCCAATTGTCGAAGGACTTTGGATGTTGTTTGGGAGCATGCAGTTAATTGTAAAGAACTCCTTGTTTTTAATATATGCATGGTATGATTCATGATGTTTTATGTGACGTGTTTAGGAGAGCATGAGTTCGGGTAAGAAGGAAGCGCCTGACCTTCTTAATTGATCCGTGTGAAGAGAGATCTATGTTGAGGCCGGCGGATGTGTTAGTGTTTGGATGGGTCGGTGGCAAACATGTTTGTATTGATTTGACGGAGTCTCTCATCTGGTTTGTTTCGGTGTTGGGCCAGTTGTTGTGGGTAAGGCGGCCCTCAATGCGGCCTTTGCGAATGTGGCTAAGCATGAAAAAGTTTGCATTGAAAACCAATATGTGTTTCTTCCGTTCAGTTTTGACACGTTTGGTTTTCTTACGCCTGATATTTTTTGAGATTTTCAAGAGGGTACAACGAATCTTGCATGGTAATGATGTGTCTCCTAGATCTTCAGACGTAGTTTTTATAATGATTGATTTAGCTATCCAAAAAGAGTACTTCCTTTCTATTAGGGCTCGAGTTCCAATACGTTTGCATTAAATCCACCCATATTAGAAGCAAATACGATGAGAAAGAGTAAATCGGATCGTAGAAGATGGTCCATATTGATCCAAATGTTGTGTCACTAAACAACTCCAAGGAGCGAATGGATGATAAATATGGGGATGACAACTATAAGAGAACCACGACAACAAGTAAAAACTAAAGGTTGACCACCGATATATGGTTTGCGTTCAACAAGGAGAGAACCAAGTGGGATCAGGTAATACACTAGTATATATATAATCCTTAAATAAATAAATAAATAACAAATAATATTTTTATCAAATCCCGTACAAGGCACGGGTAATACACTAGCATATTTTTGCTCATGGAAATTTTTAGAATCATTCCTTATAATTTAAAGTAATTTGAGTGAATTTTAATTAATTATTATACCCTATAAAAAAATGAGAAAATGTAAAACATTTCACATGAAAATTAAAAATAATGCACCTTGTGAATGAACACTGATAATATGAATTATCAACCGAGTTTAGTAGAGCATATAGATAGTTTTCTCTTTCCCGCATGCATGTTTTAGCCTTAGTTTGTGTTCTTTATACTTGTTTAGTGCAACTTTGCGAGTGTAGATGTCTACACACGCTTTTGATGTCTTTGTAGGTATTTTGGCGTGTTTTGGAGCTAAAACGATGCACTTGAGGATCAAGCCTCGAGACGGACGCTTTGGAGCGATCATGCAGGCACAGGAAAGGAGGAAAAGACGAGCTGAGAGCAAACGAGACGAAGTACCCCAAGTACTGAGGCATCTCGGCCGAGATCCATACTATCTCGGCCGAGATCCATGTCATTTCGGTCGAGATCCCTTATTTCGGTCGAGGTGGGAAGCTATTGTCGAAGAATCTCGGTCCCGATCTCGGCCACCAACCGAGATGCCTTGGACGTTGAACCATGAAGATGAATCTCGGCCTCGACATGTGAAAATCTCGGGTGCCGACCGAGATGCCTAGACCGAGATCCTGAGCGCCGATTTATTTATTCTTCTTGAATCAGTTTTGGCTCAGTCCGTTCTTTGGAAGGTTGTTAGGTATAAAAGAGAAGCTCCAAATTATTTCCAGGGTTCTGAATTATTCTCGAATTGACCTCATATTGAGAGAGCCGCATTTCCCTTCTTCTCCTTGCTCTACACCATTTTCACCATTGTTGAACTACTTTGAGTTTTAGGAAAGATTCGGGCTTACATTTCATTCAATTCAGATACGCTTCGCGATACTGGGAATTTGTCAATTTGTTGGTTTTCTATTAATAAAGCTGAGTACTTTCTTTATTCTCTCTTTTATCTCATTTCTTATGCATTTCTTAATTGAATTGATTGTTGCTTTCATTATGTTGATTGATGGCTAAAACTCTTGTGATTCCAAGGTGAATAGGGATTTATTTATACTTGGACTATGATGGAATAAATTGTGTTTTATGCTTGGTTAGAATAGCCTTGAAATACTAGTGGTTAGTTTGGACTTGAACCTTGTTAGAATCCTTCTATCTAGTAACCTAAGTTGGAATTGAGACTTATTCGGTGATACTCCTTTTTAGATACCTTAGAGAACTAATCATAGGTAATAGAGGTGAAAACCTCTATTGGGTTGAGTGTGCTTAGGTTCCTTCCTGAGTAGGGTAATTCCTGAGACTTACCCGGTAAAGGTTTACCTGACTCTTAGTTTGTAGTTTGGTTTGTTTAAAATTTCCTACCTCTCTACCTTGAGACTTACCCGGTAATAGGTGGTTGGGTTTGGAACTAGATGGTCTTGACACTTACCCGGTAATAGACCGTCAGCTTAGAAACGTTCTTCCCTTTGCCTTGTCAAGCATATATCATTTGTGAGATGTCCTGAGTCCATGGGTATAAATAATGACCTTGAATCCTTGAAATCCGCTTTCTTTTATTGATTAATCTTTCGTTTATTTGTTTACTTGGTTTTCAATCAAATCTGATATTTGATTGCGAACTTTATAAAACCTCCAAAAACATTTGTTCTTTCTTCCCTTACTTTTCCAACCTTTATTCTTATTTTAGATTTACTCTAATTTTAAATCACAATTACAATTCATTCACTTGGTCCCTGAGATCGACCTTGGAGTACTTATTCATATTGTGATTGACCCATACACTGTGGGTTCACTACAAATTGGTTATTTATTACGAGTTGTACAAATTTAAAGCATACCGTAGTTTTTACTAAACTATAAGTCTTTATAATTATTGATAAAGGTTTATAGGGGTGTAAAAATAGCGAACAACGCTAACATTTAAACATACTAAAATCACGTTTTGAGAATTTTAAAGAGTCATTCTTGTATCTTGTTTGTCATGGGCAATAATACCAGAGTCTATTTTGATCATGGACTTGTGATTCGATTTTGAACCTTTTTTTTAATCTTTTTCATGGTTTTTTTCATCCAAAAAAGTTTTCTTCTCGTCTTAGACAAGAATAACGCGAAGTTATCAGGACAAATGTGGAAGACACTTAACTTTGATGGAAGAATAACACTAATTAAGTTTGTGTTCGATTTGATACCCCTCTACACTATCAACTAACCTGATTTTTATGCTGCTTATGCGTAGGCTAAGTCTAGTAATCTTCCATAATTTCATCCCAGAGAATTGAAACATACTAAAATCACGTTTTTAGAAGTTTTTGTTTTTTGAAAAAAACTATCAAATAATAAAACATCAGTTCTTAACAAAATAAAAATTATTTAACCCAACAAATATCTCTTCAATCATTTGATAACTTGTTCTTTTTCTGGAGATGGTGGCATTTTTCGAACATTATATTACAAGTTGCAAAACATTTATTGTATGACATCTTCGTCACGATGCAATCTTATTTATGAAAAAAAAAAGGAAAATGAAAGAAACGACAATATCATAACATTATTTGATTAACGGAAAGAGACACTACAAGAATGGAGCAACCAACACATGATTTTCTTGCTTCGTGACGTAGTCAATTTAGTTAACTTTGTTTATCGTGTCTTATGGAAAGGGAAGAATATGAGTGATCAAGTTTTTAAGATTCAACAAACTTTGTCCAATAGGCTTTGAGACTGCGGCCTCAGCCAAGCTCTTCCATTCCATTGTTCTTCTCTTCATTTCCTTACCATGCTCTCCATCAATCAATTCTATAACTTGTTTCTCAACCGCATCTCTCTTCACATCTTCATCGATCTCCATCCCGATCCCCCATACATTACTACTATACCAACAATTCATTTGTTGTTCAGCGAAAAATGGCCAAGAAATCATCGGTATCCCTCCACAAATACTCTCTAACACTGAGTTCCAACCACTATGCGTCAAGAAGCCTCCTATAGCCGGATGACACAACACTCTCTCTTGCTCACACCATTCCGCTAGCAAGCCCCTTCCCTTGATCTCCTCCACAAATTCAGACGGTAGAACCGCGGATTCTCCCGTCACAAGATCCGGCCTTATGATCCATAAGAAATGTTTTCCACTATTCGCTAACCCAAAAGCAAACTCCACGAGTTGGTGATTGCTCATGACGGTGATACTTCCAAAATTGACGTACACAACGGAATTTGGCTCACGGGAATCTAGCCATTCGATACATCTTTGGTCTTCTTTCCATAAGTTCGATCCAATCAACTTGGTTTCTTCATCCTGCACTAGACGATCTACTAGCATATGGAGTGGACCTACCGCGTAAATAGGAGGAAAATTCAAGGCTAGTGCCGCGAGAACGTCTTGCTCCAAGGCATCGAAAGTGTTTAAGATAACAGCCGTGGATTTTCGAGTTCTCTTGAGCAAGGATTGCACGAGGTTGACCATGATGTCGTTGGGGTCCGTTGTTCTTACGAAGGTGGGAAGGTCCTTCAACCGTATGCCTTTCATACCGGGTATCCAATCAATGTGCGTATCTAGATACCCATTTGTCAAGTAACTAGCACCTACAATTATTAAAAATTAAATCAAAAATCACATCTTATATTTTCGTAACAAATTAATTAATTAAAAAAACAGTACCTTTAAGAGGGATGTATCCTTCTTGAACAAGTCTAGGATACTGATCATAACCAAGAAACCCACAAGCACTAACCGTCCAAAAAGTGACATGCTTTATCCCCAAATCCTCCGCCGCCTCCAACGAGAACATCATGGCAACATCGCCGACTATGGACGTGACAGGCGGCACACCGCCCTCCTCCGCCGCTTTGTTCATCCTTCTGAGAAGGTCAGTAAAGGGGGTTAAACAGTGACGGTCAACGGAGGCACATAACGCCGTGGTATCCTGGGTGACGTCAGCGCCATCTGGATCAACGGGAAGGCCGTCGGGGATGGAAGCGAACTTGAACGACGGTAGGCCGTCGAGGGCGCGTGGACCTCGGGAACGCAGGAGGCGCGCGTGGTTGTAATGGGTGTGGACGAAGGTTACGTGGAAGCCGCCGTGTGAGTGGAGGAGCTTGGCGAGTTTCATCATAGGGTTGATGTGGCCTTGTGCTGGGTATGGTACGCATACTACGTGCGGCTTTTGATCTGCTTGATTGCCTGATAGAAATTCCATTTTGTTTTTGTATATGTTATATGTAAGTGAAACTGTGCTTCAAATGGATACAAAGTAGAGAACTTGAGAATGAGGAATTGAGGATGACATATGTACAGCCTCAAGCTGGTCCCCTGTTACGTGTTTTCGTTTTGTGAAATATGAATGAAACCCGAACAAGAGAGAAATTTTATAAAGAAATTTATTTTTAGAAGAGTTTTGGCAAAAGAAGAAGGGAGGCGAAATATAAAATATGATAACAGAGAAAAGTGTTTAGAGTGTATACGAAATATTAGACATGAATTTTTTAATTATTAGTAGACAAACATATGCGCTTTTTTATTTATTAAATTTCTACTAATAAAATAATTAATACTATAATTTTAATCATCATTATATTATTTTTATATAGATTCTGTAATTTAAATTTATTTTTGTTGTAAATATGTTTTCATCATTATAAATTAACCTTTGTACATAAGACATACAAATCTTGACTTAATCATCCATTGATTTTATTTGATAAAAATATTAATAAAATTAATTTAAATTGATAACTTACCAAATACTATTATAAAAATAATTGCGAATTTGACTCATACTTCTTAAATTATTTTTTAATTGATACATAAAAGAAACTACTTAATTTCTTAATAAGTATAGCTAGCTACCCTGTCTACCTTTTAATAAATTAAGACAATAACCTTTTTATAAATTTTGCTTTAATTTCTCAACTAACTGTGGGCTCGTCGCTTCGTCCGGTGCAATGGGATGAAAGAGGATGATGGGTTGTAGACTTGTAGATGTGTTTGGATTTGTGGATGTGTTTGGATATAATGAAATTTCTCAACTAATTTTACCTTTTTATTTTTATAGATCTGAAATACGGTTCTATAAAGTTTTATCTATACATGTCTTTAAATTTTGGTTGAACGGTAGAAAGGCATTTTGGAGGATGAAAGCTTTATACGATCTAAAGAACAATAAAACGGAGCAACAATACACTAACTATATCAATATGGTTATTATGCTAGAAAATCATTATTTTTTAATACAAAAAAATGTGTTATGAGAGAATTAATACCTATGGGCGTTTTACTAATCTCTTTTCAGATCCTCGCTGAAATAGGAGAATATTTTTCGAACAACTACCTTTGTTCCAAGCTACTCAGGATGGCTGGAGAAGGTGCGTGATATGGTCATTAGCAGGAAGAAAACAATCGTAACACGGAACAAATGGTCGTTGGCCAAAAAGAACAGCTTGTTGGGTGAAGTCCACCACATACTTTTGGAGTATTTGCAGACACCCAATTAATTATTGAAATATAGAACAAAATTTCATGTTTTAAATTGTATATTTTGGAGTCTCGTCTTCACGCCCCCAGGAGTTTGTTTCCTGTTGTACATGCTTCTGACGGTACTTCTTCGGCAATGCTTGGCTCGTCGTCTCACTTGTTTCGTCTTCATGGAGTTCTCCCTTCATCATCCTAGTTATCCGTTATTGTTCTTTGTCGGCTCTTGTCTTCTCATGTGTTTGTTTCTTGTACTGTCCTCTTGACGGTTATTTCCGTTTTCCGTCTTTTCGCGACCTCTCGTTTCACGTTGATTCACTTACCTTCTTCCTCAAAAAAAAAAACGAAAAAAAAAAAGAAATTGATTCTTAATTTAATTGTGAAGTTTGACAAATCTAAACCCTTATATAAGTTAAGGAGTAAGATTCAATTGTGTAAACCGAATCTTTTAAACATTTTCGAATTAAAATCAATTTATTCTAGCAAGATCCATCTAGTAATTTCAATTTGGTTTGTCTTCTATCCATCTAGTAATTTCTTTCTCTATAACTCTTTTCTTATCAGTTTCTTTAATTTAGACACTAAATTATTTATTCTCGCGAATATATGATTGTCAATGCAATTCGTTGTTTTGCTTTTGACAGATGCTCCAGGTTTTAAATATATTTTTCATTGTATCAATATTAACGATTAAGGCATGTTTGAATTATCGAGAATTAGAGAAGTTTAAGATAGGTCAAGTAAATATTAAAATCATCTACATATTTTACAAAAATTAAAGCATTTGGACTTAGCTAATGCATTTATATTGTACTCAAAACGGAAGATATTAAAATGTTCAATAATCCATAGAATTGTGTTGCATAATATTCCTAAACCGTGATTAGCTTTTGTTTAAAAATTCAAAATAGAAGCCTAAAATAGAATTACACATCAATTCTTTCGTTAGTAACGGATGTCACATTTCCTTTAATTTGTGTAGTCGGATTTTAACAATTGTTTTTTTTTTCCATAAAAGGGGTATTCTAACTTTCTACAAGTGAAAAATATAAAAGAGTTGAGAAGTTGACGGTCATATTGCAAGACAGGGATTTGAGAAAATGGAGGATAGAAGAAGAATAGGCGTTTGTGACTTTGGAGCGAGTTGACAAGTTGTTTTTATATGGAGCATATGAGCACGAATGAAGAATATGACAATCGACAACATATCAATAATCAACAAATATCAAACCGTAAGTAACAATTAACAAATGGTTAAGTCTATTTGTCAATTTAGGGTTTCATAATTTAATTTGTTTAATATATTTAAGTATATAACTACTAATTTGTCCTTAGGAATTCATTTATATTTAAATTAAAAATTTTAATATATATGGGATAAGACGGGTCTAGCGGGATGAAAAAGTCAAGGCCCGTGTCCCGTTCCGGATATTTTTTGGGGGCACGGGTTCCATATTGCTATTTTGGCATGAAATCCCGCGGGGACCATGATTTGTGAAAACACCCCTAGTTGAAACAATTCCATTTCAATTCCTTTGTGGATCCGTTTCAAACAGTTTCACTCCTTAAAAATAGAATCGAACCGCATACCTAGAACGGTTCAACTCCTCTGTGATTCAGTTTCAAACAGTTACCCTCCTTAAAAGTACGGAACCGAACAACATCCTTAAAGCGGTTCTGTTTTTTATTTCTCCAAAAAAAAATCACGGTTTAGAAAGCGTTAAACGCCCTAATGTTATCTTATATATATTATAGGAGTAGCACTCATTGCCACGTGTCACGTAGAAAATTACTAACTGTCACGTGTCATTTCAGCATTTAACTTGCCTCCAAAATTTTTAATTATGTTTTTTTATCTTATATATTTTGTTGATTATTAAAAAGAAATTAATGCTAATAGACAATGAAGATTTTGAGCAACTAGATTATCGGTATGCGGATCTTAAATTTTAGAATCTTATATATTTGATTTTGATAATAAAAAAACGAGTCAACCAATTGCATAAAATTATTTGCATTTGATTTCTTTTTTACTTCAAGAAAAGTATAACGACAATTTTAAATTTCTAATTTATAATTCCTTATCCATAAATCATACTTACCTAATTAATTTAAACAATGCCGGAATGTTTAACAAATACTTTTTTGTTTATAAATAAATTATTTCCTACTCTTATACTCACACTATTTTATTAAGATGGGTTACTAAATGAGTATTATTTACTTTAATATTTTATTATTTTGTTGTGTTAGAATTGAGTCAACCAATTGGACCAATTATATAACTAATAAAGTTAATCACAATAAGAACTTAGTTGATTTCCAAATATTACTATATGTGTATAGACCTGAAATATTACTTAGAAATTAATAAATCATATTACAAAATAAATTTCCTATATACAATATTTAATTTGGTTACAATATTATTTCATATATATATATATATATATATATATATATATATATTTAAATGTATATATAATTATTATAAAATAATATCTAACTATTTTATGTTAAGACAATATAATATTTTATGCATAAAAACTCAATGAAATATATTAAAAAGATAAATTTATCGAATCCCGTGCAAGGCACGGGTAATACACTAGTATATATTATAGGAGTAACACTTCTTGCCACGTGTCGTACCAGAAATCACTAACTGTCATGTGTCGCATCAATATTTAACCTCAGTCTTCTTTTTTTTAATTAAGTAATTTCTGAAAGGAATTTACAATTAAAATTATTAACAAAAAAATTCGTACCATCTACCTAAATCCAGATTTTTTTAATAAATAACTAAATTTGGTAAATTTAGTTAATTAATCATTTTTATTATTTTGAGTTTTAATTTTTAATCCTAAAATATTTACAATTCGGTTATCAATTCTCAAATTTAGCCAATATATTTTAAATTTGAAATAAATTTATTCTAAAATCCCAATAGAGCATTGTTTAATTACGTAATTAAAATCAAGATTTATATTCGGGAATAATTATAATCGAATTGAATTCCGGACTAATATTGCACAATTAACTATATATTAACCATATATATATATATGAAAGTATAATTTTTTTCAATTATTTACAAAAGCAAAAAGAAATTAAAATCAAAATTATATTATTGTTTAAAATTTATTCTTCACACAAAAATAAAATATGTTTATGAAAATTAAAAATACTATACAATATACCTTTTTTTATTTATAATTGTAATTGTTATATCAAACTCTTTATAGAAAATCTCGTGCAAGGCACGGGTGTTACACTAGTTATAAATTACTATCATAAGATTTATGAGTAATTCAACATATTTTATTCCACTTTTTTAAAATTGTTCAATATTATTTTTTTAAAATTCGATTCTAAACTACATAAATATTGTATTTTTTTTCTTCAAAACTTCCTTCTAATCATTTTTCATATTATAAACTCGGCCAAAAAATCATTTATGTTCACTGTATTATTGCAATTCTGTAAAATTCGATTTTGTTAAAAATATGTCTCAAAATCCTTCATTTTTTATTATTATTTTATTTTAATTAATTACTTAATTAGTAAAAAAATTATTACGGGCCGACAAATTTAATTTGTTTAATATATTTAAGTATTATAACCATCCTTTTTATTATAACCATGTAAGTCCTATCTTCGAATTGGTTTTTTGTAAGTGGATGATCAATGATATCATTAACAATTTGTATTGCAAGTAGATTGTCTATGTCCCTGAACAATTGTCTAAGTCGAATGATATCTTATTGTTGCTCATTCAAAGCGTTTAGAAGGAGTTGTGGATCAAGTCCTAGCTGAGCTCATGGCCATTTGGTTTGACCGCATGATGACTAAAATAAACGTAAATTTACACATGATGGTAGAGTCTGATTGTAAGTTGGCGATCTATGCCATTATGAACAAGGAAGAAATAGCCGATGTTGTAGAGTTAGATTTCTTTTTTCATTTCATTGTAAGTTATTTTCAGTTTTGATATTTATAAAATACTTTTTTAATTTTATCATGTCTAGTTAATTAGACCAATCCACAAGGGAGAATACCCGTATCACCTAGTTTGTATCTCATATATAAAAAAGACACGATAAGACCAATCTATTATATATGATACTAAAACATAAATGTATCAAGCTTTGTGTCGTCATCACATTAAACCAATTCGAATTTTGCCACATGTCACCATCAAAGTCACCTAAAATTTTGTCACATGTCACTACCACATTGGATTCTTTTGTTCCACCCGACCATTTTGATATCATTTCATTTCAAGTTTCTTCATCAATTAAACTATTTATTTGTCTTTCTACATTATGGAATATGAATATCTTATGCAAGTATTTGATTTATATTGGAATTCAAGACATAACTTTATGCGTATGACCTTAATTTGTTTAACATTACAAACAAATCACGTGCACAACACGTGTACTAAGCTTGTCTTCTCTATTTTAAAAGTGAGAAAGACTTTCAAAATAACTTATAACTTATGAACAACAAGAACAATATTATCATCTATCAAGAATACATTATCACAATTAATCAAAACTGATCAACATATTAACTAATTGAAAAATATATGAACGAACACAAGTTTCGAACATACGAGGAACAAGAACAAAAATAACATTTTCAACTCTGAAAATTTCAAAATAGACAATATTTTAAAACAAATCACATAAATTTAATAGACATTTTAACAAATCACCACCACAGGACAATAATTTTAATTAGAGAATAAATTTGAAAATCACAATATCACTACAACAATATCACTACAACGAAGCACATAAGTTAGATCAACATATTGAATCAAAATGGAGAAGAATTTGAAAAACACAATATCACCATACAAGAGAAACTCATAAATTCAAGTGAGGAAATCGAAACATCATATCGAATTTGATAAGAAGGTTGACTCGATTGAGAGAGGTGAAATCGAAACAGTAGATCAAATTTGATAATTTATAGTTAATGGATGTTAATCCTAAAATCAATCATTAAATATCACTTATGGTAACTAAATGTGATCCAAGGTTCGCAAGTTTTCCCTCTTTTAACTCTAAGTCAGTAATTATATGATATTAATCCTATATAATACAAATACTCACACAACACGGATAAAAAAAAAGTATATATATATATCAAGAAGTACACATTAATCAAATCATTCAATTCCTTTCAAAAAAAATAAAAATAAATAAAATCATTCAACTGCATCATTAAGTTTTGAGAATAATGGGGCTGTGATTACTTAAACTAAAAATAAAGTAAGCTTCTCTATTTTATTGAATTTATAAAAATAAATAAATAAAGGGTTTAAGGGTAAATAGAAAAATTGAAGGTTTATAAAATCTCTTAATTGTCAGATTTTATGTCAAAATTGTTTTCATGAAACTTTAGCCGCCTAAATTGATTCCTCCTGTCAGCCAGATTCGCAAGTGGAAACCGCCGTAACCACCGACTCCGACCCTACACAATCGACGGTCATCATCGCAGGCGGTTGAACCTTCCTCGGCGACGACTCCGGTTGCACCTTCCTTGGCGGCGGACTAAGCTCCTCGGCCGGATCTTCACTGACGAAGAAGCAACTATCCTGCCGGATCTGTTCATTGGCGACGGTGACGACCGGATCTGAGGGTTCCTTGCTTATCTCCTCGTCTTCTCCGGCGCGACCGAATCTAAGGGTTCATCTCCTCGTCATCTCTCAGGATCTGGTTTTCATTGCTAATCGTTACAAAAACAGAGTTTGACTTTGTCAAAAGAGAGTCCATTATTTTAAAAAAAGAAGAAGAGTAAATTATGACAAATTTATGTGAAAAATATTATTTCCCTTCTTATTTTGATCTTATCATAAGTTACTTGTGAAATTGTGTGATTGTCTGCTAATTTTCAGCAGTTTTAGGTGCGAAAAGAGGGATGGTCAACGTTATTCATTGAATGCAAGGAAGTTTCCTTCGTAGTCTGATTTCTTTCCTAACCATTAAACTAATAATAAATTGGCTTTTTTTTTTTCTTTCCTTCAATGAGTATGTATTTTGATTTCTTTCCTTCAACGAGTATGTATTTTGAGTGAACATGTATATAATTAAGTGGGCTTGTTATTTTTCATTTTATTTATATTATACTAATCGCCAATAAATTAATAATAAGATTCTTGCTTTTTTCGGTCAATTGGAATTCGACTGGTGTAACTCGATTCGGTCTATTGGGATTCGACTTGTGTAGCTCAATTGGGTTGGATTGTATAACTCGATTGAGTTATGTTTGGTTAACTCGATTGAGTTGGATTTGCGTAACTCGATTTGGCTTGACTTGTGTAACTAGGTTGAGCTTGATTTGTGTAAATCGATAGTATTTATGTAAATCGATAGTCTTTGTGTAACTCGATTGGTCTTGATTTGTATAAATCGATAGTGTTTGTGTAAATCCATACGACTCGATACGACTTGTGTAAGGCGATACAACTTATGTAAATCAAAAGAGGTAGTGGGTAATTTACAATTTTTCGTATCATCGATGTAACTTGTGTATTTCGACGTAAATCGCGCCTTGTGTATTTCGACGTAACTTGTGTACATCGAAGCTTGTGTGTAACTCACTTCGACGTTCCTGGTGTAAGTAGGTATTAAGAATAACTTAAAAAAATAAAATATATTATCAAAGTTCAATTAGTCTAGCTGGTATAAGGGTGGGTGAGAGGGTTTGTCATAAGAGTTCGAAACCCACTAAACCTAATTGGGTCCGGACTTAAATAAATTGGGTTTGGACTTTGAATAAATTGAAATTACCCATTTCATCCTTAAGTTTTTGAGTCTATAACTTTAAATGGGCCGATATTGAGGCCCATTGGGCCGTAAAAGCTGTTTGTATTTTTAACCTAAGCCATGTTCGGTGTAATTATCCTTAGTGCTTCACACAGTAATTACGCTAATACAAATCGTTGATATAAATAACAGAACTATTGCACAAATAGAGGGCTAATAGTGAACTCTTCCAAGACGAAATCTGGACCCTGCTATTCCATTTTCTCTTTGAGATCGAAGAAAACAATTTTCACAAATCCATGGAGGAGGATGCCGAGAAGAGACTCCAAAGCTTCAAGGACAAGCTCTTTCACACTCCCAGACACTCCAGGTACTTCTTCTGCTCATCTCTTTCACATACTGTCGCTCTTTGACGCTCAATTTCCATTTTTCTCGGCATCTTTGCTCGCCGATTAATCCGCACTTATTGAATTTATAAATTTGTTTCAGTCTTTACTTCGTTAAACTCCATCGGTTGTTCAAGTTTGCAGATTATATGCTCATACTTTTAGTCGTAGCAACTTTTAGGCATTTTGTGTGATTCCGTTGTTAGAACTTGCGGTTTTGCAAAGCGCTTGCTGTATTAACGTGATATTACAAATGCGGATACAACATTTTCAGACATAATAATTATAACTCTTTGTAGTTGATTTGTATGCAAAATTTATTGTTTTAGCAGCTTGACGAGTATGCAAACAAGAGGCACAAAGCGTCCCTATTCAATGTTGTCGAAATCTAAAGGAAGCGATAGCCAGCGAGACCGCGATTTATTAGGGCAATCTCTGCCTTGTAGACCATGGGATAGGGAAGATCTGATGAGGAGGCTAGCTACTTTCAAGTCCATGTCATGGTTTGCCAAACCTAAGGTTTGTCAATTGTCATGTAGCATACAATAAACAATATTTTGTGTAATTCATTGCAAGTTAATAGGATACTGATAATTCTATGCTACTGTCAGTGCTCTAAAAGGCACTAGGCACACCTAGGCCCAGGGGCTCCCGGAGCCTAGGCGCACCTGATTGAAGATTTAAAAAAACACCAGGACTTTATAATTCAGTAATTTCTGAATTACAGAAGGGAAAAAAAAAAAACAGTAAGAGTGAATGGAGGGTTATAGGACAGTAGGAGTGAATGGAGGGTTGTAGGACAGTAATAATTCAATAATTACTGAACTGCGGGATTATGAGTCCCTTGTAGCAACTACCGAGTAATTACTGAATCACAGAAAAAAAACAGTAAGTAAATTATAAAGAATGAATTTTCTAGTTAGTAGTTACCTAAAGTAGAATTGTAGGACAGTAGGAGTGAATGGAGGTTGGGAAAAGTTCAGATGTGCAGTTTGATTTGTTCAAGTCTTTGTTAACACAAAATAGTAGTATTGTATACAGAAGCAGCAAAGGACTTAAAATTTAGCTAGGAGGGGAAGGGGATCAGGGATGCACATCAGGCATGTGTAGGGGCCAGGGTGTGGAACTATATAAAGAATAGGAGAAGTATGTTTGAATAAAATTACAGGAGTTAAAAGATATAATTCAGATTTCAAAAAGTTATTTATGACAATATTTACTTCCTTTAGTTTATATAATGGTTATTTGTCAATTGTACATCATGCATGTGTAGGGGCCAGGGGGTGGAACTATATAAAGAATAGGAGAAGTTTAAGTTATTTCTTGAGTAATATTTATTTCCTTGAGTTGATACAGTATAATATAATTTTGTCAATTGTAACAAACTATTTTTTTAAATTAATCTTTTACTGTTTTTTCTAACAAAAATAAACATCATGCACCTAGAGGCACGCACCAGGGCGCCTGTTCAAAGGGGCTGCACCCTTGAAAATGTAGGTGCATGACCCCTAAGGCGCACCTTAGGTGTAATAGTATCTTTGGGTTATCCTTTGTGGTGCTAGTGCTGTGAGTTTGCCTTTCAATGACAGTAGCCAGTAATCTCTTCGGGTTATTCTTTTCAGGCTATAGATGCTATCAACTGTGCACGGAGAGGCTGGATTAATGTAGATATGGATGTCATAGCATGTGAAGCGTGTGGAGCTCGCCTGCTATTTACTACACCAGCGTCTTGGAATCGACAACAGAGTATGCTATGCATCCCATCTCCCTTCCTTACTCTAACATTTACACATTTTACTTGTGTTTTCCTATTAATAATTGCTAAAATCTCACACCTCGACTTAGATTGAATTCTTCATGGCCCTTGTTATTTGATTTTGTTTCTTGCTTCCTCTAGCCGATTGAACGGGGGAAGTTGTTGAATAAGCTTCTTTTTGCTAATAATGTTTTAATAATCTTTCTCATTTCAATTTCAACCTTGCAGTTGCAAAGGCAGCATCAGTGTTTAGCTTAAAGTTGGATAACGGACATAAGCCACATTGTCCATGGCTTGACAATTGTTGTGATGAGAAACTTGCATTATTTCCACCTACCCCAACAGAAATTTTGGTCGAGCACTATAGAGAACGTTCTTCTGCTCTATTGAAGCTTTTGGCATTGCCATTGATGTCAGCTTCAGCTATTCAAAGTATGAAAAACCCTCTTCTGGAGCAGTTCCTCAGACAATCAATCTCAGTGGAATGTGGCAAAGGGTCTGATGATACTTCATTAACTGAGTTCCTTAGGAGTGACAGTGAAGCAGTTTCCACTGATTCATATTATCAGGTTTGTTTCTATACTTGCCATTTATGGAGTGACGTAGTTGTTGCCTTCCTTACCAAACCACAAACAGGAGAAAAACTCTCCCCTCCTTCAAATGGAAAAACACAAAGTTGTGTTTTTTTTTTTTTGTAAGATGTGAACTGAGGAACTACCTCTCAATCTTATTAAAAACAGTTCCTACTGAATATTCTGTTACTTTGCTGTCCAAATCGAACATGAAGGTATCATAGGATGGAGAGAGATATAAATTATGAAGTGTCTGAACCTTCTAGTTCAGTAGATTATCTTGAGTTTGTGTTTGTCTCATGAAAGATCAATGACTTTAATTACTTGCAGGCACATAAGCTCTTGAGTCTATGTGGATGGGAACCTCGGTTGCTACCATATATTGTTGATTCCAATGAAGGTGCAAAACAGTCAACTAATCCCGACCCTTCAGCTGTCTCTCAAGCAGTTACTGTTGAATTGAAAAACAACATGACCGTTTTGTCTAAAGAGAAGAGTGGAGCAGACCGAGATTCTCTTGCTTCTGATGATCGATATGATCCCAATTCTGTTGTCCTAGATTGCAAGCTTTGTGGTGCCAGTGCTGGGTTATGGACTTTTGCTTTAGTTTCAAGGCCTCTAGAATTGGTTAGAGTTGTTGGATGTACTGAAGTTGACTCAAGGAGAAATCTGGGAAATGACAATCGTGGCAATGGAAACATTGCTGGTGGTGGGAGTATGGCCAAATTAAGTAAGACGATTGCTGGTGGCCCTCCTCCAGCACAACAAAACTTTAGAGCAACAATTTCAGTACCTGTTATCGGTCGAAACTTACGGGCTCGATTTTCTAATGCACCATCAACCGGAAGAGATGCTAATGAATCAGTCCACATTTGTAATTTCATTCCAGAAGTAGCTAATGACAGCTTGCAGGATGTTGAAGTGGCCTCTGATCAAGTTGACAAGTTGTCTAATGCTGTGGAGGATACTAGAAAATCCAATGAAGCAACCAACGAGATCAATGTTGAAGGAAGCAGCAATTTCACCAAAGCATCGGATCAGAATGTAGGGACGGTAGATGGAGATGTTGACGGTGGCTCTCATTTACAACTGGCAGAACGAAATGAGTTGGCATCTGCTGAGGTAATGTTCCTTTAGAGATAGCCACACTTATATTTTCCTCTTTAATATTATTGTAGAGAACATTATCATATCATGAGTCGTAGGTTGTAATTTAGTGCAAGCAAAAATTGATAACACACCCTTACAAATTACGCAGCACATGGTGCATGGAGGCGGGAACCAAAAGGACAATAGTGTTGGGAATGTTGTGCAGAGCGCTATGAATAGAAAAGCAATTCTTCCTAGCACAGGTAAGGGATTGCTTAGATTTGATTCTTTCATCAAGGCTGCTAGATTATAATTTGTAAAAGAATATGCATGTTAACCTCACTTTGTTGGTGATGTTGTTGCTTGAAACATTTGCTTAATTTCTATCATTTAGACATAAGAAGCAAATTATTCAATTAAGTAGGAATCAAGTGTGTCAGGCAGAAATAACATAGATATTATGCACAGACATCCCAAGTTATGGACACTAAATGATTTACAAAATTTCACGTCCAATCCCAAAATGAATATTGTGTTCTCCGCTGAACCTTTGTATTTGCTCACATATCCAGATGTCAATCGAATTACAAACTTCTGTTGATTCCTTGATCATTACCCCTGGAAATTGCAGCAGTTTCCTGTGTGTATGTTTATTACACTGCACCTTATTGTTGCAGTAGAAAGTATGTTTTGCGCTCTCTCATCTTAAGTGTCTCAGTCTCATGAATTTAGTCTCCATCTTGGCCCTTTATCATCACCTCAACTTAAATGTCACATTGATGTAGCCCAAGAGTGAGTGCACAGACACAATCACACAAACAATGAAAGGTTAATATTCGCCCTGTAACCGGAATATACTTAAGCAACCGCATAGGTAACTCCCTCTTTGGCCAACACCTTAGGTTAATGCTTTCGATCACAACAGTGAAGGATAAGTCCCGGGTAGGGTCTATGCCGTTACCTGTAGAACACCATATAATGACTTAATTTAATATTTATCACAGCCTAATCATTGCCCATTACACCATATGCTCCACCAACCCATTCTCACTTGACTTGACCTCACATTTTTTAGTCTTCACTATTATACACCCCTGCAGATATTCGTGGTCTATGAGTCTATCACACTTAGCAAGGGGATTTTGCTCCTAAATCTTAATCATGTATATTCATCCTCATCTCTTGCAAATAAGCTTTATGTATACTATCAACTCTTTTTTAAGGTCTTCATCTCCAATAGTCCAAATTAGGTCCAAAAAACAGGGATATTTGCTTATGGCTTGTACTTTTGACTATTGACTGCAGGGGTGCATCATTTTAGACATCCTTATGGAAGTTTTCGTGCATCCCTCTGACTCTCATTTTGTGTATTATGGGTATAGATTTTTGGAGGCTGAAAAGAGTAGAAGCCCACGAGGAAATTGCTTCTCTCTCCATTTGTTGCTTGATACAAAATGATACTGCTAGGCTCCCTTTTTATTACCTGGAAACGTGTTTCTGTGGAAGATCTTATCCCTAACATCTCCTAGTTATGAATCTCACATGTAACAGCTTAAGTGTCATCTATTTTGCTGTTGATAAAAAAAATTAATTTCTAAAACAAATTGATTGTCTGATTTAGCAGATAAGCATTCCACAGGAGCATCATCCAGCAATAAAATGGAGTTTGATCCACTCCGTCAACACCGACATTTTTGCCCCTGGGTTACATCAACAGAAACCGTTTCTCCTGGTTGGAAGCAAACTTTATTAGCTCTTAAGAAGGAGAAAATTCTCGCTCTTACAGAACCAGATGATTCTCCAATGTCTCCCTCCTTGATCAAGGTAGGAAGTAAAATTCTTGTTATCATGTTGATTGGAGCTGTTTAAAAAACTTGCTGCTCAGACTTCTGAATAATATTAATTTTGCAAAATGAGATTCGGTTCATTTTGCTCAAATTTTGGGTAGAGTTACGAATTACTAGCTGATGAGTGATGAATATTAGTAGTCTTCTATCTTTTTTCTCTAAGAAAAGATTCATTCTTTCAGATTTATTAAGTGTATAGTTGTATACTTGCATCTAGCATCTGTCAATCTGAATTAGTGATTATTCAAACATATATTTAGTAGTATAAAATTGAATAAAGAGGTTTATTAGTCTATTTAGAATGCGAAGATGGTGTAAAGAGCTCGTTTGTGATGATTCATGATTCAGTTTTTTTAATATTAGAAAATTTTCATTCATGAGAGTGATATGAAAATCTCCAGGCATTCCACAACTACTTGGCCCAGCTGTTATTTTGTTTGAAATGAACCATGCAACAACTCTTATCTCTATTTTCAGATATTTTATTGGTTTTGGATTTTGTCTTAGTACAGAACAAAAGATGGTAACTTGGTAAGTTGTACCAGTGTACCACTGCTTCCATTTATGTATCTAGCATCGTGTTGCATTGTCTAATGTCTACTTTCCATCCTTTCGTACTTGTCTCCCGTTGATGATGTACTGTCCTCTTCTAGAATAATGTACAAAGAAGCACGTGACTTCTGTTCAAAATGACTGTAATCTCAAACGTAATGTTGCCATATGCAGGTTGATGATCCTATTATGTCGATAAGGAGGCTATTCAAGTCTTCAGCAACCAAAGTAGCGAAAGCTCCTCGTCAACCAAGTTAAAGCCATTGTGCATTGCAGGTAGGACTGATACGAGATGCTTGCATAGACTCGCAGAACTCTAGTGTGGTTACTCAATTTCTTGCAAGGCAATATGCATCTTTCGGTCTTTCTGAATGGGCAACTACGAGAACTGTATTATTTAGTCCGTGAAAGGCGAGGTTTGATATTGCCAGCTTAGTTGTGTTTTGTTTTGTATGTAAAATTTGCTATAGTTTGTAAGATCTGAACAAAGGGTTCATATGTACAATACCTCCAATTTCTTGACAGATTATGGTGACCAATAGAGTTGTTGAGCGGGTTTGGGGATTCACCTGTACAACGCTTCTATCAAGCAAAACTCGTAATAGTTAATCTTGGACTAATTATTTGTAGGATATCACGCCATTAATGTGAAAATGATACCTTTTAAACATGTTTCAACTATCAAGTTCATCAAGACAACTAAAAATCCATCAAAATTGGACATTCAGTTTCAGGACATAAACACGAAAATAGAAAGTCCAAGTCCTTAAATAAATAAATAAATAAGTGATTTTAAGTAAACGGCGATGGAATTACAAAACGCCAACCGAGTCAGGAATCTGTGACGGTTACGGATTCCGGAACTGTGATAGAAAAGTTACGGGTTTCGGAACTGTGACGGTCACGGATTGCAGAACCGTGAATGTTTTGATCTAGGCTTTGAAAAATAGTCGTTATGTAACGGTAATAAATATGATCGTTGTTATATGCCTGTTGGAATTCGAACGTTGTGGATGTTTGGTGGGTATATATTGAGAGCTAAAGAAGAAGTGAATTAACCTTCACAAATTCACCAAAAAATTGGTACCGGAAATGACAACACGAGACGATGAAGAGATGTTGATTGAGCTCGTTTCATGGGAGGAACTACGAATATGGTGTTAGTCACAAGTAGGTCATGGAGAAATGTGAGCGGATTCGTTACGTTTCGGTTGACATGCGAACGTTTCGGATGTCCTTGGAAGAAGAAAGACGTTGATCATGATATCGAGTCATCATCTAGCCGAGCACATAAATCGAGAAAAGACGGGTGTTCATTTGAGCTTGAGGGTGTACAAAACAAAGTTGATAAATTGACGTTGCATGTTAAATGTGGAGTGCACACCCATACACTTCCCGAGCAGTTAAAAGGACATACGTATGTTGGCCGATTGACGTCGACATAGTTTCCGAAGGTGGACGTGAACTCGGATCGGGTTTTAAGCCAAGCAATATCTTGAAGTCACTACAGTTGGATGACCCCCACAACTCCACCATAAGACAAATATACGATGTTGGATTGAAGATCAGGATGCTACAAGCTAAATGACGAGGTCTATTCCAACAAGCACTCCACACTCTACAACAACGTTGTTACTATGTGAAAATGAGGAGATGTCCCCAATCAGATAATATTTCAGATTTTTCATCATACATCCAGATTTCAAACATCTCCTCAACTTATTTCCTTACGTCATCATAAATGGACACGACATATAAGATGAACGAATAAGTATTAACATCCATTCTTCTACGAGTCTTTACATATTACATGCACATTTGTTTTCAACTCCATTGAAAACTAGAGTCTTGATTTTGTGCCCTCTGTAGGTACAAGATGTCGTTGTTAGAGAATCACTAGCACGAGGTTGACGTTCACGGTTCCGGAACCATAACCGTGAATGTTCTATTACGGTTACGGATTTCGAAGCCGTGACCCACACGGATTCTAAAACCGGTTAGAGTTTGGTAATTATATCGCGGTGCCTTTATAACTTCCGTAAAAAAATTCAGAAGAATTTAAAAGGTTTTTTTCAAAAAAATTTATCCTTAAACATGTCGACAATTCAATCTGCATATCATTTTTATACCCTCAATAATCAACTTATTTATTCCCATTTCTTTGGCTTTTAAAATGGCTTTTTTAGTTCAATGTAAATATCATTTTTATACCCTAAATAACCATTTTTTCTTATTCCCATTTCTTTGGCTTTCACGATGGCTTTTTGACAATTTTGTTACGAGGCATCTTATTTACGGAGTTAATAATCGTTATACCATTCCCTTAATAGTGAACAGTATCTATGTCATTTCTAGTTCTAGCCTTCTCGAATGGTTTGAAATTCAATATTGCAGACAAGCTTGTCACTCTTGGCCACATTTTCTGCCGTTGGATCAAATTATCCACGAGAAATTGATATTTCCATCCGCAAATATGCTTTGGGATGGGTTTACTTATTCATGCAAGATTTCACCAAAAAATTATCATCGAAGATCGGGTGAAAATGTAAAAAAAAAAAAAAGTATGTTGATTATATTTTGCAATTTAAAAAAAATTAGGCGATTCTGCGATATATGACATGCCATAGCCGAAATTTTATCTCTTATACATGCAAGATGATTTGTAACGGCTTTATACAAGTGCACAACATCCTTAACCAACAAGAATGTTCAAACTCAAAAGGGTTAATTTTGGCCTCCTAACGACTGTATGAATATGCCATACTGGCAACAAAATATCAAAGCTTTTATATCTATCTGCATTTTCATTTGTAAACAGCGGTCACCATGATATACTATAACACAAGAAACAATTCAAGATGTTGCTTCATAAACATGAGTTTAAAAAACAAAAGTAAAGTTAACTAAGGCTGGTACTGAATGGTGGACGAACCAGTATTAGGATCCTTGACGACCTTGAAGTTGTCACAACTCATTCCGAAGCGGCCGAGCACCGAGTTCCCCAACTCCTTTAGTTTCCCTGCTCATTGTTATACCAAACAGATATGTTCATGTAACATTCTCGGGACGAGTAAGTGAATGAATACGAAAGAAACAAGCCAACAACTACGTTGTGTGTTTACCGATCATCTCTTCTTTCATTTTCTCGGTCTTTTCTCTCGCCAACGGCTGCAATCGGAGTATTGATCTTCTAGCATGATCATTTGAAGGATCCAATTCGAATATCTTTTTATTGTCTGCAAAGAACAACAGTGAGTGAAAGAAAACATGGAATGTACAAATTCTTCCAGGCAATAGCCAACAGGCACTTACCAACAATAGCTTCTTCGTAATGTTCGAGCTTCTCATTAGCCTCTGCTCGTCTAATAAGGGCTTTCATATACCCAGGATTTAGCTCCAAAGATTTTGTGCATTCTTTCACAGTTTCTTGATACTTTCCCTGATATTGAAATGGTGAACCGTGTTAAAACAGCATATATCATGGGCAAATTAAAAACGTGCACAAAGCGGATGGTGGACGGTGTATTATCACAGGATTAGTTGTCTAAACTTATACAGCCTATCACTTTCCTTCATACTCTTTTATAGGAAGCTGTATCTCTCTCCTTTATGAAGGTACTAACCTAAATTTATTTGACCTTAAAGGGCATAATCTTGCACTGTCCACTTCATCGAGATGCAAGGGATTCTAATTTTAACAGGTGGGAATTCAATCTCTTTAAGTCATTGACAAAATATAAACAAACATAATGACACTTCACAGTTCAAATTTCACGGGATACTGCTAATAGAGATAGAAGATATTAACTCCAGCTCAAGTGTATCAGCAAAACAGATTGTTGAACAGTGTTGACTGAAACTTTAAAAATGTAAGGTGTCTCAAACGAAATTCGACTAAAGTCAATGAAAAAAGGTTAGTTGCGAGATGGAAGGTGAAATAATAAATACATTGGTGAAAGTGCTATTTCCAAATTTAATTCTGTAGAAATTGAAGCTTGTGAACATGTTAGCTCACCTTGCTAAGAAGTAAAATCAAGCGCATTTTATCCAACTGAGAAGCATACCAGTTTTAAGAAGCATATGGCACGGTTTGCGTGACAAATGGAACGCAGCTCAGCCGCGGATGGAATTTCTTGAGCAGATTGTAAAGCAGCATCATATTTTGAAAGTGCATCTTCATAATGCCCATCTTTAAAAAGAATATTGCCTTCAACTTTTGCATCATTAGCTTGTGCTAAGGCTCTCTGGCTCAAAAAAAAAGCAACTATATTATTTTAAATAGATATGTTACAATGAAGCAAAGCATAACAATTTACAAACCAATATTTCCCACAAAAAGTGCCAGTAAAGGATGTAACTGAAGAATTGACACATACATAATGTGAAGCAGATGTTAAACTGGGTCTGAAAGGCTCTTCAATATTGAACAGGAAAGAACACGGACAGACAAACAACTTGCCACAATCCATCATAGACAGGGCAGCACAGGACATATTCCTAACTGAATTATTCCAGCATCACTACTATGGCGAAGGAGTGAATGAATTATGCCTTATAGTTATAGCCCTTAATGCCAATGGTGAAAAATCACTCACCCTAACCATACCAATTTTGATTTAGATGTCTCATTCACCAATTAACCAAAATAACTTCAAACAGACAACGTAAACTAAAAAGAGTAAGCAAGTTGCACCGGAGAAAGAGGGAAAGCAATAGAGATAGAAGAGAAACCTGTTTCAAATCATCTTCGTTCAATGCATCTTGATAAGTATCATCCTTCTGAGGTGCAACCAGTTCTTCCCCGCTACCATTTTGCTCCACTTTTCTCTCAACATCATCACCACCATTTTCCCCTTGCCTGTCATCCAAATCACCTTCACTAGCGGTTTCAAACCCTTCCAAAATATCTTTTCTCGCCTTTTCTGATTCAACATCACCAGATTCCACCGCACAGCCATTTGTATTGTGATCTCTCACTGTCTCTTTGACCTCATTAATGATCATTTCCTCTTCTATCAGCACCATTTTTCTCCCCCTCAAAAACTAATGCCCGCACAACCAACCTCAAGTAAAGAAGACCTCTGGTAGGAAGAAAACTGGATCAAAATCCAAGACCTAAAACATCTATATCAGCAAATTAGGGATAAGGTCAGAATGTGGCCAGTTTTAAGCATAGTGAACCTTTTTCAGAAAACATCATTCTACAGAGAATCAAACATATAACATAAGCATAATAATATGGTGATAATCATAAAGCTAAAGAAACTGAGAAAAAATTATGTTCACTTGAAAAAAAACTGGAACTTCCTTCACCTTCTCTCAATCAGGAACACAGAATCCAAAAAAATCATGGGGGGTGGGGAGGGGAGGGGGGATTTCCATCAAAAAAAATCTCAGTAGCAGCATTGTTGACTGCAAAATGTATTTTCACCTCTGCAGTATTTATTAAAAATCTATAATTGTTCAGTAATATTTTTCTTTAACCTTTAAGGATACAAAACTATTTCTAGGAGAGCTATCATACAACATAGGCTCAAACATAGTTGTCGGACCAAATTTAAGCATATAAACAGAGTTTATTTTCTTATAAATCCTACACAAATCCGTAAGAATTTCCAATAGACATTCCATGCATTGTCGGAAGTCGGAACAAGCCTTGTCCTCAAGTCTAGTCTTAAAACAACTTCTACCTCAACTAGGTATCAATCATCCAATCCAAATACGCCTTCGCCTGTCTGAGTTTTCTGTTTCCCAGTAATGGCCACATTCTCACTAACATACAGTCATGAACTTAATAGTTACAATTTCTACGTTGTTTGATTTCAAACCTCAATCTAATTAAAATATCAAATTTCTCCGGACATTCAAATCTTATATCCTTATTTGCAGTTTTGCACAACCATCAATCAAAACTAGTTTTCTATATCTACACAAACATTATATAATCAGATGTTGTTTCTCGATAACTACAGATTCGAACTGCCATCCATCAAAGACAATGTATACCAGGACCAAACGCCATCAATCTGTATGAGACATTACGAACATTTCAACGAAAACCCAAAAACAAGAGAGTAGAGTGAGAACAGAAAACCGTCAAATCGACCAGATGAAGAAGACAAACTTGAGGTACAAGAGAGAAGCATCAAACACAACCCTAAAACAGTTCAAGGTATCATATATGATAACAATCACATCACAGCACAGCAATTGCAAAAGAGAGTGTACCAATATATTAACCAGATTAGGGCAAATAAGACACGAGAAAGAATACTGAGATAAGCGACAGGGGCGATTGTTGGTCTGGGCACTATGGGGATGGTGGTGGGTTTGTTGCCCTGAGGAGATCCAATCTAGGGGTTTTGGCACCTTTGTTAGAGACGATTGTTGAGGCTATGGTCCAGACCTGTTCATATCGGGCTCGGTCCGGACATTTTCAAAAAAAAAGCCCGTTTTGGCGGGCCCCGGGCCAGGGCCGGTTCGCGGGCCTATAAGGGGTGCCGTATCCGGCCGGGTGGGAGGGCCGGGCTGCCCGGCGGGTACCCGTTTTTTTTTAAAAAATTTTAATTTTAATTTTAATTTTTTTTAAAAAAAAACTGATACTTCTTCATTCTTCGATTAGGGTTAAGAGAATTAGAGTTTTTTTTTTAATGTTTAATTGTTTATGTGTATAAACTGTCAAAATATAATATGTATATATATTTTTTTATTTTATCGGGCTACGGGCCGGGCCAAGCGGACTGGGCCTGTCTCAGTGTTCATACTCGCCCGTTTTTGCGGGTCGGCGGTTGTCCGGATCTGAACAGGTCTACTATGGTCACATAAACAAAAAAAACATAGGATCGTCAATTTGGTTTGTTTACACATTATCGTGGGACACAATTGAATTGTAAACTATTTTTTTGGAATTTATTTTATTTTTTATTTTTTTTTGAAATGAGAAGGGTCACGTTGGTCTACCTCTTCGAGGTAGTTCAATCTAAAGTATAATTGCGAATGAAAACACAAAATTCGAGATCTTTAGAAAAATTAGTGTTGGAAATCGAGATTCTCAAATAGGTCAATCAGCCAGTAACAAAGTTTATTTAACTGAAAATATGTCCTATACGGACCTCGTCAAAGAAACGAAGATTTAGTATGGAGTCGGATATAATCATCTCGACCTCCCACGGACAGTTCTACAAACCTTGGAGTGCCTTGATTACACAGGTTATCACTTTCGATTTCAATCTTTTTAATCTGTAGTATGATTGTCTCTTGTAATCCGGCTTTGAGGGCAAAGGCTTCGACTTTTATAACCGAATTGAAATTATTATTTAGCGTCGAGACTAACAACATCATCATTTTGGTTCCGGATAACATATCCAACACATGTGATTCCCGGATCGAGTTTTGTTACATCAAAGTTATGTTTAAAGAAGTCAGATTTTGGTTTATCCCATTTAATATTGTGTTTTTTTTCCGTTTTTTGAGTTATAATTTCTTGGTTGGTGTTTTATGTATTAATCGTCATTGTCATTTATGTTAGTTTTTCAGTTCTGCATTTGATTTTTAATGAAAGTAATTACCTTATTATCAGGGCTCATAAATTCATTATTAAAGATAATTTTGTTCATGAATAATCATATACTCCACTATATAGTTGCGAGGTACGCAATTTTATTTGTTCCTATTTTATTTTTATTTTCTTGTAGGATGACATGAGCTTTTTTATTTTGGATGTTAATTTTGTTAAATTCGGTTAAGATTGTTCTATCGATTTGGGCAATAATATGTTTGATGCGATGACAATTTAAGAGTAGGTGGAACAGGTCCTTAAGATGATGGTTACAAAGTTCAAGTATCTTGTTACGACAATCCTTCTTTTATATCAAGTTTATTTTTGTCAAAAGTCTGTTAATTGAATTTTTTTTTTTGAAATTTCAATTGATACACTGCGAAAATATGTTTAGTTAACTTAAGAATTTCATAAAAAAAATATACAAAAAAATGTGAAAAATATATTTCTGATAATGGTAGAAGTAAATTGTATATGAGACACTATATATTAGGGTATAATTCTTTGTATTTATAAATGGACAAGTGATAAGTTAATTAAATAAAAAAATTTTATATAACTTGGTCAATAATTGTTAATGTTTTTCGGGTTTTCAATTGTTGTTCTCATAAATTTGTCGTGATTTTTTTGCAGATGTTTGTTCATATTATTATTTTGTTAGACTTTCTTCTTTTCTTTTTTTTTGTGTGTTTTTTTAAGGGAAAGTATTTTATGGAAAATTACGAAATTTTTTGACCTCGTTTCAATAGGTGATGAGAATTTCGGCTCGTTGTAATCGAAGTTTTCTTTTGATGTGGGTTTTTTTCCCCTATTTCGTATGTTATGATGCTCTTGGATTGTTTGTCCGTCTGTCGATTTTATTGGACTTTCAATCCATTAAATGGTGTGTCGTTTAGTGTATCGAACCGCTTTTCTTTATCCAAAAAAAAGGTTACGAGAACTATATGAGAATTACGGGGTTATAAACGGACTTGATTACCCACAAACTCAAATTTTTATTTATTTATTATCTTTCCTTTTATTTGTTTATGTGGCCTTATTGAATTTCTTTCCGGATATAAAAAAAATGTAAGGTTTGCACTCACGGTGTCTAATTTTATGGCATTTTTCTCATTCTGATTCTCATATTCGAATTTTTCAACATTTTATTTTATTTAAGTATTTCTATCTTTTCATATTCGTTACTATTATTTATATCGTTCGATTACTGATATTTTTCATAGGCAAAACCCATCGAATCGCCTTTGTTTAATAGTAATATTAAAAGTAAAACTAGTTATTGAAATGATGGTACGTAGTGCAATAGTCTTCAAATTCATGTACATCCATAAGCACGAGCAAGGAAGTGCGCACGTATCATAATATAATAAGTGCCCCAAACAATGATTACACGTGATTTTGAATTTTGATCATGCAACAAAATTTCAATTGTTATTTTAAATCCTTTCATTACATATATATATATATATATATATATATATATATATATATATATATACATTGAATTTCTGCATACAAACAAATATACAGTGATTAGTGACCATGTCACGATGACCGAAAGATTGAAAGCCAAGTGGGAATCATCTGCTACCAACTGCAAAATGTTTGCGATTCCTTTACAAATCAATAAGTCAAACTAGGGTTATCTAAGGTGTTCGGAGTTGTCTCCAAAGATGGAAATGTTTATATCCGATTTTACGTTATTATCGTCAATCTTTTCACGAGATTCACATCAACGCATACATTAATCATCGGAATTTAGGGACATTTCGAGCCTTGTATAAAGGTCGGTGGACTACTTGTTCTATTGTCAATTGGCTTTTAGCCGGAACCTCGTCGATCGGATTTATGTATCGAACTTGAGTCTAATGCGCATGTGCACTTATTTACACACGATCTTGCTCTACGATCCGTCTGCATCGGATTTTGACGATATATACTATAGTATTTCTAGGATATAATTAAAATAAGTGGCATGCATAAACGGATTCGAGTCGATGATTACTTAAATTGCATGTTTCATCATCAACAAAATCTCTCGTATCAACAAAAACAAAAGTTAGTGGGAGGCGCACAAAGTATTTTATGGTGCAACAATTCATCTATTGTGCACTATATAAAGGAAAGAGCAATATATCCAATGCATCCTTCAAAGCAAAGTGCACAAACCAAATACAAACTCACTACCCACGTACATTCGAACATTGCAAAGGAAACTAAATATGAAGGTGAATGCGGCGGCGCTGGTGGTGGTGGTGGTGGTTACATTGGTCATGATATTGAGTGGAACGATGGCGGAGGCGAGGGTGACGTGTAGTCCGGTGCAGCTGAGCCCGTGTGCGACCGCTATAACGAGTTCAAAACCACCTACAGGGTTGTGTTGTCAGAGGATAAGGCAACAAAAACCGTGCTTGTGCGCGTACATGAAGAACCCAGCCCTTAAGAAGTTCATCGGCAATCCTAACGCGCGTAGGGTTGCTAATCAGTGTAAAACGCCCTTTCCAAAGTGTTGAGTACCCTGACTTGACAAGTTTTATTTTTATTTTTTACGTGTAAGGAGGTTTGATGTCTCCACGCTTTTAGTACGTACAAAATAATCTTACTCCTGACTTGAGGAGGTCGTCATAACCGCATACTTCTATATATTTATGCTTAAGTTGATCAATAAGTAAGCCATGTTGGGTTACTTGGGTGTAATCTCAACCGTATTGCCATATATACTAATATATAATACCTTTGTTTTTAAGAGTTGGAACTAACTTTTTTTTTTTTCAATAGTAGCTAGCTAGGTGCATGTTCTATCGAAGGTTTCAATGTTAATGATTTAAAAAGACTATGTATACCGTCTTCGTTTTACTAACGGAAGAAAAGTCGTAATAATGGCGCTCAATGGACGCGCGACCAGTTTTATTTTACTTTAATACTTTCAAGGGAAAAAAAAAAAAAAAGTGCGCCGACGCAAATTTTTTAACATGGTTTTTTTAGATGTTTTATAACGTTTATTATTGTTGTGGATTTAAGGCGGGAAATTTTTTAGTTATTTTGGGCGTCAATGCGATGCCCGCGCCCTTTTTTTTTCTTATAACAAAATTTTGACGTCATCGTCATCCAACTGCATTCAAGTTGGACGCCAGCGCCATGTGAATTTTTCGATAACTTGTGAATTTAAAATCATTTAAATAATACGCTTTGGGTAAATTTTGAGAAATAATCCTCCACACAAGAATTTATTCAAGAATCAACGTTTTAAATGTGTTTAAATTGATGACTATTAGTAGGTTAAATTTGTCTTAAATAATAAAGTAAAAACAATATGTAACCCGTGTTCTTAGGATATTGTTTTATTCCGGTCCTTGTCCATTCTCGTCAATTGATTAGTTTTTCATTAATTTCAACTAGTCTGTAATTGAAAAAATCAGAAGAAAAGAAAAATAAGCAGTCCATGTTCTCCTATTTGTCTTAGCATTTGCTACTTTTCGAAAGTTTAACACCCTCGCTTCAGTTCGTTTGGAGAATCTGTTTTGCTTTAATTTTTCTATACGTCGTATCCTTGGCTTAAAAAAATTAATTTCACTTTAATTTTTCTATGTTTGTTTCAGAAATCACCAAGCGACAACTATCAACATTTTATTAGCATTTCAATGGTCACCGGAAATAATTTAGACGGAAATATTCAGGTAAAAGTGACGTCCTTGCTCCTTTCAACCCATTGAACGCTCAAGATAGTAGGTTTGTAGGCAAATACTAGAAGATGTTGTAACCTTGTAGTAAATTTTAGGTAGCTAAGCTTCTCTAATTCAAATTATTTATAGAATAAAGGCAAGATTTATCAATAAAAAAAAAACATCTTCATTTGACATTTTAGGGAATCATGAGAAGATGTGCTCAAGAAAGTTCGGGTTTCCATACAAATACGCTAAATTTAGTTATCAATGGCAAGATTCAACAATTAAAAACCAACTAAAACTACATGTTTGAGTTTATTAAAACAAAGGCAAGATTCAGCAATCGAAGAACATGAATATCTAATTTCCTTTTCTTTTTGTATTATAAGGACAACAAATGAAATAGTGAAACTTTATGGTCACCAATCAAAAAAGACGAAATCTTTAGGACACCAAACGAAATTTTCCAAATATAATCGGTTTTCAATGCTCAACACTACACCATGTTAGACATAAACCTATACAAGGATAGCATATATTATCTTTCCTATGTCTATACTACCATAACAACAAGTATATATTTATGTTAGGATTCTCCTCCATTGAGATCCTATTTTCAAGGAATATGATTAGCTTAGTTTCTCTATTTATACTCTCTTATGTACGTTGGTTCTAACAGGATTATCAATACAACTAGTGTAGTTCCCGTGCCAAGGCACGGGTATAATTTTAAATTTAATAAATAATTTTTTTTTAAAAGTTGATGTATCATAAAGTCTTAATTAAATAACTCAAAGAGAAGTTTAAACTTTAAAATTAAACTAACAATAATTCTAAATCAACAATAAAAAGACTAATATAAACCATATTACATATTATAACTTTGTGTCTCGTATACAATACAAAAGTGTAAAACTAAATTGATTCAATTAGACCATTTTTGAAGATGGTAAAGTGAAATGATATTTTTTTTTAAAGAAATTAAAATAAATTATAATTAAAATATAAACTTTAATATATAGTACTATAAAATTTTCAATTAAAAAAGATAATAGGTAGTTTTTTAAATTGTCTTGGAAAAAAAAATGTAACACTTATAATATATTTGTTGATTTAGTTATTATTTTCTAATTAATATAGGAACTATATATTTGCATGTTAAATATAAAATAATAAATTATCTAATAATCTTATAAATAAAAGTAAATAAGCAATTTTCAAAAATAATGAATAAGAATATCTTAAAAACATGTTTTTTTTGTAATCTCAAAAATATGTTGAAGATTGTGATAATATATAAATGGAAACAATATATTAATGTTTATTTTAGTTTATCAAAACTCAAAAATTTAAGAAAATGACATGTGGCAAAAAAATCTTTGAGGAAGAACCACATGAAAGAAAATGCTTTGACTTTAATAGTAGTATATAGATTACATATTATAACTTGAGTTAAATGGGCTATAAATGCACTTATTTTAATATTGATATAAAGTATGTAGGGTTGATTAATTAGTGGGACTAATTGTGTAGGTATAAATAGGTTTTTTTTAAAAAAAAATTTCACTCTTCTCGCTCTCCCCGCTCCCTTACTCTTCTCTCTTGGATCAAACCTATTGGTGATTTCGCCTGCGATTTCTACTCACCAGGTTCGTCTCCTTCGCTCCTCTTCTTTCTTCTTCTTCGTTCTAATTACGTGATTCACAATATTGTCTTCTACCTGTTTTAGTTTCTTCATCTTCTATTTGGCGATTTACTTTCTTCATCTTCGTTTTGACGATTCAGTTTCTTCATCTTCGATTCAGTCAACGACTAAGGTTAGTTTTACTCTTCTATTATTGTTTCTGTCGTGATTTTTGGTTTTATTGTTTATGCTTTGTTTTCTGTCGTCATTTCTCTTCACATTGTCCCGTGCGTCCATGTTTTGACCTATCCTCATCCTAAGTCATCAATTTCATGTCGTTGTCTTTCTTCCTAACACTATGTTGGACTTGCTTGTGAATAAATTAAACACACAACCTAGGGTTTGTTCCTAACACTAACTGAGGACTCTTCACTTCTTTTATTACGTCTTCACACTAACTGAGGACAATAGTCTTGGGTAATAGGTTTGAATTTCTCTTCACACTGTCCCGTGCATTTTTGGTTCCTAACACTAACTGAGGACAATAGTCTTGGGTAATAGGTTTGAATTTCTCTTCACACTGTCCCGTGCATTTTTGGTTCCTAACACTAACTTAGGACAATAGTCTTGGGTAATAGGTTTTAATTTCTCTTCACACTGTCCCGTGCATTTTTGCTTCCTAATACTAACTGAGGACAATAGTCTTGTGTAATAGGTTTGTCCATAACATAATTGTGTCTTATATAGTGTTTTCTTTAATGTACTTACCTTTGAATGTGTATTATTGTCTTTTTCTTTTTCTTGTTCTGTTTGTAATAGTCTTTTTTATTATTATTGGTTCTTCTTTGTTGTGTAATAGGCTTATGTTTTCTTATATGTTCTCAGGTAATATAATGTCTACTACAGATCAAGCATCTCTTCAAGATGAACCTGACACTTCAAAATCTGTAAGTCCTTTTATGTACTTGTTTCTGTTCAATATTTGTTGTGGAGCAGCTGGCTAACATCAATACAAATGAATACTTCTTTTACAATAGCTGCTTATAGATAGTTTGCAATTTATATATTGTTGTTTATGAATTTGTATATTTTCTTATACTTATTTCAGTTGAAGTTAAGCAAGTCCAGACCAAGCAGTTCAAAATCTTTTCAAGTGAGTACTTTTTGTACTCTCTATCTCTCATTTATTACCCAAATTAATTACTAATATTGTTTTTGTTTTTTGAAGTTTAATTATAAATTTACCGAGACCCCCTCTATTCAGAATTCCCGAATCAACAACTTTTCTCGAATGTCGTTGATTCCATTTCTCTTAGAAGGGTTGTCACCTCGTGACAAAATCATTTTCTCACATGGCATCTTTCAAGACATAATCAAAATGGGAGATAAGCTTCGAACTTCTAACAAGCTTATTCATTTTCTACTTCTTCGTCAAGTTGTTACCAACAGAAAAAAAAAATCTATGTGGTTTGGAATTGGTAACAAACTTTTACGATTTGGAATTATTGAGTTTGCTATCATTACTCGTCTTGATTGTTCAAAATCAGACTACTTTGACCAAATGCTAGTGGAGCATTGTGATATGAAAGATGCAGTTTGCCATAATAGATGCACAATTGCTCATCTTGAAGAGCTCTATAAAACTGAACCTGCAGAATCTCCGAATAAGTTGAAAATGGCTTTAATTTTGTTTGTTGAAGGAGTATTATTTTCTAGGGATAAGAAGACTATGATATCCCAGTTTGTTATTAATCTTGTGAATGATATGGATGCGTTTGACACTTTTAACTGGGGGAATCATGCTTTTTCCCATACTCTTCATTTTCTTCAATCTTGTGATCCCGCAAAGGAAAGAGCCATCTTGAACTATAACATAGGCGGCTTTCCTCTTGCTTTGCAGGTTCCGTTCTTTGTTACATTTTGTTTTATATTAGTCTCATTTTTATTTGCTTTATACTAATTTTTATAATTTTTAATGTTTCTAGATAATGGTTTTTGAGGCCATTCCATCGTTGGCTTCCTTGTTTGCACACATTGATCCGACTGCTAAAATACTTACTTTAAAGTATCAGTCACGTACCCAATCTAGGAAAGCTTTTGGGTATGGTGATATTAAGGCTGCTGTTTCTTCATTGGATGATGATAGTATAAAATCTTTTGAGTTTAGTGAACAGAATGATGACATGGATTGGTGGGATGATGAGTGTATGGATTCTAGACTTAAAGATTTATTTGAGTTGGGCTTGGATGCTTGTTCTGTTCAAATTGGTAATGCAATAAGTGAAGATGTCCAGAAACAAAGGTTTGTATAATTTCATATATTTAATTTATCTTAGTTTCAATTCACTTAATTTTCTCATTTTTTGACAGTTCTAAACAAATCAAAGTTTCGGTTGAACAAGAATCTAATGGGGATGATTTTGTTAACCCCCCTAAGAAACTTGTTGTTTCTAAACCTGTCCCCCAAAAACCAGCTGACAAGAAGACGAAGAAGACGAAGAAGACAGCATTCCAGGAGGCTGATATGTCCGCTCCTGCATCTCATTCTTCACGGTAAATTTTACATTCTTAGTTATTCTGTTGATTTTGGTTATAGTTATTAGATTAAATGTTTTGTAATATATTTTTAGTTACCCAATCAAGTCTAAGACCAAGGCTCTTGTTATTTCACCTGCTGAACCTATTGAGCCTTCGGAACCTTCCGAGCCTGCTGCGAAGAAGGAATCGAAAAAAAGGAAGGTTGTTTCTCATTCTTCCCGGTAATAGTTCATAAGGTTTGGGTAAAAGGTTGGGTAATACAGATTGCTAACAAAGTTGTATTTTTTTTGATTTTGTAGTTACCCCAAAAGGTCTAAGGGTAAGGCTCCCCAGATTGCCTCAGTTGCTGATGATCAGGAGCCTGTTGATCCCGCAATTGACACAATTGGTGGTGATGATGCTACGTGAGTATATATTTTACTCAGTATTTTATATCTTTTTTACAAGTGTAATGTAATAAAAAAAAAATTATTCTTCACTGCAGTGTTGGGACTACACCATCTTGGGTAACATTAGTTCTTGATCAACTGAATGAAGTGAAGAATGTGCAGCTTCAGTTGGCTGAACAACTTCAACTTCAAGGGAATACAATTGAAGATTTAGTTTCTTACTCTAGAGATTTAGGTGTTCTCTATGAGAAAATTGATACTGAAATATTTTCGTTTAGTAATCGTACTGTTACCAAACTTAAGTCCTGGATTGAATCAAAAAATGTAATTAAAACAGCTTCTACCGGGGATGCTTCTTCGTCTAAGCAACCCGACCATGCTGCAGTTGAAGTTGGAAATCTTGAAGACGAGGAAGACAAGGAACCTCAAGCTGCAGCAGGTGAAGTGGCCAATGTTGAGGACGTGGAAGACAAGGAACCTCAATCCGTTGCAGTTGAACTTTGCAATGTAGAAGGCAGTGAAGGCAATGCCAATGTCAATATTGTTGATGTTGGAAAATCTAAGGTATATGCATATACTTGGGTAACACTATAACTTATGTACTTATGTTATAATTCTGTTTTTTTATCTTTTTCAATTTGCAGGATATTGCTCCAGATGAACAACCAAAACTGAGGGTTAGTTGTTTACGCAAAGAAAGCCAGTTCAAAAAGACCCCTTTTAGGAGCAAAGTTAAGTTGCCTAAGGTTCCAAAACACAACTTTCTCTCCACGATAGAACGTGAATCATTGTACAAGTTCATTAAAGCTCCGGATGACAAAGCTCGCATTCAAAGATATATTCATCCTTTGTCTGCAAAGACTTTGGAAGCCGTATTAAAAAAGGGCGGCTGGATTTGGGATAAGGTAACACATTTATTTTGTTACCCAATGCACAGTTTTATTGTTTTATTTATACTTGAATTCTGTTTTTTGGTGTTATCCTTTTTCAGCAAATAGATGAGCTTATTATGCTTTTACGCAAAGCTGTGATCGAGTATCCCGAAATCTATGGCCGTGTTGCCATTTTAGGCTGTAACTGGGCAGATGCATGCAGCGAAATATATTTTAAGGAATTTTCTGAGGTAGGTGCTGATGCCTACGAAGATTTTGGTGGGAAGCTGTATGATATATTAACAGGAGATCAACCGGCATTTTTCCGGAAGAATTTATACGATGTTGATGTCATCTATTCTCCATATCACATACTTGGTAACCACTGGGTTGCATTGGAGATCAACCTCCTTCATTGGTGCATTTATGTATGTGATTGTCAGCCCGGTCTGATCACCGATGCCAAACTGCTTGATTTGTTAAAGCCTCTTTCTTGTATGTTGCCTCATGTGTTGAGGCTTCATGGGAAGCATTCAAGGCTCGGTGATAATTTGACAAAGCAGTTCAAGGTTGCAAGGAAGGCAAACTGCCCAATAAATATAGATGGGTATGTATACATTTTCTATCAATTTACCTATATAAATTTATTTATAAATTCATTATGGTTTCAAATTAAACTATTGTTATATTTTAGGGGAAGTTGTGGAATTTTCACAGTCAAGTACATCCAGTACTTGTCATCTGGCCGTGATGATTTATCGATGATCAATGACGATTATGTTGCTGCCTACAGAGAACAGCTTGCCAATGTACTTTTTGTAAGGGATTGGCATAAGCCTTATGAGATGCAGTAACTTGGATTGATGCTGCCACATTTTGAAACTGTTGTGTTTTGTTGTATATTTTGATGATTGATGTAGTCACATTCTGAATCTGTTGGGTTTTGGTGTATATTTTGATGTAGTCACATTCTGATTTCTCGACATTTGAATGATTTCCGAATATTTACTTATGAACTAGTTATGTCTTGCTTATAAATGTAGTGAACTAGTTATGTTTTGCTTTTAAAACTAGTTATGTCTTAATTTTTGAACATCTACGTTTTGTTATCAAACTTGATAACATTTTTTAAGATTGGGTAATAAAGTTGGGTATCAAAGTTCTTAAGGTTGGGAAATAAAGTTGGGTAATATAGTTGGGTAACAAAGTTCTTAAGGTTGTGTAATAAAGTTGGGTAATATAGTTGGGTATCAAAGTTGTTAAGGTTGGGTAATAAAGTTGGGTAACAAAGTTGGGTAACAAAGTTCATAAGGTTGTTGGGTAACAAAATATGGTATCACAGTTGCTAAAAGTTCATAAGTTTGGGTAACAACGTTGGGTAATAACGTTTGGGTAACAAATTCTGTTAACAGTTATTTACGTTGGGTAATAAAGTGGGTTACTATTTTTGATGTTGGGTAACAAAGTACGGTATCAAAGTTGTGTTAAAGTTCATAAGGTTACCATTCATGAAGTTTGTGTACTAAGTTTATGTAAAAGTTTGGTAACTGTTTTTAACTTTTAAATCATTGGGTGACAACAACTTGTGTTTTTAACTATTAACAAGTTTGAACTATTAGTTACATGCTTAAGTATTAAAAATATTATCAAAGAAACGATTTCACTTGTGTAACAATAATTTTCATTACAAATCTGTAAAAACATACTCCGAAACTTCCTCAAAAAATCTGTAAAAACGAGTCCATAATCCACTTCCTACTCATCCAAACAACTTACTTTGGTTGATTTGTACAAGTCTTTTTGTTATGTCCAACTATACCACAACAACTACATTTCCTCTTGCGATCCTTTTCCCATGAAGCTTTAATCCTAGCTTTTGGCATTCTTCCAGTCCTTTTACGCCTTTTAGGAGGCTCACATGCCAACATTGCAGTTTCCAAAGGAACATTCCATTCCGATTTGTTAGGTACAGGATATATTGTTTCCACATACCCAACCTTCTAATTTTCACAAGTGTAATATTTTACAATGAGGGAAGATGGGTTTTGATTCACACGTTTGGTTGCAGCTATGGCATGAATACATGGAATTTCTTCAACGTCGAACTCGTGACATGTACAACATCGTAATTCCAAACAAACTATTTCACGTTCTTCTCCCTTTCGTACTTCAAACTGCAATATATTCGCATCCATCACGTAAACAAAGTAGTCTGAACACTCTACAAACCTCTTTTGGATTTTTTCTTCAATATTTGGAGGAGCTAAATATACTCAAGCATTAGATTTCTTACGACGCTCTGCAAACCATAACACATGAACTGTCTAATCTCATCCAACAATGCTAAAACTGGATACTCCCTTCCATCCTTCAAAACTTTATTCACACTTTCAGCATTGTTACTGGTCATAATGTTGTACCTTTTAGCCGGAGAGAATGCAAGCGCCCATGTTGAAATGTCAATCTCTTGAAGTAACTCTCCAACCCTCGGTTTCTCCTGTCAGATACCCAATGAACTAGGTGAATCAAGAAATATAACTTAAAATAAAATACATATAGAAATTGATTGTTAAGATAAATGAAACTTACCATTGTTATATTATTAAGTAGTTCCATGCACTTCACCTTTTTATAACTCTTTGCAGCATCTATGAACATTCCCAAGACTCTGTTTGATGTTGTCCTCTTTCTAAGATTCCCTTTAATATGCCAAATACAAAATCCATGGAATGCTCTTTCATAGTGGGTTGCAATGCCTTTTTTTATAGAATTATGTCTATCAGAAATAAACACTTGTTCAATGTCGTCCGGTATGATCTGCTTCATGTTTCTGAAAAAGTATTCCCACGAGGCATCATTTTCCCCATCAACGATCGCAAATGCAATCGGGTATATTTGTTGATTTGCATCTTGTGCACATGCAAGTAACAACACTCCTCCATACTTTCCTTTCAAATGAGTACCGTCTACTGTAATCACCTATATTTAATTTGTCATTTGTTATATTTTTAACAACATAGCTAAATATAAGATACCCAACATATTATATGAACGAATAATTGAAGGACATTTCTTACCTTTCGCATTGCTTGATATCCTCTAATAGATTGCCCAAAGGCTAGAAATATTTGAATCGATTATTATCATCACGTTCCAAATGAACAACGGTTCCTGGGTTGGAATACATCAACATGTATAAGTAAGACGGCATTCCATTGTAATTATCCTCTGACGTTCCTCTTATCATGTCTTTCACAGCTTCTTGTGCTTTCTAACACTTCCAGTAGCTAGCATCAACATGGTGTAGACTTTTCATAACAGTGATAATTTGATTGACCGAAGGTAATGTATTTGTATCACCATACCTATACAATACATACACATTAACATAACATAACATAGTATAACAAGTTTGGTAACAGGAATAGGTAACGTGGATTTATATCAACATATCAAACAATAAATATTTGGTAACACAATTGCATTTAAATATATTGTGTATTAAGGTTGGGTAACATTCATACGTATCAGTATTAATGTTGGGTAACATTA
This sequence comes from Fagopyrum tataricum, assembly GCA_002319775.1. Taxonomy (NCBI): domain Eukaryota; kingdom Viridiplantae; phylum Streptophyta; class Magnoliopsida; order Caryophyllales; family Polygonaceae; genus Fagopyrum; species Fagopyrum tataricum. The sequence goes on along the minus strand of CM008285.1, from coordinate 44,697,535 downwards.
TTGGGTATGAAAAGATAAATTTAAATCTAACATTTTGTAATCTACTTGGGTAATAACATATTGGGTAACATTCTTGTGTATTAAACTATTGGGTAATTAAACTATTGGGTAACATTATTGGGTATGAAAAGATAAATTTAAATCTAACATTCTGTAATCTACTTGGGTAATAACATATTGGGTAACATTCTTGTGTATTAAACTATTGGGTAATTAAACTATTGGGTAACATTATTGGGTATGAAAAGATAAATTCAAATCTAACATTCTGTAATCTGCTTGAGTATTAACCTATTGGGTAACATTCTTGTGTATTAAACTATTGGGTAATTAAACTATTGTGTAACATTATTGGGTATGAAAAGATAAATTTAAATATAACATTCTGTAATCTGCTTGGGTATTAACCTATTGGGTAACATTCTTGTGTATTAAACTATTGGGTAATTAAACTATTGGGTAAAATTATTGGGTATGAAAAGATAAATTCAAATCTAACATTATGTAATCTGCTTGGGTATTAACCTATTGGGTAACATTCTTGTGTATTAAACTATTGGGTAATTAAACTATTGGGTAACATTATTGGGTATGAAAAGATAAATTCAAATCTAACATTTTGTAATCTGCTTGGGTATTAACCTATTGGGTAACATTCTTGTGTATTAAACTATTGGGTAACAATATTGTATGTTGTATTGGGTAACAATCTTGTGTATTAACCTATTGGGTAACATTATTGAATACAAACTACTTGGGTATTAACCTATTTGGTAACAAGTTTTGGTATTAATATATCAATGTCTTTGGTAATAGTCTTGCATATAACATAATTTGGTATTCAAACATATGGTTACAAAATTAAGTGTTGACATAAAATGAAGGTTGGATATTACTTACATTGCTTTCACCTTTTTAGCTATGACATAAAATGAAGGATTCCTCTTGTTTATCCTCCTCAAGTGCATTGAACAAGTGTGTGTTTTTTCAAACACTGTTGTGATAAAGGTTGATGATTTGCCTTGCATTGTGAAACACACCCTCCATTTGCACTCTTTGTCAATACACCTTGTTGTTACCGACCTCTTTCTTGATTTCGCTATTCTGTATTGAGAACATTCCACTATTGCATTTAAACACAATGAGTTCTTCACTTTTTCTTGTTCTTGTAAGTTTTGCCTTTCATAATTTTCCAATCTTTTATTAACCAATCTTCTGTAACCCAATCTTCTGTTTGACGCTCTACATCCATTGTTTGTGATACAAGTGCCAAAACTTCCTTAATTGGCTCTTCCACAATTTCATCTTCCACAATTTCATTACCCAAATAATATCCAACTTCAACTGTTTTGATACACAACGGAATACTCCAAGAAAACTTTTCCATTTTATTAATTTCCACAAAAGCTTCAAAATCCTCTAATGTATTAACATCAAATGGACGGAGTGAGCAATTGAAAGGATTCTTGTACGATAACTCAACTTCAAACGTTGATGTACATATTTTGAACTGTGAGACAATAAAATTCTTTAGACCATCAAATGAAATTCCTTCTTCAACAATCAATGACTTACTTGAGATATTTCCAACAAAATTCCATTCTCCATCCCCAACTACCCAATTGCCTCCAAATATGCCGTAACGTATAGAAACGTCATTCCTGTATAACAAATTTTCATTATATATTCATCAACAATAACTATGATATATAAAATATAAGTTGTTACACATTTGCCTTCAAATTTATCTTCATTTGTTACCCAACTATACTCAGCAACACTTTACACATCTTAATACCATAATTCAGCATCATTTGTTACCCAACTATACTCAACAACACTTTACACATCCTAATATCATAACTTAGCTTCATTTATTACCCAATTATACTCAGCAACACTTTACACATCTTAATACCATAATTTAGCTTCATTTATTACCCAACTATCCTCAGCAACAGTTTACACATCTTAATGTCATAATTTAGCTTCATTTATTACCCAACTATCCTCAGCAACAATTAATTGTTAAAAGTGGATTTGATTCATATATTAATAGAAATAGTACATTTGTAGCATATGGTGTTAAATTAATTGTTATATATAAATATTTTAAGAAATAACACTTAATTGTTAAAAGTGGATTTAATTAATTCTTTTTTTTTGTAACGCTAAAATTTGTTATGGATGTGATTCTAATCTGTTATACATATCTCAGGTAACAAAAAAGATGATTGAAAGGGATGAATTTAATTAAGATTTGATTTTAATATTTCGTTAAATAATTTTGTAATGAATAAACTTAATTAATATTTTGGTGGGCTATGATTAGTTGCTAAAATGACACGTAGCAGTGAGTATTTTTCTGCGTGACACGTGGCAAGGAGTGTTACTCCTATAATATATATAAGATATAGATAATTCTAAATCAACAATAAATAAAAGACTAATTTAAACAATATTTCATATTATAACTTTGCGTCTCGTATACAATACAAAAGTGTAAAGCTAAATTGATTCTATTAGACCATTTTTGAAGATGGTAAAGTGAAATGATATTTTTTTTCAAGAAATTAAAATAAATTATAATTAAAATATAAACTTTAATATATAGTACTATAAAATTTTCAATTAAAAAAGATAATAGTTAGTTTTTTAAATTGTCTTGGAAAAAAAATGTAATACTTATAATATATTTGTTGATTTAGTAATTATTTTCTAATTAATATAGGAACTATATATTTGCATGTTAAATATAAAATAACAAATTATCTAATAATCTTATAAATAAAAGTAAATAAACAATTTAAAAAAATGATGAATAAGAATATCTTAAAAACATGTTTTTTTTTGGAATCTCAAAAATATGTTGAAGATTGTGATAATATATAAATGGAAACAATATATTAATGTTTATTTTAGTTTATCAAAACTCAAAAATCTAAGAAAATGACATGTGGCAAAAAAATCTTTGAGAAAGAACCACATGTAAGAAAATGCTTTGGCTTTAATAGTAGTATATAGATAGTTCTAAATCAACAATAAAAAAAGACTAATTTAAACAATATTACATATTATAACTTTGCATCTCGTATACAGTACAAAAGTGTAAAGCTAAATTGATTCTATTAAACCATTTTTTAAGATGGTAAAGTGAAATGATATTTTTTTTCAAGAAATTAAAATAAATTATAATTAAAATATAAACTTTAATATATAGTACTTTAAAATTTTCAATTAAAAAAGATAATAGGTAGTTTTTAAAATTGTCTTGGAAAAAAATGTAACACTTATAATATATTTGTTGTTTAGTTATTATTTTCTAATCAATATAGGAACTATATATTTGCATGTTAAATATAAAATAATAAATTATCTAATAATCTTATAAATAAAAGTAAATAAACAATTTTCAAAAATAATGAATAAGAATATCTTAAAACAATATATTAATGTTTATTTTAGTTTATTAAAACTCGAAAATCTAAGAAAATGACATGTGGAAAAAAAAATCTTTGAGGAAGAACCACATGAAAGAAAATGCTTTGGTTTTAATAGTAGTACTAGTGTATTACCCGTGCCTTGCACGGGAATTTAATAAAAATATTATTTGTTATTATATTTCTTTAAGGATTATATATAAACTATTTTTTGTCATTAGATAGAGTATATAATAAGTAATAAATATTTGTACACTTTACCTATGATATTATATAATACATTAATAAAATATCTAACCGTATAATAATTCATATTTTGATTTTTCTCCCCCTTATTATATTGATTCATATATTAATAGAAATAGTACATTTGTAGCATATGGTGTTAAATTAATTGTTATATATAAATATTTTAAGAAATAGCACTTAATTGTTAAAAGTGAATTTAATTAATTCTTTTTTTTTTGTAACGCTAAAATTTGTTATGGATGTGATTCTAATCTGTTATACATATCTCAGGTAACAAAAAAGGTGATTGGAAGGGATGAATTTAATTAAGATTTGGTTTTAATATTTCGTTAAATAATTTTGTAATGAATAAACTTAATTAATATTTTGGTGGGCTATGATTAATTGCTAAAATGACACGTAGCAGTGAGTATTTTTCTGCGTGACACGTGGCAAAGAGTGCTACTCCTATAATATATATAAGATATAGATAATTCTAAATCAACAATAAAAAAAGACTAATTTAAACAATATTACATATTATAACTTTGCGTCTCATATACAATACAAAAGTGTAAAGCTAAATTGATTCTATTAGACCATTTTTGAAGATGGTAAAGTGAAATGATATTTTTTTTCAAGAAATTAAAATAAATTATAATTAAAATATAAACTTTAATATATAGTACTTTAAAATTTTCAATTAAAAAAGATAATAGGTAGTTTTTTAAATTGTCTTGGAAAAAAAAATGTAACACTTATAATATATTTGTTGATTTAGTTATTATTTTGTAATTAATATAGGAACTATATATTTGCATGTTAAATATAAAATAATAAATTATCTAGTAATCTTATAAATAAAAGTAAATAAACAATTATCAAAAATAATGAATAAGAATATCTTAAAACATGTTTTTATTTGGAATCTCAAAAATATGTTGAAGATTGTGATAATATATAAATGGAAACAATATATTAATGTTTATTTTAGTTTATCAAAACTCAAAAATCTAAGAAAATGACATGTGGCAAAAAAATATTTGAGAAAGAACCACATGTAAGAAAATGCTTTGGCTTTAATAGTAGTATATAGATAGTTCTAAATCAACAATAAAAAAAGACTAATTTAAACAATATTACATATTATAACTTTGCGTCTCGTATACAATACAAAAGTGTAAAGTTAAATTGATTCTATTAGACTATTTTTGAAGATGGTAAAGTGAAATGATATTTTTTTTAAGAAATTAAAATAAATTATACTTAAAATATAAACTTTAATATATAGTACTTTAAAATTTTCAATTAAAAAAGATAATAGGTAGTTTTTTAAATTGTCTTGGAAAAAAAATGTAACACTTATAATATATTTGTTGATTTAGTTATTATTTTCTAATTAATATAGGAACTATATATTTGAATGTTAAATATAAAATAATAAATTATCTAATAATCTTATAAATAAAAGTAAATAAACAATTTTCAAAAATAATGAATAAGAATATCTTAAAAACATGTTTTTTTTGGAATCTCAAAAATATGTTGAAGATTGTGATAATATATAAATGGAAATAATATATTAATGTTTATTTTAGTTTATCAAAATTCAAAAATCTAAGAAAATGACATGTGACAAAATAATCTTTGAGGAAGAACCACATGAAAGAAAATGCTTTGGCTTTAATAGTAGTATATCGATTCATTATCAAATATCAATACTCTACATAGTATTAGTGTGTTGATCCTCAACAACAACTCAAACACGCTCCTCCGTCGATCCTCTATTCTCTCTTCCGTTGCACTCATGGCAAAAAACAACCATGCCTCTAACACCATTCCAAATGAGCATGAATCATCCTCTCCTTGGTTGTTGTCTCTTTCCCAACATAACAAAACTCAACTCCACAAATTACCTTGCTTGAAAACTCCAAATAAGTGCGATGCTTGTCGGATATGGCTGTCTAAATTTATTGATGGCTCACATCCACCTCCAGACAACACCATCACTGACAATGCCACTCCTTCTGCAATTGTACCTAATCCAAAGTATCTATCTTGGATTCGCCAAGATAAACTACTGTTTGGAGCCCTCATAGGCACGCTCACTCCAACAATCGTTGCGCTCATAGCCATGACTGACTCGTCCAACGCCTTATGGGATCATCTTGCTCGGCTTTATGCCAATCCAACTAGGGGGCATATCAAACAAGTCAAATATCGACTTAAAAATGTCACAAAAGGCTCATCCTTCATCACTGAGTATATGTAGGTTATCAAACATCTTGCAAACCAACTCACTCTTCTTGGTAAACCTCTCGATTAAGATCTCACAGACCGTATACTAAATGGTCTCGACTCAGACTACCAATCCATAATTGATGTTGTCGACACTAGAGACACACCCATCTCGCATGAAGAACTTCTAGAAAAGCTCATCAACAAAGAGCTCATGCTTCGTCATAAAACAAACAACATAACCTTCCCTACCACTGTCAATGCTACATATCACAAAAATTCCAACTCTAATTGATAACATGATTTATCGACCTATTTTAGTAGAGCATATAGGTAGTTTTTCCCTTTCCGCGTGCATGTTTTATCCTTAGTTTGTGTCTTTTATGCATATTTAGTGTTACTTTGCAAGTATAGATGTCTACAAATTAACTCTTTTGGTGTCTTTGTAGGTGATTTGACGCATTTTGGAGCTAAAACAATGCATTTTTGAGGATCAAGCCTCGGAGTGGATGCTTAGGAGCAATCATACGAGCTAAGGAAAGGAGAAGAGATGATTTTGGAACGAACGAGACAAAGTGCCCGAGTAAAGAAACATCTCGGCCGAGATCCATCTATCTCGGCCCGTGATGGAGGTACTGTTCACATATCTCGGACCGAGATCCCGGGTTACTTGACCGAGATCCCTACGATGCTGAAGATCGAAGACGAAATCTCGGCCCCGACCTGATCAATCTCGGCCCGAGATGCCACCCGAGATTCTTCCCTAAGCGTCGATTTTATTTTATTTCGGACTTTTTAGCTCAGCCCGTGTCTTTCGACAAGTCTTAGGTTCTAAAAGTAGGGTTATGAATACTGAAAAGGAGTCTATGATTTTGTGCCTGTTTTGTGCTCGATAAGCTCGGTTAGTTAGAAAGTTTGTTTAGATTCGATTGTTAGAAGGAGAATTCTTCTCCTACCTTTCTTCTTTGCTCCATTTTCACCATTGTTAGATCAATAGTTAGGAATGAAGATCCAACCTTTTTCGTATGTTTGGAGTTTTATTTGAGATTGACAAGTTAAAGACAATTTGTTTTGAGATTCAATAAAGTTGGGTACTTTCTTCATCCTTTTTTCCTATTTCATTTGTGTGCTTTCTTTTATTACTTTGATTTCAAGTTTTGATATGAATATCATTGGCTAGGAACCTTTTGTGGTTCCAAGATAGTTAGAGATTTTTTTATACCTTGGACTATGATGGATTAATTGTTCCTTATAATTGGTGATTACATCACTTTAAATCCTTTGTAACACCCCAAATACGTAAGACTCGGAGTGCTACTGGGGTAGGATATCACAATGGAACCTGACCCTAGCCTGACAACAAATTCACTGAATCTTACAACAAGGCATCAATAGATTAAAACAAAACATAAAACTGATATATATATATATATACATATCAAAAAGGTGATACAAGGTACTACTGAGTACAAAATCAAAACATGAATCCGTACAACGTAAATAACCCATATCCCACGAGTACGCCCAGTGTACGGAACTCTCAGCAGATCACCCCTCTGGATCACTCTGCAGCTCTCCTAACCTGCAAAGGATCTACAATTTCACTGGACCTTTCAACAACGGCACAGAATAAATGTGACACAAGGAATGTATATATAATAAATGTATATGAATATATGAATATATGTGACACGAGGAATGTATATATAATCATCGCCTCTGCGTGCAATAGCTGTAACACCCCAAATCCGCGGGACTCGGGGGGCTACTGGGTGAGACCGCATAATGGGTCCTGACCCTTAGCCTGACAACAATTTCACTGGACCTTTCAACAACAGCACAGAATAAAGGCGGAAAACTAAAATTACGTTTTTAATGTATGCGGAAAAGCGAAATGTAAAGTACAACTGGGAAACTCAGCCGAGTCCTCAAAACAACATAATACGATACAAAGTTAAGTGCGTCAGCATTCATTAAACAACAACGTGAAAACATGACTCAAAATATTCCCCGTCCTATAATGTACGGGGACCCTGGCTGTCCACTCCTTCGCCTCACTCGGTGGCGTCCCTAACCTGCATGTCATCTAAATAGGCGGTTTAAAACCGTTAGCTAATATTCTACGCATTAGAATAACAGTGAAGGCACAAACACATATAATACACAAAACATAAATCACGCAAGTCCGGTTTATTATCTTTATTTGTTAACTCGTATCCCGTTCTAATTCAACTTCGGTTGTGACACGAGACCCCAATGGTCTCGCCTCGGTCCCTTACCGGCAAGGAATGGTACGGATGCCTCCGTCCATCTAACCCGCCGGGCTAGTCGCTGAGAACCCCCTGGGCTTCCCAAGAGCCAGGCAGTACTGCCACCGCCCGTTATCATACACTTGGGCCAAACAGAATTATATGGTCGGTGATCCTAATTTACTGGTTTAATAGTTATTACGTATGCAAAATCACACACCACCAAACACACGTCATGCTAATACGGAAAATACGCGCTAAGTAAGTCCGGGGACTTACCTCGTCCCAACGCTAACTCTCAAGACACTCCTGCTTCCCTCGGGAAGAACACAAAACCTGCTCATCGCAAGATACATATATCAAAACTCGCTCACTCGAGAAGTCTAGGACTTCTACCCAAATGATCTATACAAGATCATTTGATTCCCATTCTAGAATCACATCCTAGAATTTATCATGCTCATAATCCAACACTTATAAAAGTCCACGGGGTCTAGCACGTCTATCACGTTTTCCTAAAGTCCGAAAATCTAACTTTTAAGGAATTTACGGTTTTGACCCCGAATTTCCTTAAAATCCTAAAATGGTCAGAAGGGCCTCTAAACTTCCGGAAAATATTTAACTACATTTATTATCAATTAAACGACTCTAGTCGGTTACTAAAGATTTCCGAACTTCCGGTTCGAGAAGAAAATCCTTAAGAAAGTATTAAGCGTCACCTAGATTTCTCGATACTTTGTCCTCGATTTAACCACGTCAAACATTCTTCAAAAATTCCGAAATAATTCCTACGCATACTAGGCCATGACTACAACATACGGGAAGCATCAGTACTTCCCAAATCCACAACAACTAAACCGCACAAAAACATCAAGATCTCCATCCTAACATGCGAGTTCTAGGAAACCGATTTTCTTCTAACTTTCCAAGGTCATAACTATTGATCCAACCGTTGGATCGTCCTAGAATTTTAACATGTTATATATTGCTATGCCATCTACAATATATCCGAAAATCAGCCGTTGAATGTGATTAAAACGTACCGAAATGAGGTCCGAAGTCGGGGATTCGCACACGAGGAAAACTCGAGATCCGGGCTCGATTTCCAACAGCCACACGGCTGTTCCGGCTCGAGGCGGCGGCGGCAGCAGGGAGGCACATGAGCAGGGGCGGCAGGGACGGCAGGGTCTCGGCCGAGATGCCTACGGCTCGGCCGAGATCCAGGCGTGGCTCGGCCGAGATAGCCAGGCGAGGTGCAGAAGCTTCTCTGCAGCGGCGCTCCTGTGGTGGCGAAGGGGAAGGCCGGCGACGGCTTCTCCTGGGGTTGCTCGGCTCGGTTCGAAGGAGGAAGAGGCTCGCTCCACAGATCCACGAAGCGCAGAGGGCGAGGGCTAGGACAGGCGGCGTGGCGAGGGCAGCTAGGCCGGCAGTGGCGCGGCGACGGCGAAGCTCCCTTGGCGGCTGCAGGTTCTTGGCTTCGCTTGTCCAGACGAGGAGGCTCGAGGGAGTTGGTTTACTGGGCTGTAGGGGTGAACGAGAGCGAGAGAGGAGAAGAACGATGGCGGAGATGGAGGATGGAGTGAGGAAGGGAGGTTGTGTGGGGACGAGACAAGGGAGCAGCGGGGTGAGCGAGGGGTCGACCGTGTGCAGGGGAGCAGGCTAGAGGAGGGCGGCAGAGGTGTAGAGCCTGGCCTAGGCAAGCCGCAGGCTAGGCGTAGCTCACGTGAAGAAAAAACAAAGGGAGGGGGGGTGGGCTGGCAGTCCAGCGTGGAGGTGTGGGCCCGGGGAGCTGCTCACGTGGAAAAGAAAACGAGAGAAGAAAGAAAAGAAAGAAATAGAGGATCGGGATTGGATCCCGTAAAATAATCCCGTAACGAACGCTACGGTCGGGAAAAATTCCCGATCATTTCCGTAAAAATAATTTACGGGTTGCGGGTCGGAAATAAATTCCGAACATTTTCTTGGGATAATTTACGGAAAGAGAATAATTCGATAATTTATTTCTAAAATTCTCGATCATTGTTATATTTTCAAATTTTCCGGACTTTACAACTAACACTCCTAAAAAAAAGTTTCGTCCCGAAACTTGCTAGACCCCATCACTCTCCATATACCCGTCTCGTAAACACGCGAAACTCTATCGGTTCTAAGCCAAGTCTAAGCATGGCAATCATATCACGACCTCGCAAGGTACTCATACATCAACCACAATCGCACGACATATAAAGTAAACAAGAAAGATCTCGGGACGAACCCGAGGTCCTACCGATGTCACTAACTCTGCGTAAAACTGTCCTATCGAAGTCCCTACACGTGCGTAAAACCCAGGATAGTTCCTACGGATACTATCCTCCGTATCCCATGTAAATTCCTGTAAAAATCCGTTTTCTCTACTCCCGATCCGATGGTACGCCATTACGTCCCTAACGTTTCAATAGTCCGCCTGCTCCTATGATAACTGCGGTGCCTCTCCCCGGGACACCCTGCCCCGGATCCTCATCCAAATGGGGCATCTCTCTTGCCTCTGCAGGATTTCTCTAGATAGGTCAAGTAATACCTCTAGCTCGGCTAAACGACCGTCCGTATCCGGGAACCGGATATCCAACTCCCAACCTATGAAATCCCTCTACAACCGTGGCTGCACCGTAAGCCGAGCTATATAGCCTCCTCTGGCGGTTATTCAACTCCTGCTGAGTGAATATATCCTTCAAACTCTTATGGTCTGTGAAGATTTGACACGTCGCCCCGTACAAGTACTGTCGCCCGATCTTGGGGCATGAATCACTGCCGCTTAACTCAAGATCATGGGTAGGGTAATTCTCCTCATACGGCTTCAGCTACTGAGAAGTGTACGCCATAACTCTACCTCTCTGCATCCGACGCACCCCAATCCTAGCTTGGAGGCGTCACTCTACACCACGAAACTCTTTATACCCTCTGGTTGGGCTAAAGCTGGAGCGGAGGTCCTCCTCCTCATCAGCTCCTCGAAACTGTGTTGCCGAGGCTCGGACCAGCCGAACATGGTGGACTTCCTTAACAAGGAAGTGAATGGTCGTGCAATCCAGGAGGAACCTTCAACAAAACGGCGGTAGTACCCCGCTAAGCCCAAGAATTGCGCACCTCCTTGACCGTCCTAGGAGGCGGTCATGATGAAACAGACTCCATCTTCGCCGGGTCAACCATGACACCCTCGGCGGAAACTATATGAACCTACAATGCCACATTGAGAGCTTAGCGTAGAGCTCTCTATCCCGGAGGACTCGAAGCACCGTCCTCAAGTGTCCCTCATGATCCTTCCTACTCCGGGAGTAGTAGGTGTTCTCGGCGGTTATGCCAACCGGTAACACTTTCCCAATTTGCTCTAAGATCTCAAAAGTTCCGGGGTATCGGAAACTCGACTTCCTTCTCGGGTCTTTCTCACTATGACATTTCCATTATATTTCTTCTTTGGTTATCTTTAACAAAGGAGATTGAACTTCCAATTTACACCGTTAGCTCTGGTTCTTGTCAAACCAACCCTTGTTGTTACGTTCCCTCCATTCTTGTTACAAGTACTAAGAAATTACAGAATTACTTTGCTTCAGACTGCTTCTACTAACGGGACGCGTATGTTATAACTTTCCCCTCGTCTCTCCATACTCAATCAAGACTATGTCTTGAAGAACCACTTGTATTCCTCAACCCGATCATACCCCGAGATAATTTCAAAACAGTTGCCCCATGATTCTCCTCTTAACTCCCACAACTCCATTGACCATTTTTGTCCCACTCGATGCTTCATCGTCATCCCGAGTCAACTGGTCATACAACTTCTCTCTTCTTCGAGAGTAGACCAGAAGGTCCTATTCGGGCATTAGTAAGCCCATATGGAATCACTACAACTCGTAGTGGCCATGGTTTGTCCGGAATGTCATGTTTGCTCCATCCCGATCTCGACTTCTCTATTGGCGATAGTTAAGCCTTACTCGTTTTTAGAAGAGATCACCGACCCTTGCCACCGGCCGAATAGATCATCTCTATGTCATGAGGAGGTACTTGTCCTTGATGGTGACTCCGTTCAACTCCCGGTAACCAATGCGTAGCCCCCTAGGGTCCGTCCTTCTTCTTGACGAGGAGGCCCGGTGCACTCTGAGGCAAACGCTTGAGCGTATGAAACCCTTCTCGGTTAACTCATCGAGCTGCTTCTTCAAAGATATCTCATCAATTAGTTTCTCCTTGATAGTCTTTAACAAAGGCGGTAATTCCCATTATCTGACCTTGATTCTTTGCCAAACCATACCTCTTTGTCAACGTTCATCAAATCCTGTTGCAACTCAGGTTGCGCAGTCACACACTAGCATCTTCCCTTGCGTCGTTTTCCTACTAAGTGTGTGTAACAACATTAGTCCTCTTAGGATGATATAAAAATATCTATATCAAGGTCCTTTAACAACTCTAACCATCTCTTCGGCCCCTTATTTTACTCCTGGTGAGTAAAAGCTACACTATAAGTTCCAAGTAATGAGTGGGGTAATTTACTTGTACGGCTTCATCTGGCGAGATGCATTAGCTATCACTTTGTCATTTTTCATTAATACACAATCAAGCCTTGTCCTGTGCATCACTGTAAACTGTAAGCTCACCGGTACCTAGCGGGTAACGTAAAAAAATCGACTCACTTGTAAATCTTCTCTTAAGCTCTTTAAAACTCCTTTGGCATTTCTCACTCCACTCAACTTCTTCCCCATTCTTAGACGGATGCCATTCTAAGACTGCTACCATCTCATGTGGATCAAGGATCACATTTTCTGCTTAAAACACTTAACTAAGGAATGCTACTCTTGGTAGCCAAAGTCCACACTTGGACAACTTAAATTATAACTTCTCTTTCCTCAAAGCTTCAAGGTCAACTCGAAGATTAGATGTATGCTCCTCTCAACTTTGAGAGTACATTATCATGTCATCTCTAACTACCACACAAAATGGTCTATGTTTTCCCGGAATACTCGATTCATGACTCCCTTAAAGACAGGTGGCGCCCTAGTGAGCCCGAAAGGCATCATTACATCTCATAATGTCCCTAACTTTTCCGGAATATAGTCTTTGTAATATTCTCATCTCGAATCCTCAACTGGTGGTAACCGGACTTGAAGTCCATCTTAAAAAAGACTACCGATCCTTGCAATTGGTCAAGTAGGTCACGCATCTTGGGTAAACGATACTTTTTCTCCACCGCTACTTTGTTCAACACTCCTTAATCCATACGCAAACGAAGAGAACTACCTTCCTTTTTCACAAACAACACTAGCGTTTTTCCATGGCATTACCCTTGGTCTAATAGACCCTTTTTAAGCAAGTTTCGGAAATTCCCTCCTTCCATTCATGCATCTCTACTAGCAACATCTTGTACGGCGTCTAGAAAATAGCAAAGTTCACATCCTGACGTGGCGGAATTCTTGGCAAGTTGTCAGGAAAGACCTTGGGAAAATTCCCAACAACGGGAATCCCCGGCTCTCTTGATCTCAACTTCTGCCTCAACCCCTCCATAGGTGGAGGCCTCTTGAATTCAACATTTTTAGAACATGAACCTTCATTTCGTTCTTTTGTCTTTTGGCCTTTGGAGTTGAAGGAATGGACTCTTGTGAATGGATAAACAACTAATAGACAAATCTGACATATCTCAAGAGTTGAAGACATATTCTGAATTGGCTTAGACCAAAACTAAAGAAGGGGTTCGATTGATTAGCAATTGTTAAATTTGACTCGATATTGAACTGGCTTAGCCCAAAACTAAAGAAATGAATGGATTCCGTAATCTCTGCATCTCTGACCATCACGACAAACAACTCCGTCACTACATTTCGAGACCGTCTTCTATTGAACCACCGTAATCCCCTTGCCGTTCAAGAGGAGCCGATGTCGGGTGGCTGCAAATGAACCAAGGACAGAAAAGAAGGATGACCAGATCGGGCGGAGAGAGGAAAGCGGAAAGATAGTCAAACTTCTGTCATCTCTGTATCTCAGTCTGGCTTTACGATGGAGGGAAAGAGGAAAGCTGAATCCCGATTCTCCCATGCGGCGTGCACAGACGCACAAATTAATTAATTAAATGTTTTACTTTATGCGCCTCATGATGCGTATAAAATATGGCGTATCTCAATCAATTTTTTGCCGTGTATATGATTTTTCGCATTATAAAACCAGCAAAGTGCAACCGAATAAAACTAAAGTGTACGGGTTTGTATCACAATTTTAAAAAGGTGCATTATTGTTTCAATCTTCTCAATAAATTCTCTCTTTATAAATTAATACATATAAATAATTTAATCAAATTTATACACCAAAATGTTCACCGAAATTATAATAAAGTAAATTTATTTAGTTAACTATTAATTTTATCGATTAAATTTATCAAACAATAAACTTCACCAGCTATGATAAACTACGTGTTCTCGACCTCACCCTTCTCGAAACATAAGGATTATTATTATGTGGACAATTTATATACGTACCGACGTCTATGTCGTCAGAAATAGCTGGAAAAATTTTCTTAAACAATTTACAAATAAACATAAATTTATTTAATAAATTAAGAAGTGCGTAACACGAACATGCTTAATTAAGTTTTATCTAACGGATAAATTCAAAAAATATATTAAAAAAATATATAGTGGATGATAGATTCCCGATTTCCCTTTCTGATATTAACCTTCGTACTTTTTGCCTGTTGTCTATTTTTATTAAGATTTTTTCAATTTGAATAGAGTTAGGAATTGATTCTTTTCTAAAAAAAAGGTTAGAAATTGATTGTCTAGTAATGTTAAATATCAAAGGATTTTTCCTCCAAATGTCTTTAAAGTTTGGACTTTTTAATCTACAAATTTTTTAAGCTTTCTCTTAATACCGTGATATCATTTTTGTAATGTATTTCATTTTTTCATTTTTCATTTTTCTTAAAATTATTTTATTCAAATATGAATTTTTGGAACAAATCAATTTTACACTACATACCATTGATACAAAACTACCTATAAACTTGACTTGTTTTAAAAACAATCACATTGTCGACCATTTTATATAAAATTTTGTTATTAAAAATTCTACTTAGCTAACGATATATTTTAATTATTTTTATTTTGTTAAGGGTTTCAAATATATGTTATCAATGCTCATTATTTTTATGATTATAAATATTTAAAATTAAAAAAATTTAAAATAAACACTTCTTACGACTAAGGAAAAAAGTAAATATTTGGTATCATCACTACAGAGTATTTATAAAAAATAAAAAAGATCAGTATAACATTAATTTGTCATATCCTAAGATAAAAATACACTCTCTATTATTGGTAATTTTTCTAATATAACTATTTAATAAAATTTGTCGATAGTGTGATTATTTTGAAAGATTATATTGGAAGAAATAAACACATTTAATAAAAATATCATATACTCGGAATAATAATAATAATTTAAAATAAATTACATCGGGTAAGAAATCTAGTTTTCTTAACAAGCCACCTTACAAATATTTTTATAAATTAAACAATAAATAAATAAATAAACAACCTTCTAAATTATATTTCACTACCTATATTGTTTTCAATTCAAATTACTGGTCAATATTTCATCATATTGGCTATAACATCCTTATTATATTTGATTATTAAAAAAATTCTAAAATAATATTATTCATCACTTAATTGATATATATTATTTATATTTTAGGTTTTTTTTAAAATAGAAATTATCAACTTTAATAAGGTTCTTTTGTCAAAATGCTACAAAATATACCCAAAAAAATATTAAAAAATAAAAACAACTCAAATGGAAAAAAAGATATAATACAAGGTGATGTCACTTAGCCTGAAGAAATTTTAAAAGGAAATTTCTTATAAAAATATTTTAAAAGGTGATTTTTTTTTTAATCGATGCATACATAGAAAAAATAAACTTTGTTTATTTTTCAATATTTTTGTAATAAACGATTAATGTGTAGCTTCTCTTTTTTCTGTCGTTCACTGGGACAACACATTGTTTGTCTATCTTCCAAACATTCATTTTAGTTAATCAATATTAACAATTTTTTTTTTATAGTTGAATATCGCACAATGTACGGATATTTAGTTCGTATTTAAAACTAAGTACATATTAATATATTAATATATTAATATTTCGATTGTTAAAAATATTTCGATTTCTATTCTGAGTTTTACTAAACACACGGTATGAATATAACACATTTAAAATACCGATTCATAATTTCAGATAAATCTTACCAAACAAATCAAATCATACATTCTCTATAATCTACATTATATCGGATGTTTAGGTTTCAATCAAATCATATATACAGCTGGTGGTGTTGTTAGAAAGAAATAAAGAATGAATAAAATGTGATACGGATGAACCAATTCAAATGAAGAATATACTATCATCGATCATCTCTATATATAAATATACACTACTCTATAGATTCAACATATCATCGATCAGAAAAATGAAACACCATTCCACCCACAACAACCGGTCAATCTTCTGGTTAACCGTGGTGATGGTGGTGCTAATCGTGTATGAGATACGATTAGTCCCGGTTGTCGAAGCGGCTACTAAATGTAACCCGAAACCGATCGAGAACGCCTGCAAGCGAGCCTTCTTCACCCCGTTCCCGCCGTCGGGATCGTGTTGTGCGAAGCTCAAGGAGGATAGGAAATGCCATTGCACTTACATGAAGAACCATAAATATAAGGCGCTTATTACGTCTCCTAATGGTAGGAGGATTGCGAAAGCTTGTGGAGTTTCCCACCCCAAGTGTTGAATATAACATACTTAAGACCACGGTTGTCTTTGGTCTGTGCTTATTTGTCATTCTGTTGATTGTATTTTATTATTTCAAGATTTATTGAAAGCTTGCGTGAGATTATATATAATGAAATTGTTTGTGTTGATTGATCATTGAGTTGTTTTGTGGAGTGTTATTCCTTGAATGTGAGTTTTACAACTTGCGGATGATCTTGATCCAGATTTGATATGTTTTGAGAATCGGTTGGAATTAAAAATTGAATTGTAATCATGAATGATATTACCCAATTTTCACTTGAAAGGTATTTGGTATGTTGTTAGCATAGTATATATGTTTTGTTGTGAATTTTCACTTGAAAGGTATTTGGTATGTTTTTGTGTTGAAAGGTATTTGGTAAAACTAGCTTTACCAAACATTAATATCGTAATGAATTATTCTCATTGTCCATGAAAAACCAATTCTCTTATTTCAATTGTTTCATGTGATGGGAACATTTCAAGGCTATTAAAGAGTTATCCTTTATCACCATATCTTTCATGAAGGCACTTTGCTCTATAGAGATGATGCTCGGAAGCTTAGGTTTCAAATGCAAGACAAAAATCTAAGTGATTAGTTTATATAAGACATTGCATAGACTGATATGTCGGAACTTCTTAGGATAAATGGTAAATTCATAGAAAACTAAGAGAGTCTAACTGGGCCCAAAGAGTATCCAATCAAACCTACGTAACAAAGTAACTATAAATGATTAAATAAAAACGCACATGTCCAAAACACTAGGCTCACGTACTTCAGGGAGGCATGTAATCCTCCTAAACGTACCATATACCCTCAAAACAAGAAACACAACATACATCCAATGTCATTGTTCATGAGGCTTGTCCACCTTCCGCAATGTCATCAGCAAACAAGGACACTCACAAACAAGATATGTGCCAAACCATAGGTACAAGAGACCATTCACCTTCGGCAAAACCATCAACAAGTGGAACCCAATTCTGGTACAAACATACATCCATACAATCTTAAAACCATGAGCAGAATACAACTCAAGTATCAAAAGCATGAAAATCTAAATCAGAAATCTCTCACCCACCTTGGATGGGAAGGCCTCATATAACAGATTGTAGATATGTGATATGATCATCCGGAACAAAACATCAATAGGTATCATGTTCCGGTCGAACACCAAGTCATTCCAGGCATGATAGAGGTAATAGACTGAAGCAAAAAAAAAAGAGCAGAAATCCGGGCTTTACTCGTCAAACTCGTGCCAAGCGCGGAAACACAATAGCCAATCCATGCCTTCTGCTATAGTAGACATATCAAGAGGCGTCCGAAACCCCTAAAAAATATGCCTCCAAACCTCCCGCGCATACGTACATCCAAAAATCAAGTGGTCATGGGACTCACTCTCACTCCTACACCGGTGGCATGTCGGAACTCCTTGATATTAGAGGGAGAAGGGAGCTTTGGAATAAGAGAGATTATTGTACTATTGGTGTTGGCAATCAAAACTTCACCTTTTCACCATTGTTGAATGTATTGAACGATATCATGTTCTATAGTTCCTCAAAATCTTTTGTAAAAGCTCGCATGGAGGCCATCAAAGCGTGGAGCTTTCTTGGATTTCATGCTTTTAAGTGCCCAAGTTACTTCATCATAGGTAAGAAGCTGAAGGAAATTTTATTCATTTGAGAAGTGACTCTAGGTTCAATGGTGTTGATAATTTCATTGATACTACTATGATCAGTTGTTTTCATTAAAATATTAGTATAATATTCAATGACACTTTTGTGAATGGATTCTTCATCTTCTGCCTAGAAACCAGCTGTATCGTGAAACCTTTGGATTTTGTTCTTTCTTCTTCTTGCGGTACGTTGCTTTATGGTGAAAATAAGAGGTGTTACAATCACCATCCTTCATCTCCGAGGCTCTAGCTCTCGAAAACCAGTGACTTTCTTCATCTTTATAAAGTTTGTCTAATTGTGAGTGGTTCTCTTATCGAGATTAAATGTACCCACTTGGAAGGGTAAGCATGACGGAGGACAACTTATTAGGTGCATCGAAATCTACAATTTGATTACAGGAATCACAAACAGTTTTATCACATTCAGAGTTACCCAACCACCATTTTTTAAAGTGTAATCTACCTCCTCTAATCTTTTTGTTGTTGCCATTAGTGTCTAAGGATATGATACAATGATCAGATCAATACCTTGAAAAATATAGGCAGTGTAGTGAGATGACTTAGCTTCCAATCACCTAAAAAGAGAAAAAAATCAAGCCTTTCTTTAATAATAGTGTTTAGATGTTTACCTCTTTCCCAAGTTAGTTTTTGTTAATAGCCAACCCGCACCAGAGAGTCCTAGTGGCGGAGACAAGGGGGGTAAGGGAGGGGAACGTGTCCCCCTTGCCTCCTTATATTTACAAGTAATATCGGTTGTAGTTACATTGTGTTGATGGCATAATTGGTTTTCTATGTGAGGGCAGTGCATGTGGTTGTGGGTTCGAGCATGATATCCTACACAATGTTCTTAAAATTTTAAACATCAAATTTGGCCTTCATTTTTTCTTTATTTTAATTTTTTTTACCCCCCTTAAACAAATGGCTGGCTCCGCCGATCTAGGCGCGCGGTCCACCTTCTTTCTCGTGTTGATAGAGAATTTGATTGAAATAACTAAATATAATAATGGGACTAACATAAGAGAATTTGAGAGTTCTCATCATATTTCTTGTTTTCTCTTTTTGTGAGGATTTTGGATAGCCATAAATCCCTATTATAGCAAATTTGGCAATTGATCCATCATCGATCCATTCAACCATAATATGCCTAGTGGGGGAGGAGATGAGTGAGCATTCATCATTCCTCCATCATAGACTAAGACCCACCCGATCTACCTGAACTTGGGATGTTTATACCACTCTTGAAACCACATTTATACATAGATTTCTTCGCTACTTGTTTTTCTACCATTGCCTCCATTATGGTATTAATATTTATAATGAAAATTTACCTTATCTATACTTTAAGTTTAAATTATTTGATGTAATTTTAACTATTATCTAATGATTGATTGCAAACCTTTATTAAGGTTGATTTTATGCAAAAATAAATAAATTATAAGAGATGTTTATTGTAAATAGATGAATATTAAAGGTAGTTTTATGTTAATGTTTTTTTTATAAAGGATGATTTATTGTAAAAAAAAAGTGATTATTGATGATGATCTTGTGTAGTTTTCAATCAATAAAGAAAACAAATAAATTGGGGAGTCAAATCTCTATTCTTGGAGGGTTTAGGGTGGCGTGTAGAGAATGATTTCTAGATTACAGTCACTGATCGTTGGTTGCCGTCATCAACCTCTGCTCGAATATGAAACCAGGTTGTCCTTTTGTCGGGGGTCTTTTCTGATACAATGGTTTTTGAGCTAATTGATCAAGATTCTTGTACATGGAACTGGTCATCTTTGACCTCTTTATTCGATCAGCAGACAATGCAGGATAATCTGAGTATTCCACTTAGTGCGAGAAACCCAAATGACAAGCTTGTTTGGTTGCCAACATCCGCTAGCATTTTATCTACAAGTTTGCGTATTGGTTAGGTAGCCTCGGAATGTACGTGTTCCTTCTCTAGCGCCTTGGTCAATCTTGTGGAAACAATAGCTCCCACTAAGGTGATTCTCTTCGGTTAGTTTATGTGCTCTTTGTTCTTTAGTGTTAATCAAGTACTGCATTACAAGCACACTACAACCATCTCATTAAGCGCTAGATGCAACCTTGATTTTGAATCGTTATGAAATTGTCTAGTACATTGTCCTCAATTTTCCTTTGCATGGGAGTGATCAAGTATTATAAGTTTGCTTTCCCAACTCATCTCGCAACATTCTTTGTCTTCAATGGAGACTCTCCTTTCCATGCACAACAACTATGGAGTAGTTGAGTTTCTTACGAAATGTTGGGTCACATGGTCTACAAGGAATTTTGCTCTGTTTGTTGACTCACATGTTTCAAGCTATCATCTTAAACATCTTAAAGAATGTTTTAAAGGATAAGTATGGGACAACATTCATGCTCAAAACGACGTACAAGCTCCAACAACCCAACTCGCTTCTTCAGGCCCTGCTACCTGGTCGCTACCACTTGTTGGCTTTTTCAAACTTAACACTGACGAAGGTATCGTCCCGTGTGATACCTATTTAGGTGCGGTTTTGCATGACTTGAGGGGGAATGTAATCTTGGTTGCATCCACAAGATGATTCCTGGTGATTTTGACGTGGATCGTGTAGAGGCTATAACGATATTGTTTGGTATATCTACCCTTCCACATGACTATGGTTCTGACTTAACCGTTGAATCTGATTCTCTTCACTTAGTATCCCACCTCAACGCAGTCTCTTCACTATGAGCTCCTACTTACATTGACGTTCTTTGTGACGACATACGAGACGCCTACCATTATCCTTCAAAATTCCTTCTCACATTTACCCCCAATTTGTATTTTGACATATGACTTTCCGCAATATGTTATAGATGTTGTGGCTCTTGATCTTACTTAAAAAAAAAATAAATTCTGTTCCTTTCCAAAAAAAAAAAAAGAGAAGAAAAGAAATAAATTAAAAAAAAAAAGAACAGGGGACTGTTCCTCCTTCCCTCTCTTCTCAACGACAGCGACCAAATCACAGGGGAAGGTCTCATTTTTAGGGTTTGCAACTTCGGATTGAATAACCCCCCACATGTCGTCTGCGAAAGATCCGTTTTATATTGTGAAAGAGGAGATCCAAGACTCTGTAAGTTCTATCTCATCTTAATAACCCCTTCCCTCTGGTTATCACGCGCTTAATTTCGAAACGATTCGTGCAAAACTTTAGCTTTTGTTCATTCTCCGTGCTTGATCTGAGCTGCGGGTGCAGTGCGGCGAACGTTGTGGATTATTAGTCTTATTTGAATCGTTCTTATCTTCAATTCGATTGAATTCGAAATTTCTGCTGGTTAATCGTCGTGTTAGTGCGTCTCTTTTAGGGAAATATTAAATCATTGTTTTCCGATAGGATCATGTTAGTTTCCTACTCGTCTCTTCATACCAAAAATTGGAATTATGTTCGGCGTGAAGGTTGTTTATTTCGCATACCCAATCACTGATAAGTTTACAGTAGGTTAAATTAAGTTAAAATAATCCTAATTTGTAATTACGTCAGTTTTCATCGATCATTCTCTGATAGTCTGATTTCCAACAATCACCGGTTCACGTTTTCTTACATTCCATCATCATTTGGATTGTATATTACTGATTCAACTACTGGTTTATTTGATGATTCAGTTACCTCATTTTGGGATCTTCTAATTCAATTGTCTTGAATAGCGTAATCTGAGGATATTAGCTGTTCTGTTGGATCTCTCTGTTTATATCTTGGGACCTTATCTAGTTATCTTTGTCCTCTCTTCTTTAAGAATCCCCAATAACCCATTTACAGCTAAAAAGTAGCTTGTTATCTATTACTACAATTGTTTCCTAATTCTGTAATTATTCAGATGGGGAGATTCATGTTTGGAAAATAACGGTAATAGAGCAAAAGTGGGGCAGTGAGGCAACTGAGTGCAATGTTAATGTTGGGTTGTAAAATTTTTTTGTTTGAAATATAATTACTTTTGGTTTATATAGCTCACACTTATCTAGTCCTTTTTTTATTTTTTACTTATCTCATGTCTTTACCTTATAAGTACCTTACCTGCACAAATACGTACGTTCTCTGCATGTCACACCAAACCGACTCTTTTTTCTATTGTCATTTGTCAAGTATATTCTGGCTTTTGTTGGCATCAACAACCCATAAGGAAGTAAGAGAAATAGTTGTAAGCCCGAACCTAAGAAATCAGTCATCAAATCCTCGTTACAGTATTTAGACTTGTGAATTCATGATATATTTTCAAGCAATATATTTAGCGATTTGAATAGTTAAGATCTTGAAGTCATTTCCTCCTCCACTGAAAATGCCGCTTTCTTGTGTACACAGCAAACAACAATACATCATTTCCAATTCTATATCCACCTTTGCGTAAAATAGTTAATGATTAGTGTTCTAAGAGGCGCGCCTAGGCTCCTGCCAAGGGTCCAGCGCCTGAGGATGCTCAGGCTCAGCCCTTGTGATTAGGCGCCACCCAGGCACAGCAGGCGCACAGGCGCAACTAGGCGCGCCTGGCTGAGCCTGATTGTGTTTTTATAAAAAAAAAACATTTAGCATTTCCAAAAGCTAATGTTTTGTTGCATAAGTGCAGAACTATATCTTTTAATTCAAGTGGATTATTCTGATTGACAAAAATAAATCATATCAATATATTATTTTAAGGAAATAACTCAGAAGAAATAATTTAAATATTAAATACTATCAAATAAGTATTATAAATTTATTACTATAAATTTATATTCTGAATACACTTTCCTAATAGAATTAGAATTAGAATTCCTTCTTCAGTTCTTCCCTTTAAATATATACCCTACGTGACTACTTCCCTACCTAACACAACCATAACACAAAGACTATACTCTGAACCTACTGCTCTCTTCAACTGTTCTGTGCTAAAATTCTGTTCTGTTTCTGCTGGCTGCTGCTCTTCTAATTCTTGCTTGTTTGTTCGTTGTTTTTGAACTATTGACTAATTAACTCACTAACCGAAGATTACAGTGACTAATGACTAATTCACTCACTAACAAAGACTATAGTTTCTAATTATTGCTTGTTTGTTTGTTATTTTTATACTACAAGTTATTTGTTATATTTAAAAAAAAAAATTCAATCAGGCGCACCTAGGCACACTGCGCCTAGGCTCCAGGGGACCCCAACGCCTAGGTGCGCCTAAGGCTTTTTAGAACACTGTGTTAATACCATATAGTTGATGTGACAATTTCAAAATTTTCCAACAAGAAAGATAACTCCATTTTCTGCATCCTCTTTTGATTTCAAGATTTTATTCTACTTAATAAGTTTAGAGCCTGATTGTTAACACTTTGAGTTCTCAATGTCTGGTTAAAAATGTTACTAGAATTGTGAAATTACCATTTCAGAAATATTTTGTGTGTAACAACTTATATTGTAGAAAACTAAAAGTTATACCAAACAACCTCAAGAGCAAGTTATAAGAACATAAGTTACATAACCTTAGTGAATTCCTACTATGGAGTCCAGAATTTATAACCTCAAAACTTAAGTCCGATATAACCCATCTATTCATTTACCCTATATAATTTTCCTTCAGATCTTTATTTCTTTCTTGTATGTGATGTTTGTTTTCTTTTTCTAAACAACTATCAAGAAAATCCTTTCTTTTATACTATACTATCTACAGTGAGTTGTTTTTTGTTCTTTGTTTTCAAGTTATCTAAATTGCAAATGATGTCTGTTGGCCATTTGGATGAGTAATGTATTTTAGAGATTTCCTTAAGGCTGTCTCCAGTTAAGGAGTCTGTGATATGTTGTCACTTTTTGGTTACCTAGAGGTCCATACACTTCTCCATGTATTTGGCCGATTAATACATTTTCGTGGGACATTAAACAAGATTCCCTTGTTCATATTGAGGAATTTTATTATAAACTGTTCCTTGCATTTTTTTACCATATGATTCTCGGAGTTTGGAAATTATATCAATAAATGCAAATTGACATGTTGTTTTTGATATGTTTGGTGCCAGCCCATGTACTAATTCAATAATATCTTCTGTAGATTGACGAGCTACTATCAAGTTTTAATGAATGGCAAGGGATTTCTTCTGATACGGGGAAAAAAGTGCAGCTCCGCAGGACACTGATCACAGGATGTGAGAGCATCCGATGGCAGGTACGAGCATAATCAATGGTTATAAACTAATTATATTGCCTTTTGAGCGATCACCTGTTAGGGTTCTTTCATGGCTGGATAACTTAACAGTAGGAGAACCTCTTATCCATTTAGAGCATCCACAACTGAGATCTCCAAAGTTTCTTGCTTTATAATTAAGAAAAGGAAAAAGAAAATAAAAGAGGAGACATGTCACAAAAATCATTACAAAGCTTCTCATTTTTATTTAACTAGGGAAAGTTTTACAAGAAATACAAAATATATTACAAGAAATTTTGTAATAATGATTTTTTTGATAAATCCATTCTTTTATTATTTTTCTTTCTTTCTTAATCATAAAGTAAGAAATTTTGGAGATCTCCATTGTGGATGCTTAGCATCTCTTCGGATCCAACTTCCTTTATTATGACTCTCCTCTTTTGCACCTCTTTTCTTGCTGGAGCATGATACTATGTCATTATCTTCTACCAATATAGGCAACACGGAGCAATTTAATACTAGCTCATAGTAGTTTCCTTATTTGAATACACCATAATTACTGCAAAGCTAACACTGCTTTTTGATAGGAAGGTTGATGAACTAGACAAGGCAATTTCAGTGGCTGCAAAAGATCCTGCATTCTATGGAATTGACAAGGCAGAGCTTGAAAGACGACGGGCGTGGACCAAAAGTGCCCATGATAAGGTATTTGTTAAAATTAATGAAACATTTCAAAGATGTTTGTTGGGACGAATGATATTGCTTCAGTTCATGATTGAAGAGTCTCTGAGCACTTTGTGCATTATTCATGACATGCATTTGCTCTTGTTGTTGCATTATCTGTCACTCTGTAACCTCTAGACTGGCATGTTGGACTAGGTTGGCACAGTTATGATGACAGTTGGAAAAGGGCTTGGCTACCAAGATGCTTCTAATGTAAATGGAACTCATCGGGAACTCATGAGGTATCCGTTGGATAATTCACGGCAGAAAGCTTCATCCAGCGATTATGCCCATGATAATGACGATTTCATGTCATCAGGATCAGACAGGCAATTGCTACTCATGAAGTAAGTGTTGCAGCTTCTTTTTTCGTCCCCCAATAGAAGTGCTTCTTTTAAGAGTGAGGACTGGAAGGAGAATGAAAATAGGGAAAGGAATAATGCATCTTTTCATTAGATTCGTATGTAGTGGCTGAGTGTATTATGACACTTTGGTTTGATTTCAGCCTGTTTGGTTGGCAAGGGTGGAATGGAAAGCGAAGTAGAATGAAAGAGGGAAGGGAATGGAATGTTAAACCCGTACCACCCAAAATTGTTTTGTTTAGTCAAATTGAAACAGATTGAACATTTCAGCACAATCGCAGATCTAGAAGAGAAGAAAACTTAAACAACCAAATTTGTTTAACCAACCCCACACAATTCCAGATCTAGAAGAGAAGTATAAAGAGACATCTTGCAGAGAGAAATCCCGATATGGGAGGTGGAAATGAGAGATGCAAGGTCCAGCAAGAGAGATCCTGGGTGGTGGGAGGCGTCGCTCGGTGCTGGAGCTCGACAAGAAGGGAGCGGTCGAGCTCGACGGGGTAGGAATTAAAATGGTGAAAGACGGTCGGGAAAAAAGTTTATAATTCACCAATTTTTTAGGTAAAGAAAATGGTGTTTTCAATCTGTCCAACGAGGTAGAGAAAAGGAGAAAAAGTATCATCCAAACACAGCTCTAGAAATGAACCCTTGTTACCGTTACCGTTTCCGTTACTTCTGTTTCTATGTTGGAGTTGCAAAGTAGGAAATTGTATCAATCTCACCTCATATCAGAATTATAAAATTTGATATATAAAGTGTGACTTGTTAAAACACTTGAACTTTGGCATAATATTATTGTTCACTATAAGGACCTTATAATGTAGAAAGACATTGCGCTAAATCGAAGCCATACTGTTCTCATTCCTTTTCCCAAGTCCTACCAACTCCTCTTTATCAAATGCCTGCCTAAAACGCATTTATTATGATCTTGATTTGATCTTGTTCTAGGAAATAGTGTTTATAATTTGTGAATTCTCTTATTCTGCTTGGCAGACCATCAAATAGATGATAGGGGAGAAAGCTGTGAACAGTTAAAGCTCACAGTTCCACAAAAACTACTTAGAGATTAAATTGCATGGAACTTTGTTATTACTAGTATGCGAAAAATCATTATGATGAGATGGGGAGATTTTTCTAGGCTTTAGTATTGTTTCAGGCCAACCACTAGCTAAGCAACCCTGTTGAAGCTGATTGTTTGAACTCGGCCGAAGGGAAGAGGATATTTTTTGCTAGTAGTTGATGGGACCTAGTGATTAATTCTTGTGAAATTTTTGCTAGAAAACCCTCAAGCTTAAAGCCACAGCTTCGTTGATGTGAAAGCCATAAATCACTCCTAGAGTTATCTCGAAGGCGGTGCTAGTTCTAGAGAGAAGAGGTTGAGTTCTGTGCATTGTTTCTTATTTCTGTAACAGCAGTCTCTTGCTCTCTTGTTTCTTCCAAAATAGTTCCATGGCTTCTATATGTAGCAGACAGATTATGTAGCACAGAGCTCTGCTTTGTAGTTGACTTTACCCGTGAGGACCAAGTTACTCCTTCATAAACAGTAGTTGATTGCCAAATTTATGATATAGAATCTCTACTGCCACTCTTGTATTTTATTCTTTTCTAAATCTTCTTTTTGTTTCCTTAGGCAACAAGACGAGGAGCTTGATGAACTCAGTGCAAGTGTGCAAAGAATTGGTCATGTTGGACTGACTATCCATAATGAATTAATTGAACAGGTATATGGTACATTCAGTTTTGCTAACTTCAATCATTGGCCGTCACTGACATTAGCATGGTCAGATTATTAGCTTCACAATATAATAATCAGAAATTGATTCATTTAATCCTCTTACTATTCTCAAGTTCAATGTTTGGAAAAACTTGCTGACTAGTCATGGTAAAACTCCACATCTTGGTTCTTGCAGGAAAGAATTATGGATGATCTGGGTGGAGAAATAGACAGTACATCAAACCGGCTAGAATTTCTCCAGGTTCACTTAACCTTATCCTCAATACAAAGTAATTTGTGTGCTGAATTGAGGCGATGTCTCATTTTAAGTATATTTTTGCAGAAAAAGGTTGCATTCATCATGAAGAAGGCAGGGGTGAAGGGTCAGTGTATGCTGATGCTTTTCTTGTTAGCGCTTTTCATAATCCTTTTCGTTCTCGTTTTTTTAACATGAGGTGGTATAGGGTTGGATTCTCTATCTCTTTGATTCTGAATTGGTAAGAGCCTGATCGATATAGTTGGTATTTAATATCAAGTTTGCACATTGTTTGTTACACGTTCTGCCCTCTTCCAACTCTTTGAAGTCGTCAATGCCTCAACACATCAATGATAATATTGTTTGTGTGGGTTTTTGTAGGCTATGCAGTAGTTAGTGTATCAACTAGTTTAGACAGAGTATTCTATTACTATTATTGAAGTGCAGGAGGTATCATAGGGGGTGTTCATAAGTCCAGACCTGGACCGGAATGCCGGTCTGGACCAACCTGGTCCGGTCCAGGACTGGATGGACCGATTTAGACGTGTAAAATCTGTATTTGTTGTTTTAAAGCCAGCAACACATGCAATCAAATTTAACTGAAAATTCAACAAATTTTCAACCTAAATTTGAAAGACAAAAATGTAATAAAATTCATTGTATAATTCAAAAAATCTATTAATTATATGATAAAGTATATTTCAATCTTGATTTCATGCGTCATGATTCCATCATCAGAATGCGTCATAATTCCAACATCAGAAGCATCTGGTTCTCCCACTCTAGCGTTTTTCATACTCTTTTTCCCAAGTACATATTATTCTGTATTCATCCTTCTCTTCATGTCTAAGGAACAAAAGTGTAAATGTTCAATGATTTGAGTTTTTGGGTTGGAGTAAAATAAATTTACATACTTATTTTATAGTAAAAAAATAGGTCAGTCAAGAAACTCAAGACTAGTATCTGGGTTAAAGATTTTTTGAGGATTTTGAGTTTCTCCTTGCCTAGGCCAACACCAAATTGTTCGGAAGGAAAAGTATGATTTTAAGTCTCTGCAGGTTGTATTACGCCGGTGAAATCAGTAACGTAATCCTCGCATATGATGTGTCTACAGTCAAACTTCTAGCTTCTATTTACAGAAAGCTTGACGGTTTGTGACATAAGTTTACTTGGAATATGTAGATAGTCGGAAAGACCTATATGATCGCTTGAGATAATTTATGTAGACCGGTTTCGGAGAGTGGGCTGAATTTTTGTAGTACAAAGGAGATGAATCTTGCACATACCAGGAAGCTTAGTTGGAGGCTACTTTACGATGATCACATGTTATGGGTGAAGCTGGTAAAGGCGACGTGTAAGATGAGATCAGGCCAAGCCTTGGTCCGTAACTCACTCACTCCGAAGGGGTCTATGTTCGGAGGGATATTCGTTGGGCGTCATGGGAGCTTTGTCAAAGGGAAGTTGAATTTGGCAGTGGGTTGCTCATTCGTGCCCATGCAAGGGGCCTCTAGATCGATGATAGGGGTGGAAATTGGAGTGGTTGGTGGGAATTCTTCTTGCCTTCATCCTTCTCAAGATTGCATCGATGGCGCGTTGTCTCTTTGGAGCCAAGATATACATACACTATAACTTGGTTAGCAGCCTCGACAGATATGTACGCAATCAAATAAGCCCGGAGACACCCTTACTTGTCGAAGTCATGATTTGTTTGCTCTAGAACTTATAAAGCACGGAAACTTGTAGACGATGCCGTTTCCCAAGCCAGAAGCTTGAATGTCTCTGAAAATTTCTTGGACACGGTCAAAAAAAGTGAGGATATGGTCAAAACACTTTTCCAACATCGAGAACGGGCTAGAAAGTAGAAACATTCAAACAATTATCATGGATGACGGCTCAATTCTTTAACACAATCAATCTACTTATTTCTCAATACTTCTACAAATAATGGCACATTCTTGAGTCATTGGTTAAATACTCATATCATACATGCACCTCTTCTTATTATATATAAATTCCTTTTCACATGTGCTTGAAAATTATATATTGTTTATATTTCCTCGTTGTGTCCTGTTTCCTACAGTTTTTAGGATTTCCGATTCCTCGTTTCTCGCCGTGTCTGTATTCCGTACTTGTGTCCGCTTCCGTGCAACATAGTCTAGAATGCATATGGGTTATCTCAATAAATGGTTTATGTTTCTTTAAACAATCAAACTAGCATAGACCATGTGATTAGGATGATGTACTTCGCTCTAATTTTCTGAAATTTTAAACATTGTCTACAAAAATTTCTCAAGTTTTTGTGCCATTCAGATTAGGATCAACTGTAAAAGTTACCATGCAATAGATATACATAGCCCTTCTTTTTCTACTATTCCTCAAAATATTTCTTGAAGAGGTTCCAAAGCTCATGTCTTTTTCAACTTGACATAAATTCTTGTCTCATGTTTATACTCCTCTTCTAGATCAATTAAAACGGATCCGAGGATAGATGTATATATTCTCATTATCAACCCGAATTGATGTATTCACGTTATCAATCTTTTCCGGTTCGTTTTTTATGCAAGTGATAGACATCTGCATAAAAAATTACACGTTATTAATTCAAACAACAAGTGATTAGCCGATATTATCTTGCAGTAAAGTATGATTGGTAACGAATGAGACACTTTTACAGTGATACACTGATACTTGTGAACGTAGTTTATTTGATTACTTACAACATGAAACTCTGTTCAGGAAACAAAACAAATCCTACCCATCTGATAATCAATATATATGTTACAACAAAGAAGACAACTGATCGAGCAGCCAACAAAATTTAATCAATCATGTAATAAAAAGCTCAACTGGTTCCGCCATGCACCACCTTGAGCCGCAAACACACAAACAAAAAAAAATTCAAACAATAAAGAAGACACTGGGAAACCGGAAAATCGGATCAGAAATTACGGTCCGGTACTGAACCACCATTTTCATAACTCTTGCCCATGTAATATATGTTTTAATTCTTTTTTTAGATGAAAAAAAGTATTTTCGTAATTTAAAAAAAATGAGTTGATCCGGGCCGTATTACAGTCCGGTTCAATCCGGTCCGATGACCGTTACATGCAGAAGCGTGCACTATGTTCATTTGCATAATGTAATCATCTGGTACACCAAAAGTCTTGGTCAATCACCTAACCTAGTAGCCTCCTTTAAACACCCATACATAAAATAAAACAAAATTATTATTCAGAACGTGCATCCCAAACATATTACACATTACCATACATCCAATATACAATCAAAGGCAAAGTCAACAAAGAAATAGCATTTCCATCTTCATCCTCTACCATTTCCTCTTCTTTAGTTTTCTCAAACAATTCATTCATGTCTCCAAACACCATCTTCCTTGCTTCCTAAAATGGCTTCCCTCACAACCTTCCTATTACTCTCAACTCTTCTCTTCACATCATCAGTACAATCCGACGATTCTCGATACCAGAATTGCTCGTCGACGTTCAAATGTGGATACTTACAAGAAAATCTTTCATACCCATTTTGGTCCGACTCTCGCCCTCAATATTGTGGTCATCCAAGCTTCAAGCTTTCTTGCAATGATAATGTCACCATTGAAGTTGGATCACAAACTTTAACGGTGGTCAACGTTAGCATGACCACAAAATCTATGGTACTTTCTTGGTCTGGCTATTCATTTGACGATCCTTGTCCTCAAAATCCTCAAAATATAACCATTGATCAAACAATCTTCAACTATACGTCGAATATCGATCATGTTGTGTTCTTCTATGGTTGCCCTTCTAAGACCCCTTATGTACAAGGTGAAGCCAATTACACATGTCCCACATCGAGTCATTATAGTGGAAAGACAGCTTATTATATTGTTAACCCGGATTCGGATTTTACACATGAGTCTTGTGAGGTTAATATTGTGGTCCCAATGCTTGAAACTCCGAGGAGTGGGAGCGATTCTTCGAGTGTTTTGAGATGCTTGAAGGAGGGTTTTCAAGTGGAATGGGTAGGGTTGGAAGGTGTTGGGAGTTGCGATGATTGTGTTGGGTCGGGTGGGGTTTGTGGGTATGATTGGAGCTCAAAGGATCAAGATTGCTATTGCAAAGATGGTGTTCGTTTTAGTGGTGGATGTAATGGTTCAGCTTCAAGCTTAAGCAATTTTCCTACTCCTCCTAGTGATGGTTATAGTAACCCTTCTCCTGACCAATCTCCTGGTAAGTTTCTTGCTTTTAGTTTTGTGGTATGGATTGATTTTTTTGATGGGATGATCAAGGCTCCTATGTAGTAAGTTGGGTCAAATGAGACGGTGACGAGCTCCTTTTATTGTTGAATAATTTTTTAAAACCTCATCGGACTTATGCATTAAGGTTTTACACTTATGTCGTTATTTGACTCACTGAAATTCATTGTGTTATCATAACAATTCAATCTATATCCTTGCTTATTGGTTTTTTTTCGCCTTAAAACATTTATCGTAAGCATGAACAATGATTATCTCGTTCGATTGGTTGTCTGGTATTTTAAGTCATGTCATCAGGTATCAACCGAATCATACAACTATAACTTATGTTGGGTTATATTGTTGTAGTTGTAGCTAGACATACTTTTTGCATTTTTAAAATGAGTAGTTCACCGACCTTAAACGCTAGACTAAAGCATGATATATGTCGTCCGATTGTGTTGAAGGCTTTTATTTGCGATTATCTCCAAAGTTAGAAGCATTTCTTGAAATTTATCCTTTGATTGCATCTAAGCTCACACTGACTATCGAAATGTGTTTCTATGATAATGTTAATGACAGGGAAATTAAATCCAAAAAATGTCTATATAGGTACGTGAAACTCTTCCTGATTATCTTCTAGCTAATATTATTAATCCAAATTTCGAATCATATAAGATAATGTATATCCTTCAGGCGTTGGGGCAGGTTTGCTTGGAGCTGCAGTTTTTATAGGTATAGGTTTCATCTTCTATCGACGTCGATACAAGAAGCCTTATCAAATACCAGCAAATCAAGTGTCACATCGGAGGAATGTCCCTTTGGACCCAACTGCATTGTCGAATGTCGAAAACGGAGACTCGTTTCTCGGAGTTAGCTTGTTTAACTACGATGAGCTTGAAGAAGCGACGGAGTACTTCAGCCCCTCCAAGGAGCTCGGAGAAGGCGGCTTTGGCACCGTCTATCACGGTATCTAATTTTATTTGTATTTGCCTAAAAATGATATCATATCAATTGGTTTTAGTACGAACCTTCACTGTAAAGCTTGAGTTTTGAGTTGATCATGTGTAGGAAAACTCGGAGACGGACGTGAAGTCGCAATTAAACGTATGTTCGAGAACAACTCGAAACGAGTTCAACAATTTATGAACGAGATTGAGATACTCACACACTTACGCCATAAGAATCTCGTCACCCTCTACGGATGCACCTCCCGACATAGTCGGGAGTTGCTTCTAGTCTACGAGTACGTGTCCAATGGAACGGTGGCCGATCATCTCCATTGCCGGAAAGCTAGGCTTGCACCCAACGCCGAGTACTCGCCTCTCTCATGGCATACTCGCTTGAGCATTGCAATAGAAACCGCGAGCGCCTTGGTTTACCTCCATGCATCCGACATCATTCACCGTGATGTGAAGACCAACAACATCCTCCTCGACGATCATTGCACTGTCAAGGTGGCAGATTTTGGGTTATCTCGACTTTTTCCGTTGGATCTTACACATGTGTCAACTGCACCACAAGGTACTCCTGGGTACGTAGACCCGGAGTACCACCAATGCTATCAATTGACAGATAAAAGTGATGTTTATAGTTTTGGAGTCGTCTTAATTGAGCTCATATCAACTCAACCCGCCGTTGACATAACAAGGCATCGTCATGAGATCAACTTGTCCAACCTCGCCATCAATAAGATCCAAAACGACTTGTTACACGAGCTTGTTGACCCGTCTTTAGGGTTTGATGTTGATGAGAAGGTGAAGGAGGAGGTGATTGGTGTGGCCGAGCTTGCCTTCCAATGCCTACAACACGATAGAGAGTTGAGGCCGACAATGGACGAAGTGCTCAAAGTACTAACAAGGATTCGAGAATTCAAGAAGCAAGATGAAATGATCAAGAAGAGTAAGTACATGGTAGAAATGAAAGCTGAAGTGGTGGATATATCCGTGGAGGAGGCGTTGCGACTGAAGAGTGACTTGTCGCCGGCTTCTTCGAATGGAAGTAAACGAAAGACCGATACTGATAACACATCTGCATCTCGATCTTGCTAGTTGTTAATTTGATTGGATTTCTATCTATGATACGAGAATTTGGCTGTGTTGTATTATAAGGCTCTTTGTACATAGATAAGAGAATACGTACACCTTCATTACATATAATAGGGTTACATGCTTGTCTTCAAATTAAAATGCATGCATGCACTATACGAGGCTTGAGATTTAATAAGCAATTTGATTTTGTTTTATATATTCTTGATTTGGGACTAGTTGGATGAATAAAAGTTAAACGAAGAAGTATATGCAAGAAGTATATGTTGTTTTAGTTTCCAGATCCGGATTATTTATCGGAGGTTCGTGCTTACACTCAATACATAAATTCGACGAGATTTGATCTTATACTTATTCTACTTATTTGATTACATGAACAATATTTTTACCGCATAGCTTGTGTCTAATCTCATGCAATGTCACCGGATGAAGCATGTCGAGATGTAAGAAAGATATAACGGTCCATAAATGGATGAACAACATGAATGTCCCTTCTTTAGATGTGAGAAAGATACTAGGCATATAGATTTCGAAACTATTAGAGGCTCCAAACACGAAAAATATAACGGTCCATGGATGGATGCCCTAGCTCATCGAGCTCATATCCGAGCACATAAATTCCTCGTCTTCCGACTGATTCTCTTCTCTTGATAATTTAATGCCCACGTCACGATGTGTCGAAAGATAACTTATTGAATAAATTACTTTGATCCAATGTTAGAGTTAAGATAGATATGAATTGATGCTATAGCTAATAATTAACTTAGCCCTAAAGTTCTTCATGACACCTTTTGTTGGTGCTACTTTAACTTCCTAAATCACAAGTCACAAGTCACAAGTCACACAAGTCGTGACTTGTGACTTACATTATTCGAGATGTTTTGTGACATTTTTTTAATGACCTTTGCTTTTGTTTTGACCCCTCTCCAAGAATTAGCTTCTCCACATCGCTTTTGCTTTTGGAAAGACACCACCTTTAATTTCTTTCTTTTTTTAACCTTTAGAATGCCTTCTTTAATCTCTTGCTTTTCCTTTATCGTTAGAGTATAGGACGACGGTTTCGCTCCTTAATTTTCTTTTGATTTACAGTTTTTAAATTACGTCTAAGTAATTGTTACATGTTTGTAATGTGTTCCTTGTTTCACTAATAAACATAGAGCTTAGTCTCTTTCCCAAACACACACACACAAAAACTTTGCTTTTCCGATTCATTTAGCTTCTAAATGTAAATATTTATTTATTTATTAGGATACTTGAATTTTTTCTTATACACTAATTGTTTTTTATACATGACCTAATGTAACTAATTTTGTACACGATTTTTGTGTATACAAGTAACTCAAAAATATTATTAGATTAATTTCTTGTAAATTAGACTATTTCTTATGCATGAAACTTATATACAAGAATTAAATACATAATCTTATAACATTTTAAAAAAGAGTGATATATTAAATAAGAACAAATTAATCTATATATATTAATTAATAAAAATAAAAATTATTTATTTATTTATCAATTCAACATTCGCTAACTCATTACTATAATCTTATGTTACATAACAAAATCATCCATTTTTTTATTTATGAGAATCTCATTGAGATGATATAGTTTTATTTGATCTCACTTTTCAATTAACAACAAATTTGTGACCATTTTTCTTGGACATGTATGAGTTGATCACTTGATATTCACATGCCTGTTATAGAGTTACGCATCGGAACAAGGATCCTAGACTTAATTAGTTACTAGTGATTTTCTTTACTTGAATTATCGTAATTACATATGTTGTATGCCTAGTTTCACTTTGGTGTCTCGACTATTAAAATGCACATGATGAGTGTAAATGGATTTGGGGATACATTGGGGTACGGTCAAGCCAATGCTTTAACAATCGGCTCAAACCCAACTCGATCTAATTAAGCTCGTCATATATGTATCTATAATTCTGCAAGGAAAAAAGTTACATATGTGCAGGGCTTATATAATTCGTTTTAAATAAAAGAAATGAATAGTGTGTCTAATATTATGGAGATAGTAAACTTTTCACATCTAAAGTTAAGAAATTTCGAAACTAGTATATAATTTACGTGTAGAGAATAGGAATTTATAAAACTTGTTATATTTAATTGACTTGAATCGTTTATATACACAATATGTAACCCTACTTCAAGTAGAAGATTGAAAAAAAAAAAAAAAACTAAGACAAATATATAATATAATAATAAGATCTAGATTTATATATTAACATATGTCAATAGATAATATCCTAATGATATAACTATATTCATCAACATTTTTCTCAAGTTAAGTTGGAGGAGAAGTTCAATTATTATTTTCAAGATTGCATAGTAGAAATTTGAAGCTATTTGTTATTCTAACGCTCCTCGACCTTGATTTATCTATGAATATATGTTCATTCTTTTGAGGCAATAGGTATAGTGAAAGTTGATGGATCAAGAGATGCAATTATGAATTTATGGTCCTTCACCTCTTAGTTGCTCTTCGTTTTGTTGACGGTAATATATTGGACTTTGTTTTGTTGGCGGTAATAGGGCCAAGGTTGACGGCAATAGGGTGTCGGTTGATTGGCGACACTAGTGCGACGATAGAGTGTTAGGTCTGGATATATAGGACAACTTTGATTGTTACGTTGAATAGAATATTGTAAATTTGTTTTATTTTATTGATTTGAATTGTTTATATACATGATAGATAACCTTAATTTAACTAAAAGATAATAAATAGATAATAAACTAACATAAATATTTAATATATTAATGAATCTAAATATTTTATTAGCATAAATAATATAATAATAAATATAATATATCAATTAATATTTAACTACTTCTAGTTGTTGTGCTCGTACAAGGCCTTTCATTTAAGTCGGCTAATAGGCTAAAAAAGAGAGGAGGTGATCTTCTGCTCGGATAAAGAAGGATATCATTGAAACAAATTAAAGCTCTTAGTGTTAACTGATTTTACGAAGAAGTCTTACCTGAGCCAAAATTATTTAAAAAGACGTGTCTATCATGTATTTTTGTAAGTTAATATATTTATTTTTGATATTTAAACCTTTAACCTTCTTTTTTTGGTGAAAAAAACCTTTAACTTTCTTGTTGTACTCATTTTACACAATTCCTAACCAACTTAACTAACTCGTAAACATATTTATTTTCACTAATTTTAATTGATATTTTCCAATTTATGCAATATTCAACCTAATTTATGAGAACTCAACAAAAGTCACTCCCTAGCTTAGATCCGCCTGAGTACACAATAGGGTATACAATCCGTTAAACTTTTACAAATACCAACCATTTGGAATCGAATGAACCGAAGCATACATATAAAGTAAATGCAAGGAAGTATAAATAATCGAATCTGAAAATGCACCCACAAATTACAAATATGATTGGAATCATGTTTCTTTTTTGAAGAATAAGAACAAATTATTGAAAGCTAGGGCACTAAAGGAGCTGAGAATTTATCCAAAACCAAAGTAGTTAGAAGAAGACTACGATTTTGGATGTAAAGTTGTCGCAACTCGCAAGACTTGCTATAAAGTAAATTCCGACCCTCAATTCACAGAGCAATAATGTAATCAAATCAAGTATTAAATATTAATAAGATGCCAATTTACGGGATTGCGCCCCACATGGGCCATTGGGGTTAAATAATTAATAAAAAGGGCATGTTATCAAAGAAATTTGTATGTTTTCGGTGTCTAATTTTATTTTTATTTTTTCAAATCGGAAGCCAGTGAAACAACCGTTGTGTAAAAATATATATATAAAATAAAATAATTGTGCATATAATGTTGTCTAAAAAAACGAGTTTAGAGTTTAGGAAGCCGGCGTCAAAATCTTAATATTAAAAATATTTAAAAAAAACCGGACGCCTACGCCCGGTGTTCGAGCTCAATGAACACCGCCAGAACGTGAAATCTTTAGACAATTAGCAAATTTAAGATAGTGTATATAACTTTTTTCTTAAAATATTAAGTTAGAAATATATAAGTGGAACATTATTTTAGAATAAAGTAGAGTTAAACTCTAACATATACAAAGAGCTGATGCACATCATAATCATCTAGACAACGACACAAATATTTTCGTCCATGTTCTTACTTGCTGAATTTAATACTGCAATTATTTATACTTAAATCTTGTTGAGTTCATTTCTCCTCGAGTCCATCCACAAAATGACAGTTCAATCATTTTCACGGTATTTCTTTATGGCTCAACTCGTTATACGACTAAAGGGAAGAGTAAAATATTGAAATATCTCCACATTCCTTGGAATCTTTCCCCTTCTCAAGTAAACTATATATAAAACAATGGCAATTACTCCTACTTCCTCACATTCTACTTCTCCCCAAAATTCCTTTGCAGTATTCTCAAGCTTTTAGACCCTGTTTTCAATTTTCAATGGTTTCCTGAACCAAACATAAAGTGGGTGTTTCTCAATTTTCCTTTTTGGTACAAAATGGATAGCATGAGGATCAAGCATATGAGAATTGAAGGGGCTTTAGGGTTCTTGAGACAATTTGCTGCTGAGAAGCCTTTGTATGTGCTATTGGCCACTTCAGTTGTACTCCTTTGGGGTTTTGAGAGATGGGTTATCTCTATCTCAAGCTGGGTTCCTCTTCTTGCTTCTGTTTGGGCAACTATTCAGGTTAAACCCTCTTTCTAACCACTTAGGGCGTGTTTGATATTGTATAAAAGATGTTGTAATGATCAAATTGGTTTTTGCTGTACAGTATGCAAGTCATCAACACCAAGATTCTATTGAAAAATTGAACAGAAAGTGGAAGAGGATTGTATTAGAATCATCAGTCAGTATTTTTTTTTCTTAGCCTTTGTATATTTTGTTTGTTTGAAACATTAAACCATTGCTTAGTGTGTGTTTTATTGCTTTTGTACAGCCAGTTACATCATTAGAACAGTGCGAGTGGCTGAACATACTGTTGACTGAAATTTGGCCAAATTTCTTCAATCCCATGCTTTCAAAGAAGTTATCCTCCGTTGTTGAGGTATGATTCTTGTTTAAGGCTTATTTTGAGCGAGTTCTTGCTATTAACTTATCAGTTTTCTATGATACTATCAACAACAAACTGGGATTTAGCTGATTTTGTAATGTTTTTATGTATTTTGTTTGTACAGAAACGCTTGAAGAGCCGAATTCCTAGGTTTCTTGTGAGATTCCTGTCTTTTTTTATATTCTTTGTGAAGGCACGTATTCTGGTATGGAAGGGGAAATGGGATTTGTGATAGAGTGACATTAAACATCTTGCAGGAAAAGATAGAAATTCAAGAATTTTTACTCGGTTCTTCCCCACCTACTTTGGGTCTTAACGGGGTTCATTGGTTAACTTTATGTGATCAGGTTTGTTCTATGTTTCCTGTCCTCTTTCCTTCTGCTTTATGAAATGTTTGAATTTGTAAGATTAATAAAGGGTTGATAGTTCTTCTTAATGTATGGAATTTATAAGTTTGTGATCATATGGATGAATGAAACTTTAGGTGTTAAATTAAAGCAAGAATTAAATCTCGCATAAAAGAAATTCTATTAGTTTACTCAACATTATTATGGAAGGATCATTTTGTTGGATCCCTCAAGTGTGAACATGTCAAAGCATTCAATTCACTTGAATCTATCATCAGAGTTTCTCTAGGATAAGGTTCCACATAGTTGATGTTTCCTAGTAGTAAAAAAATTAGTGCAAAACATTGAAATATCATTCACTCTTGAAATCTTACCAAAAAAAAAGGAAATATGTTAAACTTGGAATACAAAGTATTGAAAATCAATATCAGAATAAAAGTACACTTTCTTAATCTTGTTTGATTTCATCTTTTGCAAAGGTAACTGTTAAGAAAGGAATTTACAATTCTTGACTTGAAATGTTGTTTTGTTGTTGCAGAAGATGATGCATTTAGGTGTTGAGTGGGATACCCGCTTGAGCATAGTGTTGCTCGCTTCACTGGCTAGGCCGCTAAAAGGGACTGCACGGATAGTCATAAACCATCTCTATATTAAGGGTGATGTATGTTAAACTTGTCAACTAATTGAGATTTAGATCCTTTATTTGGTTTTTATTCCCCTGATGTGTCATTATTGGAACTTCTTCAGCTGCAACTGATGCCAATATTAGATGGGAAAGCTATTTTGTACTCTTTCTTAAATGCCCCTACTGTCAAGGTAGATGTTGTGCTTGGAAGCGGAAGCAGCCAGTCAGTCCATGAGACAGAGCTACCCGGCTTATCTCCTTGGTTGGTGTGTGTGAGACTAATCCATTTACATAATCTTTATGTATGTTAAAGATAGTGATAGAGCTAAAATCAGGAAACTACATAAACATGCACAAGAACACAATAAAAGAAGACTATCGGTTCTCTGTTGCATAAGTGTCTATACTAAAATGGCATATTTCACTGGCCCAGCAGGCTAACATCTTCTTCTGATTTCATTTATAGAATTATGTAATGCATAACATAACTTCTTTTTTTGTAAAACTTTAACAATATTTACTATGTCATTCATATCAGTCTTCCCACATACATAAACGGTTATGTAAAGTTTACTATAGCGGGTAGCTTCTGACAGGCGGAGAGCCTCTTTTCTAGATTATTCTTAGACCATCCACAATAGAGATCTTGTGGGTTTCTCATTGAAATAATAAATAAAAATAAACTAAAATTAGTACATTAAAACTCAGAATTTGTCAGGTTGGGTTTCTCATTTTATTAGAGAAGAGTCCTTATATTAGAGTTTAATCCTGTTAAATGAGAGTCTAACTCTCTGAATTTTTCTGAAATTTGCAGAATTTATTTAGTTTACTTTTATTTTATAAAAAAGATAAGAAACTTTAAGTATTGGCATTGTGGACGCTTAGGCTTCTTGATTATTTCTCAACATTCTATAAATTTGATTGATATTGATGGTGGTGCCTCTTATTTGTTTCGAATAGGGGAAGGTCTTGTCTGAAACATTAGTAAAGACAATGGTTGAACCTCGCCGGGGTTGTTTCCCTCTCCCAGCTGAAAAAAAGATGAAAAAGGTGGTAGCTGGTGTTATCCATGTCACAGTGATTGGAGCAAACCAGATTTCTCGTACGAGCTGCAAAGGAAGCCCTTCAAAAAGGCAACAAAATTACAACGGGAATTGTAGTGTAGAGGAGAATCTGGTTGCAGATCTTCAGACGCTAGTGGAGGTACAGCTTGAACAGCTAACAAGGAGAACAGATGTGCAGGAAGGATCAAGCCCCAAATGGAATTCAACATTCAATATGGTTTTTCACAACTGTTCTGGAATCCTTAAGTTCCATCTTTATCAGTGTACTCCTGGAAGTGTCAAATATGACTACCTAGCAAGCTGTGAAATTAAGGTACTCTTCTCTTGTATTTAATCTTAAATACAATAAATCTTCAAAGTTGAGAAAATATCCACTGCAAAACTTGTTATGTTTTACAGTTATACCTTTATACTCTTTGGTATAGCATTGTTAATTTAACTAGCTAATGATATGTTCCTTGATTTTGAGCAGCTTAGGTACTGTGATGACGACTCAACAATATTTTGGGCAATTGGACCTGAATCCAGTGCAATAGCCAAGCAAGTTCAGATTTGTGGGCAAGACGTTGTCATGACCCTTCCATTTCAAGGATTGAATTCAGGCGAGGTATGGTATTGCCATGATTACCAGTTTCAAGAAGTTGTCATGACCCTTCCATTATTGATAGAAGTTGTATTTGTGCTCGGATTATGCAAATTTTACAAAAGTTTGGTTCTTGATATGCTTTTCAGCTCTCAGTAAAGCTTGTGTTGCAAGAGTGGCAGTTCTCAGATGGCTCACAGTCCTTCCATCTTAATTCTCAGCCAAGTGTGTTTGGCTCTACCAACATCTCAACAGCCACGGGTAGAAAAGTTTATGTTACAGTTACTGAAGCAAAAAATCTTGCTAGAAAAGATAAATCCGGAAAGATTAATCCATATGTTAAACTTCACTATGGCAAGGTATGCTTGGTGTATTGCTTTGTATTTTTAATTTCATCAACTTTTTTTAAATATTTTTTCATTGTTGTCTTAAGACAATGCTGAGAACAAGGTCAGTGTCGGATTGCGCAACCCCTGTATGGAACAAGAAATTTGAATTTGAAGAGCTTGGAGGCGGAGAATATCTTACACTAAGGTGTTATAGTGAAGACACATTTGGAGATGAGCACTTGGGTAGTGCAAGAGTGAACTTGGAGCGCCTAGTTGATGGCTCGTGTAAGGAAGAATGGATTCCCCTTGAAAAGGTGACTTCAGGGGATATTAAGCTTTTAATTGAAGCTGTTCGTATGGATAACAATGAAGGATCTAAGGTAAATACTGAACCAGTCAGATAAAATTGTTTTGCCATTTTGGATAAAGCAACCTTTCTCATTTTTCCTTGCAACTTGGCTTTGCTAGGGTGGCTCGCCTAGAGACACCAGCAATGGGTGGATTGAGTTGGTCCTCGTTGAGGCCAAAGATCTCATTGCAGCTGATCTAAGAGGAACAAGTGATCCGTACGTGAAAGTCTTATTTGGGAACCTGAAAAGACGAACAAAGGTACAATTATTTCTCTCCTTGCTCATATAGAAGAACTCTTTATAGAGGTAAAAATTAAGAAGATTATGATTGTGGGAATTAAGAGGGAGAAATAATTCTCTTAATCTTGTTTGCTAGAGGAATGAAGGAAATGAAAGGAATTAGATTAAGGGAATTAGATAATGAGAATTTTGTAATCCTATTAAACTTAGATTATTAAAGATTATAAGGATTATTTGGGCTAAAATATCATTTTTATCTCTCTTCTTTCTTCATCTATATCATATACAACAAAACTTAACACATACTTTTTCGTTATTTTACCCACAATCATATTATTTTACCAAG
Organism: Fagopyrum tataricum; assembly: GCA_002319775.1. Classification (NCBI taxonomy): domain Eukaryota; kingdom Viridiplantae; phylum Streptophyta; class Magnoliopsida; order Caryophyllales; family Polygonaceae; genus Fagopyrum; species Fagopyrum tataricum. Next base: position 44,654,523 of record CM008285.1, on the reverse strand, counting down.
CACCCATTTCACTTATTTTCATACATCTCCTTAAACAATTTCATCTTCGTTTAAATAATTGTCCTCATCTTCAACTTCATCTATGCAATGTTACCAAACGGACCCAATAAGTTCCCACATTGAAAGTTTGGGACATTACGAGCCTACCATATAAGGGCAGTGGGCTACTACGCGTATGTTCTTACTCGATGTCTTAATGGTCGGCAGGTGTTGCATAGAACACTAAACCCTCAGTGGAATCAGACCTTAGAGTTTGCGGACGATGGTAGCCCCTTGACATTGTATGTGAAAGATCATAATGACATTTTGGCTGCATCAAGCATTGGTCATTGTGAGATTGAATATCAAAGGCTACCTATAAACCAGGCATATGACAAGTGGATACCTCTTCAAGGAGTGACGAATGGGGAAATCCACGTCCGCATTACACGTAAAGTCCCGGAACTCGAAAAAGCAAGCAGTTTGGATTCGGATTCATCCTACGAGAAGGCTCACAACATCACTTGCCAGGTACATATACTTGATTGTCAAAAGAACTTGAGTTTTTGCTAAACAATATCAATTAGTAGGGATGTACTCACCCGTTAAACTTATCAGGTGTACTCACCCATCAACTGTCGGGTGAATCAGGTGTATTCATATTATTGAAACTTATAATATTAATAATGAGATATTACAACTAATTATAGTGCATAAATAGCAATAAAACTTTGATAAATTTGTGATTTTAAGATTAAATATCCAAAATTCTAGATATTTTGGGTCTATCGAGTCGAGTGATAAGTATAAGAGCATCCATAAAGGAGAAACTTAGAGTTTCTTATCTAATAAATAAGAAAAGGTAAAAGAAAATAAAGAGGGTTCCTAATTTGGAGAGCATGCTCTACTGCAGGGACTCTTCCTGTAAAATGAGACTGACTGACACATCTCACTCTTTATTTTCTTTTTCCTTTCCTTATATATTAGATAAAAAAAACTCTAGAGACAAAGGAGCTCTAAGACCTTCATTCAACACCCAACTTTTTCTTTTTTGGGATTTACTTTGTGTCAAATGTTTTGGGTGTTAATCGGTTACGGGTGAAATTGTCATGCATACTGATTAGTGACATTTCCTTCCCTTGGAAGCAGATGAGGCAACTACTGATCAAGCTGCAGGGCTTGGTGGGGGAGGGAGATCTCCAGGTCATTTCTGAGACGGTTAGCGAGCTAGAAGCCCTTGAAGAGCTGCAAGAAGAGTACATTTTACAACTCGAGACTGAAAGAATGCTTCTGCTTAACAAGGTATCCTTGTTAGATGAGGAAATTGCTATTTTGCCGTGTATAAACAAGCCGTCTCCTGGCACTCTAGCCCGCCACAACAAATCTCTGCCATGACAACTTCGTGGTTTTAGTTATGTTTGGTTTGCTGATAGAAAAGTATATACATAAATCATGTATTTTTTTTTCTTTTCTTTTGTGGAATATAGGCAAGAAAAACAAGGCATTAAGCCAGAAATTATCATGTTTATTATAGATTAGGATTGCAGATAATAGGATATAGGCTTGTACTTGTAATGAATATATGGGATTGGAGTTGTTTCATTGTCCCTTTGGTGAAAATGATTTTGATAAATCTTATATCTCGTATATATAGATTCATTTGGACTCAGAGTAGATTAAATTTTCTCTTACATGGATCCCGTATATTTATTTTGGGTCGAATCTAAATTAGACTTATCCGAGTTCAAAAAAACTATAGAAAAAGTTTTATGGGTCAGACTGCAAATAATAGGATATATATATTTTCGTTCGCACCAAAAAAATGGACTTAATAGAGATTGAGCTAAACTTATTCGGTTAGTTCTTTGGTCCACGTACAATATTAATGAGTAGACACTTAGATCACCATCAGAGTTTTTAACCATTAAATTATAATAATTTTTTAATATTAAATATTAAATAAAACTAACTTAGTTATTTAACATTACATTCTTAAAATAATTCTTTCTTGAATTTTTTTCGATGTTAATTTTATTTTTAAAAAAGGTCTTTTCTAATTTATGATATTTTATAGATAATAATTTTATATTTTATTTAGAATAAAAAAAATGAAATTAAAAAGTGGGCCGAACCGTTAGTTACGACTTGCGAAAGTATTTTTGACATTTTGGAGAAACGAAACCCTAATATATATATTTCTGCAGAAATACCTTTGGCAGATCTCTTCTTCGCCGCACTACAGTCATCTAGAGAGTTTAGGTTGAGTAGGCGAAGATGGCCACCAAGGACAAGAAGCTTTCTAATCCCATGAGGGACATCAAGGTTCAGAAGCTTGTTCTTAACATTTCCGTTGGTGAAAGCGGAGATCGTCTTACTCGTGCATCCAAGGTTTCTCCTTTTTCCTTCCGATTTAGGGTTTGGGTCGACATGTATTTCTGATGATCTGCTATCTAGTTATTTACTTTCAATTTTGCTTTCGCGTTAGGTGTTGGAGCAACTCAGTGGACAAACCCCTGTTTTCTCAAAGGGTAATTTGAATCTCTATATGGTTCTAGGTTTTATTGATACTGAATTTTCTGCATTCTCGCTCTAAATCTGAGGCAAATTTGGAATTTTGATTGCAGCAAGGTACACGGTTAGATCATTCGGTATCAGACGTAATGAGAAAATCGCTTGTTACGTAACTGTGAGGGGCGACAAGGCAATGCAACTACTTGAGAGTGGTTTGAAGGTCAAGGAGTATGAATTGCTAAGACGTAACTTCAGTGATACCGGCTGCTTTGGATTTGGTATCCAGGAACATATTGATCTTGGAATCAAGTATGCTGTTTCCTCTTCTCTTCTATAATTGAAACATTTTTCAATCTTATGTCAATTTCAAATTTTCTTAACTATTAATGCTTGTTTGTCTTCTGTTGATCTTATACTTTGATTGGTAATTTGGTATACTTTGTAATTATTCAAGCTGATATCTTTGATGGTCTTGTGATTTTTGGTTAGGGATTGCTTGCTTTCACTATGAATTTGTTTTCCATCTGAGCAATCAGTCATTGGTTTGTGAGTCATTGGGTTGTGATGAATTATGAATGGCATGTGTGGAAAAATATATTGATTATGAGTCTGTATTCAATCATTTGGTTGCATTTGTTGTGATGTAATTCTATGCAATCATAAAAATCTTTCTGGAATTGTAATTGCGGTTACAGAAGCAAATCAATGTGATTCTGTTTTTTTTACTTAAAAACTTTTGTTGACAGGTATGATCCTTCTACTGGTATCTATGGTATGGATTTCTATGTGGTGTTGGAGCGCCCTGGATACCGTGTTGCTCGTCGCCGCAGATGCAAGTCCCGTGTTGGAATCCAGCACCGAGTCACCAAGGACGATGCCATGAAGTGGTTCCAGATGAAATACGAAGGTGTCATCCTCAACAAGTCCCAAAATATCACAGGCTAAGCTTATATTTGGATTCTGGTTCTTAAACTTTGTTTGGTAGCTTTTAGGCGAGCCTTCTTCACCTTGACAAATTTTGGGCAATGTTGTTACTCGAATCTACAAGAATCTGATAATTTTAATTTTGTTTCTATATCTTGATTACTGTTGAATTTCCAAAAGTTTGAATTGCTGATTTGGACTGTCCTCTAGAAGAGAGCCACTGTATTTGGTCCTCTAAAAGAGAACGACCCGACAACAGGCGCGGATGAGTCTTTATTGGCTTCGGTTTTTTGGATTGACACGACGGACTTCGGTTTGTTGGTAATTGATAGTATAATTGCCCCATCTGCACAGGCTCTAACAACTTCAACCAACCCAAACAATCCATCACAAATCACAATCTTCCCTTTCACTAGCTTGGAATCAAGACATCCGTTGGAGCAAATCCTACATCGAAATTCATTACTCAACGTGTTATCTAGTATGAACAAATAGTGTTCGAGAGTCAAGATACTTGAGGTCGTTCGCTTACTAAAAAAACCCGAATATGAGTCATATGACCACCATATATTGAAGCTCGAGCTGGAGGCATTGTGCGGTAAATTTGTAGTTTTTATAACTCTTTAAATTTAATTTATAAGCTAATTGAGCATTTGGTAATAATAAATATCATTGAGGTTTTTTTAACGAATTATCAAAAACGATGCGTTTATAATTAGAATTTTGTGTATAACAAAACACTAGTTGTGTTTAATTTTTTTAACAAGTGTTTGCTAAGTGCAAAACACTTAGGGTCTGTTTGGCTCGTCCGAGCTTATCGTAGTTGAAGTTGAAGTTGAAGTTAAAGTTGATTGGAAGTTAAAGTTGATTGTAGCTGAAGCTGAAATAAGTAGTTGAATGAAGTAGCTATTTTTTTATAAGCTTGTTCAGCGTTTGAGAAGAACGAGTTTATCGAAGCTGATGAAAACATAAAACGATGAAAAAGCCCTTCATTTAACGTAAATGTTATGTTTTCTTTGTTACCGTGTATTTTTTGTTATATAATAAAAATGTAACATTAGTAGTATTAATAGATATATAGAAATTGTATTATATCAATGTTATTGAAATATACATCCATATTTTTTAGTATTTAATATAGGTCATTGTTATAAAATCATTACCCCAAACAAATAGATAATTTATAAATATATTAAACTGATTAATTTGTGTAATTATAAAATAAATATGTGTCAATTGTGGGTATAAAAAAATTATCTCAAACTATTACATAATTAACAAATCATATTAGTAAGCAATCATATTAGATGGATTAAATTGTTTAATTGAAATATACATCCATATATTTTTTTTTCCATGAATATTTTGAATTGACTTTTGAAATTCATAGAAACAAATGCGGATTTCGTTTTATGGTTGTTAAGCAATCATATTAGATGGAAGATCATATGTAAAACAATCATATTAGAGAAATGTTTAACTACTTTTGAGATTCATAGGAAGCACTTTGAGAATGAATGGTTTGCATTCTCCTCCGTCTTGACTTTTGGCTCAACTCATTATTTAATTTTGTGCAGCTTTAGCTTCATACAACACTGACTTTTGAGATTTTTTCAACGAATCTTCTGAGTTTTTTTAAATTACAGAGTATTATTTTTGTGATAATCTTGTAGAGTAGAGATTGAAGATACTCGCCAGCTAATTTGAGTTGACTCAAGTGATGTTAATTTAATTCTCACGTATACATTTTTGTTTTCAAATTCAATGTTATAACTGACCATGGAGCAAATGTTGAATTGAAAAAATCACTAACAACACTTCTTCTCGATAGTGCAGCAAAAACGAAAGTCAAAAACTCAAATCAGAAAATCAATATGGTGACAAGCATTCAAAAAGATCATTAACATCACTTTATATACAAAAAAGATTATTTAAAACATTTGATCTTCTCTCATCACTTGATCTTAACTTTCTATACAAAAATCTTGTTCTCTAAATTCCAAACTCAAATAAGAAACTCAATTTGGTGGTATAACAGTAATCTACAACAATCCTCACAACAGCAAAAAAAAACAGTCCTCACATGCAAAGCACATGTGAAAACTGCCATTCAATCCATAAGGATCACTAATCTGAAGAAATTTCAGTAGGAAAATGAATGAAAAATGAACACATTTAGTACCTCCAACACAAGATCATAGCTATACATATGTGAAAAATGTAAAATCTTGGCCACTGCTCATTTAAGACTTTTGGACCCAGTTTAGGAGCTTATCTTTTCTTCCTATTTATTCTACTACTTTTCCTTTGGCTCATGACAAGACAAAAACAACTACAAATGCAGATCTTGAATTATATAAACATGGAAATTTTTTCTTTTTTTTTTAGGAATGAATGAAGTGAAAGGAGCAAGCAGCTAGGTTATTGGTATATTAGCAAAATCAGTATAGTAGAATTACAAACCAATCTGAAGAAATCACAACAAAGAAATTATAAGAGAGTATATAACACATATTCACTTCATTACAGCAAAACAAATTGTCAAATTAATTTCTGGGTTTGTTTACAACAGCTATTCAATCCACAAACGTGTACATAAAATGACTACTTTCATTCATTCCTAACAAGTTAGGACAGAAACTTAGAAAACAGATTTTTTCAAGTCTGAATTCATAAACAGATGCTCCCCATGATTGAACTTGAACCACCGTATTGAAGTGAATATGTGTTATATACTCTCTTATAATTTCTTAACCGCTTTGTTAAATGACAGACTAATAGAAATTGATTCTTCTTATGATTGAACACCATAACCCAGATAGGCTAGGCATATATATATTGGCTGGATAATGACAGACTAATAGAAATTGATTTTTCTTAACCGCTTGGTTATAATAATACACATAAATTGTTGACAATTATCAACATTCTTAATGTACTTAATTGAATAGAGGAGATAATAAGATCATCCACAATGGAGATATTTGGTGAGAATTTTAACAAAATAAAAAAAATAAATATAAATATAAATCAGAAAATTACATGTTTGTTGAGAACGAAATTTTCAATTGTGAGATGATATACTTTATTACAAGGACCTTAAACCATATAACAGGAAAATTTTGTTATAAAAAGTTTGATTTTTTTTAAAAACCCACGAAGATATTTCCTAAATTCCTATGGATGCTCTAACGAACTCGGAGCTTATGCCTAGCCTATCTGCGATGGTCAAGGTCTAGTGTATAGTTAGAACATTGATTTCAAATTTGTAGCCAATAATTATATCATGTTTCATTCCTGTTGAATTGTGTAGTTAGGTAAGATGAATCATCTCCTAAATATATTGTGAACAAATTGACCATTTAAAATTATTTTATTTTAATTAAAATAAATTGGCCTAGTTGATAAACAAATTATTACATAACCTACTTAATTTCTCTCCAAAATAATAAATTGACCAACTCCTAGTAAAACACAAAACACTCTTAAAACACTAGAATAATAACATTGGTGTTTCTCAATAACTTAACAAACACAACTTTAACGAAAATTTTAAATGATACACTAAAAAGACAATACATCTTTTGGGTTACAACGGTGGTGGAAGTGGTTTCTTCCTTTTTCTTTGTATGGTTACACCAGTATAGATGTTTCTCTGATGGGTTATGTTGTTGGTGATTATGCTAACAACTGTTATTTGAAGTGAACTAGTCGAGTTTTGACACTAGTGTAGATGTTTCTATGAGAAAATTGACCACATAAAATTAGGGATTGGTTCAGATACGGAGATGACCGTAGTGCGGCATTACAAAGTAATTTGAATCGTTGATTCACTTGATCCAACGGTGTACAATCATCTATAAAAATGCTTAGTAATTGCATATTGTACTGCTATGAAGAGAATGATACTTACAGGTTGTAGGTTGTGAGATAGGAGAGAGTAGAGGATAGAATTGTAACAAATAATCTTAACAACCTAGATTAGGTCTAACAACTAAATATTGTAAATCATCTCTAATATCATCCGCGTCATTTAATGATTTGGGCGAGGTGAGGGGACAATTTTACAACTTTTAGTATTTACGTGGACAATTTCGTCCTTTTAAAAATATGTTTTAAAAAAGAGAGATGCGGTGACATTTTTATAATTTTCATGAAAAAACAATAACAATTATAATCTTACTTTATAATTTTAGTTCAATTGCTTCAAAATTATAAACTATGAGTTCTGATATTTTCTATAGTTATTTCACGTATTATTTTATTAATTTAACAATTATGTTTTTATGCACTTGTTACTTATGTTTGAATTAATAAAACACACTATTGAACTAACAATGCACATAATTCAAAATGATTATACCCAAACTTTGAACTAATATTACAAAAGTTCATATTTCTATAGCTATGGTTATTAGAATATTTTTATTATAATATTGTTAGCTTAAAATATTTAAACCAATAGTTCAAATCGAGCGTTCCTATTAGTTTAAACATTTTATTTTATATGCACATGCATTACATTTGAATTATGAATTTTTTGAAAAAAATTATGAATTATTAGTACAATATATTATAAACTAATAGAACGAGGAAAAAAAATGTGCATTAGAAAAAGAAGAAGGAAAAAAAACTGGAAGTAAAAAGTTTAAAATTTTTATAAAATTAGTTCAAAATATCTATGAACCATTAGTATGAACCATTAGTATAGTACTTCATCCGTCTTTTAATAAATGTCCATTTATCAATTTTCACACATATTAAGAAACATTAATAAGGAAATTAAAAAGGAAAGATGATCATTAACTTATTACACTCGTCAATAGAAACATTTAAATGTTAGTTTTTGGGCGATTTTAAAGGCACGACTGAAGAATTCACAATTGCTCGACAAATCCGGGATTCGTGACTGTCACAGTTACGGATTCCGTGACTGTGGCACAAGAGGTTAAAAAAAATTTCCTAACACCGTGACCGTGAAATTTTATTTAATTTTTTGTTTTCTTCCTCTATATTGGTAAAATTTATAGAGTAAATTTGTCAAGGTTTCGAGAACCTTAGCCGCCACGGTTCCGGAAACCGTGACCGTGGATTTTTTTTTTCACGATTATGGTTTCCGAAACTGTGACGGCTACGGTTCTCGTGAACGGCATGCATTTGTGAATTTTATCGCCGCGCAGTTAGTGTTTCCGTAGTTTTTCCATGTACTAAACCAAGACTATTGCAAGTAAAAGTTTTAAAATATTTAATGTCACTCTCATTTTTCCAAGAAGAGTAAATTTAATGCTTTATTTTTAGAAAGTTTTAACACTAAATAGATATCTTTTGAAAAAAAATATTAAAGGCTAAATGGACATATGTTGCAAAACGGAGGGAGTATAATTGAATGAAATATATATAAAAAATTGCATGAAAAAGTGTATGTCGAGGAAAAAATGGAGGAGGAAAAGAAAAAGTTGACACATAACAATATTTTATAATGTCGTACTTGAAGAAGTGTTTGGACTAGAACCAATCCGATAAAATTATTTTTATTTTTATTCAAATAAATTGACTAGTTAATAAATAAATTATTACATAACTTACTTTATCTCTAAACTAATAAAAACCCACTAATTCTTCCTAAAATTTTCTAATCAAACAATAAAATAAAATAAAAGATCATCACATGATACTTGTCCCTCGAGCCCTAACCAAAACGCATCCACCACCACACAAAAATGTCTTCAATGACGTCACAACCTTGTCTCCTCCCTACGTCATTCATCTGGACTTGGATGAGGTCACGTCCTTTGAGCATCCCAGTCAAGCTCATTAGTCATAACAAACAATTTCCTCATTCCACTCTTTAAATTACAAAATAATACCAAATCTTCCCTGAACTGAAACATATGGGCAATAGGAAGAGAAAGAGATCAGATTTCAGCCTCAGCTCATCGGAGGAGAAGAGCAAGTCACCGTCGGTGTCCACGTCATCGCGTCCACCGCCGTCCGAGAAGGAGGTCGAAGAGTTCTTCAACTTAATCCGACAGATTCACAAAATCAAGAACTCCGGCAAGACTAGTGTCTGCAACGTTAACGGATCTAACGGTGGGTCTTCCGGCAAGTCTGACCAAGCTGCCGAGAAGGGTAGTAACGGCGTTATTATTGACCTCAACGCCGTCCCTCAAGACATGACTGATGCATAGATCTAACGGTGGTTGTTGTAGCGTTAGCCTGCAGTTCAACGCGGTGCAGATCTCTTCCTCTTCTTCTTTTTCTTTTTTTTTTTCTTTGAAAAAGTAAAAAGATCCACTAGGGTATTGAAGATGTTCGATTTAAGGTTTGTTTGAGTACCATGAATTTAGTGGGATGAAATGAAATTTAGAATTATCATCATGAAAATTTCCATTTTTTCCGAAGATTATAATACCTAAATACTTTTATTCAATCACAACCAAACCAAACGGATCTTGTGTGATCTGAGTACGTTCAATAGTCTATTACTCTAAATTTATGTTACTACTGCCTGTTTTTTCAGCTCCAATCCAATACTTTGATGAAGGAATTAAGGGTATGTTTGGTTAAGATACTGGTTATTTGGAGTTATAAGGAAGTATATATTGAAGGTGTAGAACTGTAGAAGTAAAAATACAGTAGTAGTAACTTCTAGTATTTCTAATTATATCTTCAAGTATTATCGAATTTAAGATAATTTTCTTTATCTCAACCACTACATCAATCTCGATCACTGAATATAATAATGCATCAAACAAGTTGAATTGAACCATCATAAATTTGATTGTGTTTATAAGAACAACACTTAATACGAATTGACTTTGTAATTCCCCTTAAATAACAAGTAGGAACATTTGTTAGCATAAAAATTTAGTCTGAGCTTGAGTGCAGTTATGTGAATCTTGTTAGAGATAACAACTTCATATATCTAAAGTTAGAAAATTACTCATCGATTAAATTGATTTTATGATGAAACTTTATTTGTATCTCACTATCTCGGATAATTCATTATATTTGGATGAATTGTACTAAAATTTTTAAAAAAAAAATAGTGCTGATTCAGTCTTAACTCTTACATGCATGTGTCACTATTAAGATAAGTATTTTAGGATTGGATCAGAGATCATAGAATCGTAATATCCTACAATTGCTTGATGAAAATAATATAATTAATAAGAATATGGTATTGGGCAATTCGCAAAAATAAAAATAAAATAAAATGGATTTAAAATTTAGAAAATAATGTCATTTGCTTCATATATATAATTTTTTGTTTAATTTTTTCCAAGCTCATAAGATAGCTACATCAATAATGCTAATGATAAGCCATAAATGATTCATATTTAACAAAATTAGGTATACTGTTGAGTTCATTTTATTGTTCTCCTCACATGGTACAAAAGTGAATTTTATCCTCCTTAATAATGGAATATCGATCTAGCACTTTGTTTATTGGGTTTTCTCAAATTTAAGGACTAGGATTTTCGGATAAAATTACCTTTTAGATTCTTTTTTTTAAAAAAAAAGAAGAAAACCAACTTATAGAATGTATTTTACTAAATTTAATCATCATTAAGCATTTTCAAAAAGTATATTTTAGACAGTATAATATCCTTTGTAGATTAATTTAATAAATTTTAGTTATTTATCTGTAAAATTTTATTTAATGAATTATATTTTTATAAAATAAAAATAAAATGATAAGATTTTTTAAACATAGTTACAAAATATATTTACTATTTTTTTAATCCTAAAGTGCCTTAATTTTATTTATATTATCTAAAAAGAGAATATTTCATAATAAGAAAAAATAATATAAAGATAAAGTTTACACAAATTTTAAAAATACTTACTAAAAATAAATATAATTATAAAGAGGTATTCTGAAAAATAAAAAATAAAAATCTAATTTTTATTCGACTATTTAGATATATTTTGATAAAATAATTTAATACTTCACTAAATAACAATTATGGTGATTTAAATTTATGAAATATATTATATAAGGTATTGTTACTTAATTTTTTATTTTTTTTGTGTAAATGTGATTTGTTAAAAAATATACTTTAAAAATGTGACATCGGCTACAATAAAACATGAAGAAAAAAAAATTGAAAGGGTTGTGACTTGTGAGAGTGTAAATTTGATGATTTCGATTACATAATTAATTTGTAAACATATACACATACGAACATCAAAATTGTGATTACTAAATAAAAAAGAAAATTCGTAATTGAAACCTACAATAACGGAGAGAGGGGAAAGGAGGTAGTTGTCGATGGAATAACCTTGCAATCTCTTCTCCACGCTTTCTCGCTTCCTCCGATATTCTTTATGTCACGATTCCCTTCACGGAGGAGATAGTCGCCGATGGAGCAAGCCCTCCAATCTCTTCTCAACGGTCGTTCAATCTCTTCACAAAGGAGGTAGTCGTCGATGGAAAGAGGTGAGTTATTGGAATGAGATTTTCCAAGGAGAGAATAATGAAAAATAAATGTTACATATCAGTTATTTTGTAAAACTGAAAATTGATGGTTAGTTTTGTAATTTCATATCTTTAAGGATTATTTCAAAAATTCACTCATAAAACATGAAGTGTTGCGTTCCACAAGCTGAATGGAAGTGTAAGGTAGTGTTAAGTAAGAGATAGTATTGTATTTCGAGTGGGACCCACAATTTGGTATCCTTGTTTAGTTGGAGATTTCAAAATCAGTTTAGAATTATGTTTTGTGTTCACAGTGATTTGAAAGGGAATTTCCGAAATCTTATGAGAGTAGATTCTTGTGGATTTGGGAAAAAAGTTGGGATCTCTATCCTTATTTGTCCTCATGAACGATACACAACCTGCATTTATCTCTTCCGTTTATAGATGAGCGAGGAAGAACCCTAATTTCTCTGTCTCTCCCGGTGCATAATTGAAGTTGAATTCGAGTTCGGATTGAGCTACTGAAGGTATTGATGCTTCATACATAGCCCACATATAACCTATTCGAATCCGAATTCTCCAAAGACTTCTCATCAAGTCCTTCAAATCCTCTCTCCCCTGCCATAATTTCTAGCTGCCACCCCCAACGCGACCTCTGCCACTTCTATCGCTCCTCTAATCACCTCTGACCTCCTCCGACTCCTCCCCTCCCTCCGTTGCATCGGCACATACCCCGTCGGTGTCGACCACATCGACCTATTTGAGTGTCGTCGCATCTCTGTCGCCACCGCTGGCGACGTCTTCTCCGACGAACCTGTGAAGCGAATTGCAACCAAACCCTATCTATTTCTCAACGGAACCAAACTTGCGAAGCTTCTCGTCCAACAATTGAGAGGAGTGGAACAAAGCCTATTTGACTCCCATTGGAATCGTTTGATATCAAGGAGGATCGAAACCTTGAACCGAGGGAACACACTTTCTTTCGTTTCCGGGTTTATGGATTGGATTCAGTCAGCGTCACGACATAATCAAAAGGAAAGAGTGATGGTTACCGGCGAACGCTTTCAAAGGCGACCCTCTCGAGTTTCCGGCTGGCTGTTTCCTAATACAATCAGAGGTATTTTAGATGTGGATCGAAAGAGAAAGAGCTCATAATCCTCTAGATGCGGATCGAAAGAGAAAGAGCTCATCTATGTTTACAGATCAGGGGTATTTTTGTCTTAAAAATCCCGACAAATTTATTTTTACTAAACATCCAACGTCATCCGCAACGATGTTTTTTTTATAAATCATAATCCTCTTAAAAAACTACAACTACAAAATACAACTATAACCGCAAACTACAACTATATAACTGCGAATCTTGTACAACTAAACACACCCGAACCCGATTGTCGTAGCCCAACATTTAACACAACTCGAGTTTCGGCTCTGGGCCTCAGACAACCATCATGGGCCAGTTGAGTATTTGTTGGGCTTACTGCTCTTCTGAAGTCACCACCGACAGATAGGTTAAGGACCGTCTCAGGCCCATAATTGGCCCAATTGGGCCATCAATTGCGTAGTTGGGCTCCAACTGATCCATGTCTATACATTTTCATTAATCTAACAAGAGTTTCACCCTTTTCCCCAACTTTTTCACAAAAAATTCCCCCTAGATAATTTCAATTATTTTTACTTAATTCCTGGGGGAAAATTATACTATTTTTACAGATCTTTATCCAAAAAGTGACTATGGATCACTATGAATTTTACTATTTCTTTTTCTGTGTACTGGTTTCTGGTTTCAAGGTTACTTGTTCACTTATCTTTCCTCCCTTATTCGCCTATAAAACTATTTTCACAGACCTTCCCCAATTCACAAATTTTCTCTAAGACAATCAAACATCTCCTTCAATGACATTTGATATTCTCATCTCTTCATCCTCTCCAAAACTCCCAGCTCGCAATCCTCAGTTGAAGCTAACTAAGTTCTTGGGCAAACCCTTAATTGTCCCAAACAAAAACAAGATTTCTTCTTTTACGCGTATCAGCCATGAATCCACACAGAAAATCTCTGTAAATATATGCGTATATAGAATCTATTATCTTCTTTCTGTAAAATTTCTTTATTTTGATGGTGTTTTAATTTTGTCAGGCCCATGCATCATCCTATCATGTGAAAAGATCAGTCAAATTGTGGGATAATCATCTGAAGCCAAACATTGTAGAGATTCAATCAGCAAATGAGCTTGTGGATACACTGAAGAATGCTGGTGAAAAACTTGTTGTTGTTGGATTTTACTCTCATGCTTGTGGTGGTTGCATAGCTCTTCTTCCCAAGGTAAATATTTCAGCTTTTCAATAGGTTATTAGGGTTGTTATTTGAGTCGAACGAAACGAGACGAACTTTAGTATGTTCATAATCAACTCGTTTAGACTCGAGCCGAGTTGTTTGTTTATTTTGTAAATCGGGTCTAAATTGAGCTACCCGAGCTCAACTAATATAAGAACCCGACTGAATATTGATTCATCTGGTCGCTAACTGAACATTTCGGTTATCGGAATTTTATTTTTTATGGATGCTTTTGCAGATTGTTCAGCAAGCTGAATCAAACCCAGATGCAATTTTTCTCCAAGTGAATTATGATGAGAAGAGGAATATGTGTGATGCCTTGGACATTCCTGTCCTCCCTTTCTTCAAATTCTACAAGGGTTCTAAGGGGCTTGTTTGTAGGTTTAGTTGCAGTGTTTCAACTGTAAGATAAATATCTTCACATCATTTTAATTTTCTTTGTTTAAGAAAATTGATAAATAATGTGTTTTCTTATATCTTCACATCAGATCAAGAAATTCAAAGGCGCCTTGGAGAAACATGGAGCGATGCTCAAACCGACTAACTATGATGGTCCGGCAAAAGAAAATTAAAATGATGTTTGAGCGATGCTCAAACATGGAGCGATGCTCAAACCGCCTTGGAGAAACTCGTCGTTTTTAATGATTGTTATCACATCATTGTCGCTCTGTAGGTGAAATATTTCATTGGCACTAAGCTGTGCTAGCCAAGCTTTTAGTTCAAACTCCACCTTCATGACTATACCTAGACTTGCAAACGAGGTTGCAACTTTCTCGAATCCTTTCTCCTTTAAAGCCGTGAACAACTTCTCGTTGAAATCCGCAGTGATGATGCACTCGTATACTTCATCCGATTTCTTTATCAACCTTTGAACCCATTTACACTTCTTACAAATCATCCTCCATAGTACTTGAAGCTTTTGCCTTATGCAAGAAGTCTGTTCAGTACAAAGGCTGACTACATCATTCAACTCAACAGCTTGGTATTGACATTCAGAGTAATAAGAAGGATCGTGTCTAACAAACTGTAACGCGAGATTCTCAACATTAGAAGATACATTCGGAGCAAGAACATTCAATGCATTCCCAAGGATATACCAAAATCCATGAGGTCCTTGTTCAGATGCATATTTTTCAAAAAATATGAATCCTTTCGGACAATAAAATCCGAGGACAACCTTCTTTCGGTGATCCGAAGTTGAAGAAAATCTTTGCCCTTTTTTCAAATTGTATACCATTATAGTACAACCCGTTGTCTTCCAAGATTCAATTACCATACGCTTGTACTGATTGATTTCATCCCCCAATCTAGACAGTGATTTCCGTATAGTTGTCGAGTTGTCCAACATCATGCAAGAACGCCGTCCATTTTGAGCTACACCTTCTAGTAATGCCCGAAATTGCGGGTTACTGGTAAAATCAATAGAAATATTTTTACCCATCAATAGTTTGACAAGCACATCAGCGGTATATTCTGCTATGGCCTCATCTCCTGCCGGGAACAAAGTCGGAATTTGATCCGCCATATGTAATAACCTGTTTGTGATGATCATAACCAAATATGTTTAGGACTCAACAATTAAAAAAAAACAAACTAAAAACCAAGTCACTGCATATATACTACTCTTGATTATTGTCCTAATTTCGGTGAAATCTTGTCATATAGTCATTAGCCAATAGATCAAACATAAACACACTCATCAACTGGAGATTTAACATATAACCCAAAACTCAAAAAATAAAAACTTTTACAAATTCACGACAATCGAGCATTGTACCTGTTTGACGTAACCATTTCCAAATTATATGTTTAGTACTTACAACCAAAAGAACCCTAAAAACCAAGTCACTACATAAATTGGTATGAACATGAAATTGAAACTACATACTACTCTTGATTATTGTCCTAATTTTGGTGAAATCTTTTCATATAGGCATTAGTTAATAGATCAAACATAAACACACACATCAACTAGAGATTTAAAATATAACCCACAAATCAAATAAAATAAAAAAAACGCTTTCAAGATGATAGAGTATTGTACCTGATATTAAGGACGACTGAGCTTTCGAATTTTAGATCAGGAAGTAAAGCAGCAAGCTAGAAACAACCTTGTAGAAGGGAGTTGCAAGATTTAAGGGTTTTGCTCTAAGAACATATAATTGTATCTGAACTTGCTGAGAATTTGAGCTTTCAAATTTGTGATGAAGAAGCAAGAGAGAGCTTTGCAGCAGCGAATTGCAAGAGTTTAGGGTTTTGATTTGTGAAGAAATATATTTACGATCGAGTTGCAGAAATGCTATTTATAATGACATAGATTGCAAAACAGTGGGCTACTTCCAACAGCCATTTTTCTATGGGGAGGAGATATGAAACCGTAGGCACATGCATTGTAGTTGTAACTGAAATGACATTTATACCTCATGAGTCATCAGTCATGATGGTTCTTGAATTTGTATATTCAATAATGAACCGATTTGTTTAATCCATCCAATCAACTATATATGATAATTATCCTTCGACATAATTTTATTAATGGTTTTAAATAACTAAAATTTATAAATGTTGGTCGCTACGAGTTTTAATGTCGTACTTGTGGTATGAGTCAACCGTTAATTTTGTTATATGGTAATATGGTTACTCGTTTGGTGTCGTACTTTTGGGAAGAGTCGGCCGTTGGTGTCGTTGTATGGTTTATGGTGACTCATTTGGTGCCGTACTTATGGTATATGTCAACCGTTAATGTCGTTGTATGGTAATATGGTTTAGTTACTCATTAATGTCGTACTTATGGTATGCATCAACCGTTAATGTCGTTATATGATTACTTATTTGGTATCATACTTATATACATTCTGAGTCAAACTTTTGATATCGTAGGGTTAACTCGTTTGGTGTTGTTATTTGGTAATATCGTTTCTCGTTGTATTGTTGCGTTTTTACGTTGATTTACATGATAATATATGTGTTTGGTTCACTCTCGATTTATGAGAAAATTTGGGGGTTCAGATCTTGTATGAGCTCTTCTAGAAATGATATTTAGTTAATTTCTTGTCTTAAACTTCATTGCCCATCTAAAAAAGATTTACATCTATCTCATTTGATTAACTCTTCTGCAATTGGGAGATTGCAGCAAAGAAGATTTCAAGCAATTTATTTGCACCAGAGCTAACATTAATGTAACATCTCACATTTGATGATCTTCATTCTTTGTAAATGTATAGAAGATAGAAGCTGATGAATATATATTGAAAACCAAAACCCTAAAATCATACAAGAAGAAGTGTACGTCAAATAATCAAAACTAATCATACTAAACTCCTAAAATCATACAACAATATTATCATAAACTTCATTGCCCATCTTTGAGAATTCGTCCATCATAAGGGCATTAAATCTCAATATCAAGTTATCCGATCCTTGGAGTTTCGATATGTGTTTTTCCACTTGAGCACACAAACAACACGCCGGTTGGCTCAAGAGCTTGTATGCAACTTTCCGTAACAGTGGAAACTCATCTCCATACTTTGACCATAACGTTACTGCAACATTATAATTTAGAGCTTCAAATTTTAGTATCAATCAAAATAGATATCACAAACTACTAAAAGATCAGTTAGTAGACTTACTTGGATGGTTTCCTTCCAATTCGGAAGCTAAGATGTGTCCGAATGGATTGCTGGATTTGATACTATAGGCATTTATTTCAGCAGCAACCGCTTCTTTCTCATCATCATCAAAAGCTTCAGCAAGATGACATAGCCACGTTGAAATTGCTTCAAGGTTTTCTAGCACATCTCGCCTAAATATATACGCCGGGTTGAAACGACTAGCGAGAGATTGGACCGGATGCAGGCACTCCCGCTTCCAATCATCTAAATATTCATAAACTTTTTTGTATTTCAACCGCTTGTGTTGAGAGTAAAGAGAAAGCAAAACTTTTGCGTTAGCAATAGCCAAGTCTAGGTACCCGGCACTTGGAACCAATGTATCCATAACACTAGGAATCCTGAAAAGAGGGGTTAGAACATCTAAAAGTTCCTTCCCGTCCCTCCAAAACTCGTCGTTGCGAATGATGGTTGCAACATCATTGTCGGCCTCCAAGTGAAATCTTTCATCGTTACTAAGCAGATATAGCCAAGCTTTGAGCTCGAATTCCAACTTCATAACCATCTCTAGACTTTCAAAGGAGCTTGTAACTTTCTCAAACCCTTTTTCCTTCCAAGCTATGTAGAACTTCTCATCAAAATCTGATGAGGTGATCAATGTGTATAACTCATCTGATTTCTTTTTCAATTTTCGAATCCACTTACATTTCTTACAAATCATCCGCCAGAACATTTGAATTTGTTGTCGTATGCATGCGGTGTGTTCTGTACGGACGCTGATTACACTATTGACCTCGACTGCTTGGTACTGGCATTCAGCATAATACGAAGGATCATGCCTAACAAAGTGTAATGCAATATTCTCAACACTGTAAGACACATCTGGAGCAAGACCATGCAATGCAACCCCTAGGTTATTCCAAAAACCTTCTCCGTCTTGTTCAGATGCACTTACTTCAGTTAAGATTAATCCTTTCGGACAGTAGAATCCAAGCACCATCTTATTTTGGGCAGCAAATGAAGAGCCCAAATTGTACACCATCAATGTACAACCAGTTATCTTCCAAGATTCAATGACCATGCGCATATACTGTTTGATTCCATCCTCCCATTTCCATAGCGATTTTTGCACAATTGTTGGATTCTCCAACAACATGCAAGAACGCCGACCGTGTTGAGCTACACTTTCTAACAAGGTCCGGAATCGTGGGTCATTGATAAAATCAATGGAAATATTTTGACTCATTAGTAACTTCACAAGCACATCAGCGGTGTATTCTGCTATGACCTCGTCTCCTGCCAAGAATGAAGTAGGAACCTGACCAGCCATATGTAATAACCTGTTTGGGGTGATTATAACCAAATTAGTAAGAGAATGATGCTTAAGGTAATTTGTTGTGAATTGAGTACAATAGAGCTTTCGAATAATTATAAGTCAATAGAACAAGCATGGAAACACCCTCATCAATAAGAGATTTAATAAATAACATAAAAATCAAACCAACAAAAACATTTACAAAACTAAGGGTATGTATTTTGCTGAGAATTGAGTACAGTAGAGCTTTCCAATAATCATATGTCAATAGATCAAGCATGGAAACACTCTCATCAATGAGAGATTTAACACATAACATAAAAATCAAACCAACAAAAACATTTACAAAACTAAGGGTAATTTGCTTGATGAACAAATAACTGTACCTGAAAACTGCTTAAAATGACCTCCAAGTTAGTTTCCGAGTACTCGCGATGAGCAAGTATGTACCTGGACTTGCTGAGATTTGAGTACAATAGAGCTTTTGAATTGGAGACGAAGAAGCAAGAGAGAGTGTTTTGGGTTTTGATTTGTGAACTTGATAATTATGAGTAGCATAAACACTATTTAAAATGAGATATTGTGCAAAACAGTGGGCCACTTACAAATTACAACGGCCATTTTTTAGGGAAGGACATTTAATTTAAAGCTTAGGCACATGTATTGTAAATTGTAACCGTAGAGGAGAGGAGAAATTAGTTTTAAAACTGGTATCACATTTATCACCTCATAATGGTAACTGAATCTGGATATTGAATGATGACCCATAATTGATTTTTAAAATTGATATCACATTTATTACCTCATAATGGTTAGTGAACTTGGATATTCAATAATGATCGATATATAATGTATCTAATAAACTAAACGTACATCTTAAACGAACTCATATATTTCTTTTAAACATCTCTCTAATTCTGCATCATCCGAAATGCGAAATTAGTGTTTAATTAATTTCGCACTTAGAGTCTGCATACAAAATTTGTTCCGCACTTGGGGCCCAAAGCTAAATTGAGTTTAATCAATTCCGCATTTGGGCCCCGAAACCGGAATTGAGTCTTATTTGGTTCCGCACTTGGACTCCGAA